>JAXGGA010000480.1:0-222492 GCA_038373865.1 Uloborus plumipes | reverse complement strand
ATTTTTTACCTTGTTCACTTTTAGACTTTTCCAATTTGATCAATTTCTTTCTATTTTTTTTTAGTTATTTTTCAATCATCATCTCTTTTCTGTTAATACTTCACCAAAAGTTTCTGATCTCCCCTTTTCAGCTTTTTTTTTTTAAATTTTTTAGTTGGAATGTATGTACTTTTTTCATTTACGTTCTTATTTGAAATTTTCTATGGTTAAAAAAATGGTGTACTTTTACTTTTTACTACTCATTGAAATACTAAGCTTCGAAACAAACCAAAACTAATAGTCAAAAGTAGAAAAAAGGACATCTTGGGATTAGATACAAACAAATTAGCACGTCCCCAATAATTCTTTTAAGGACCGACATGACTTTGAATTAACATATGCCAAATCTTTTTTCTATATTTGTACACCCGTTAAGAATTGTTTGAATATTGACTCAACACTTTTTATCCAAACATTGCTTAAACGTTCTTGAAATAAAATATACAAATGAAACTTGATAAATATTTTTTTTAGATTGTTACCAAAGACGAGAATCTAAAGAGATTGGTTCTGGTCCCAGGTAAAGCATGATTACTCTAACCTACCCTGAATGTATTCCTTCAAATTCACTAAATCTCGTTCCACGTATGCTCCCAGGATCGATGGAATCAGCGAATGAAATTCCACCAACATATCAGATTGTCACTGGCTGTAGGCAGCTAATTCATTTAGCTTGTCTTAATCCGTGCCTCTATGGTGCTACAAAGGACGAATTAAAGTCAAAGCCTTAGGGTGGCCAGGTTGGTCTCAGTGCGAGTCTATGAAAGGAGAAAGTAAGCTAATGGATTTTGACCATTTTTGGCGAAGGTGAATTGTATGTGACGACTTACAGAAATAAAGTTACTTATCCTTAATGCATCAAATTTCTCCAGATACGCACAAGTTTAGAATTCTATTTATTAACGATGACATTTTCAGTTTCGAAAAATTAGCATGAACCTTTTCAGCTTAATGTACTCCTTATTCATGTGTAAAGCTTCTTGTACTGTTTTCGATTTTATTTCATTTGTTTTTGCAGAAAGAATTGTTTTTAAAGATATGCCAGGAGGCAAAAAATCTAAAATCGTCTTTTCCAGTTGAAACTTTTGCATAAAGCAAAGTGATGTGGCTGCAACATTTTAAATCCGTAGGATGACCGCTGTTAAAGCCTAGAATTGGTAAATATCCCGTTTTTTAGGGGGCGGGTGGGAAATGGTCACTAAATATAAAATAAGTTAACGTAAAAATGCAACCAAAGAGAAAAGAAATCTGAAGTGGATCCCAGATGTTTCGTGTTTATCACGAAATGCTAAACACAAAACGACTTTTATGAATAAGACAAAACCTGCCCTTCCCTCCCAATTTTTCCATGAAGGATAGTATAGATAGTGATTTAATCATCATCAGAAAGCCTAAGTGATGATAAAGCGCTATCAACGAGTTATTATCAACGGGCAAAAGTGTAGCAACCGTTACTGCAAAAAAAAGAAATCTGATGTGGATCCTCAGATGTTTCGTGTTTATCACAAAATGCTAAACACAAAACGACTTTTGTGAATAAGACAAAACCTGGCGTTCCCTCCCAATTTTTCCATGAAGGATAGTATAGATAGTGATTTAATTATCATCAGAAAGCCTAAGTGATGATAAAGCGCTATCAACGAGTTGTTATCAACGGGCAAAAGTGTAGCAACCGTTACTGCAAAAGAATAACTGTTATTATATTACCTCATCTTATTTTAGAGTAAGTTATTAATTGTTCTGGAAAGCCTTATTTATGTGGTTGACGAATTCAAAAAGAAAAATGTCCCATTTTTCCTGTGAGAACCCTAAAAAGTAGACTGTAGCCTAATAAAGCCATGATTGCTATTATTGGAACTGGTGAATGTGGCAACAGAAAGACAGTCAACACAAAAACTCGATGTATTTATGTCTGTGAGCATAATAAAATATATATGCATAGACTTTTGTATACTAAATTGCTAACAAAGATAAAGCTAGGAATTTTTTTTTACTTTTTTTAAATTCAAATTTAAAAAAAGAGAAACCGGTGGACATTTTTCGGACATGATTTTTACGCAGTCATATTTTCCCCAAAGTGCAGTTAAACTATAAAAGAGAAAATTCTGAACAAATTAGAGCCCACACAGGAGTGTGAATTTTTACTTCTACTTTTAAAAAATAATTATTTAAGCATATGCACTCAAGAGCCAAAACATCATGATCACCCCTACATTTTGCAATGAACTTGCTTGGATGACGTGGAAAGCACCTGATCATGTGGAAGTGGAATTTAACTGCTGCTGGAGGGTCTGAAGAACAGTTATTTTACTTACTCCTGTGTGGGATGGGAAATGGCGACGGATCTAATCGACTTTGATAGAGAGAGGACAGATTGTGATGTCTCGAAGGCTCTGGACAAGTGTTTCCGAAACTGCAAGACTCGTGGGTTGTTCGCAATCTACAGTTGTTAGTACTTATGCAAAAAGGATAAGTGACGATGAAACCAGCAGTAGACGACATGGTATTGAACGTCCCCACGCTGCCAAAGAATGAGGTCGTCGGATATTGTCTGGCTTGGTGAAGTAAAACCCAAAACCGGAACCAGATAGTGGCTCAGTTGACAGCCCAATACAATGCAGGGCACACTATTCATCAGACACTGTTGGATATGGGGCTACTCAGCAAACGTCCCACTCTTAAGCATTTAATGACCAAGCATCATCGCCAACTGCGCCTGCGGTGGGCCCGGGAACAACATGACTGGACCATGTATCAATGGGTGAGAGTTGCCTGGTCAAATGAATCACGGTTTGCCATTCATCATGCCGATGGCTATGTCAGGATACGCCGTCTTTCAGGCGAACAGTCGCTCTCTCAATGTACAGTAGGTCATACATAGGCCGGTGGTGGAGGTATTATGCTTTGGGGGACGTTCTTTCGAGCTTTTCTGGGACTCATGGTTGTGGCAGATCAGACCATGAATACTGTAGGGTATCTGGACATCATTGCGGACCAGTTTTACCCTTACGTGATCTCAGTTTTTCCAGCTGGAAATGGAATTTTCCAACAGAACAACCCTCGGTGTCACAAGGCTCAAATTGTGTTGGAGTGGTTCCAGGAACATGATGCTGAATTCCAATTAATGTTCTAGCAGCCTAACTCACCGGATCTCTATACGATAGAACACATTAGGGATGTCATTGGATGGCAGCTCAGAGTACAAAGACCACTAATTCGCAATATCTCGGATTTGCACGACCGTTGCTTAAACATCTGGTACAATCTGTCTCCAGCCATCTACCAAGTACTTGTGGCATTCGTCTCAAGGCTGGTTTCAACTATGTTGCAGGCAAAAGGTGGGCCAAGTCGTTATTAAGAGGTGGTCAAAATCTTTTGGCTCTTCAGTGTAAATTATGTATTTGTAAACAGTCACGGAAAGACAAAAAGTCCAAAATAATTAAACTAGGTAAATTTTAATTTACAAACATTTACTCAGCTATTAAAGCCGTCAGAAATTGAAATCTACAATAAATTATAGCTCTTGAGCCATCTGTTGCAATTTATGAATTCTTTAAATACTCAATAATTTTATCGGAGTCAATAAGACATATATCTTCTTTCTCAGCGAGCACAATGATCATTTAGCATTAATATGTGTTTACAAACAAGATATTTCTATTACTTCATCTTTTATATGAAGTAATTGTCCAATATGTTCTTTGTTAAGTTTCTTTCTTTACATTAAACTAGTAAAAATTGTCCAACTATTGATGGGACCTTCATTTGACATGAGTTTCATCATTTGGAGTCTTTGCTTCAGATTTATCTTCATCTTTAACTGTATCCATAGCAGTCAGTCTGTTTGCTTTGAAGTGAAATCCCCTACGCTTTGTTGAAGTTCTCCTTATATTCAATAACATATTTTTTTACAGGTTTCAAATAGTGCATCTTGTGTCCGTCGGGATGAAAATGGATATTACTCCATTTTTCTGAAAGTTGATTCCTGAATTTATTAAATACCTCTTCATAATACGTATGTTGGTTCCACCAATGTTATCGACAGCCCTTTCCTGTAGCTTATTGCAAAAAATCTCTGAGCAATTTCAATACTGCATTGTGCCAACATGAATATCAAGCTCATAAAAAATATTTCTGCCTGAATCGCTTTGCTATATCATCAGATATGTCATATCCAATTGATTTTCACAACCTTTGCAATTCCTAAGGATAGTTTTCATGATTTTCATTACATAAAATAGTAGAAATAAAGCCACGAAACTTTTTTTTTTTAGAATTAAAGTTTTTTTTAATGAAAGCATACGTAATTTTTGTACAAATTTTGCTTTTTTGCTTTAAATGTGACCATTAACTTTAAACAATAGTTTGTTTGCTTTTAGAATTCTAAAACTTTAACTTATACCAGCTTAAATGTCCTCCCGTTATAATAGTTTTTGTCTTACCATTACCACACATTCTGTCTTTCTGTTACCATTAAAAACCATATAAATTAAATTTCTGTTAAAATTATAACTTTGTCTAATTGACAACGGATATTATTCTGCTTTGCATTAAAAAAACATTAATTTCTACTCCTAATAAGTTCTCGGCGAGCTAACTGAGGTATAGTACTTTGGTAACGGAAGGGTACTCAAAGTCGCCTTAGCAATAGATCTATTTCATGGTTGAAAAAAAAAATTCTTTTTTTCAAATTACGTAACAAAAAGTTTAATTAGACATTAAAGTGATGAAAGTTAATCAAACTGTTTCATTCTGATAAACAGGTTTATTGAAGCAACAAACAAAAAAGCAATTTTCTGCTTTGTAAAAAATACAAAGAGTAAAATTAATTTTTTTATCCTTCATTTTCTAAATGTCATTGAGTTAATTGGGGAAAATATGTCAGTATTCAAGAAATTCATATTTCTCTGAAGAAAATGGCAAGATACAAAATATAACATGCATTATACCGCCAGCTCGGTCATGCCATCCAGAGATTGCAATGTCGTCCTTGTTGTGACTCATCAATCTGGAATAGGAAGTAACCGAGTTGGAGGCAGATCTGCTAAATCTATATTGGCTACCAATTTTTTGGCACTCTTAGCTTTTTTTCGAGAATATCTGTCTCTAGCTTGGTTACTTCCTAATCCAGACTGATGAGTCCACAATAAGGACGAAACAGCAGTCTCTGGATGGAATGACCGAGTTAGCGGTATAATGCATGTATTCCTGCCTTAGTCCTGGGTTAGGGGTGGTAATTTACTGCTTAATAAAAGATTAGTTTCTAAAAATTCAAGTGTCATGTCCCCCTTTTTTTTTTTGGAATTCACCAGCAATGGCATCTTTATTAATACACTGAAATGTAGCAGTAATAGCATAAGGTTTTCACCTATTAATCGGCCATAATCGGCCGCTTTGCCGATTATTAATAATCAGCAAAACCGTACCGATTAATCGCTAGAAAAACATTTTTTAAATATCGTTTTTTAAATTATGTCTTCACTAACAAAATATGATGAAAAATTCTATTAATGATAATCCTCAAAGTTGATATAATGGTTTTAATAATTATTTTTCCTATTTTGAATACACGTAGAAAATGTTGCAACGTTTTTCGGGTGTCGATATTTTTCTCCTTAGCATAGGGCTTTTAGATAACCTCTAATTTTTACGAAGAATAAAAGTTTTCAATTACATGGCTACTAATAATTGAGAAATTTAAACTAAAAGCACTCCTAAATTAGGATGCTCACCTCAGTTTTTATTAGCTTCTTGTTTTGAATTTTCATGTCTAGTTAATATAATTAACGATGTGTTAGTGCAACATTATTGGCAATAATACGAAAATCGGTTCTAAGAAATTGGATAAAATTATTTTAAGTAAATTAGGGAAATGGAAAAAAAAAATCTTCGCTCAGAAATAAATTACTATTTCTAAAATGGTAAAACAAAGAAAAAAAAAACGATGATAGTGAAATTTGTAACATTAAAAACAAAACAATCAACTTTATCGTTAATCGGCTCGGCTGATTAATCGGTAATCGGCCAATTTGCAATCCCTAAATAGCATTACAAGAGTTTTAATGTTGAATTTTTGATGTTCAGTATAAAGAGAAACGAGATAAAACAGGTGATATCAAGACGAATGCTGACCCTGCAATATGCAAACCTTATTCACAAAGACTCAAAATGCACAAATGCATGAACAAGGTAGCGAGTAGATTGCTTATAAACTTTTACCCGACTTTTTAGCAAACAGCTTCGAAAAAGTGAAGAGCAAAAATAATACAGAAATTGAAATAATAGGCAGGTTGCCAAAGCATATATGGACCAAATGTAAAAGCTACTTCTGGGACTCAAGGCATTAAAAGGTAGGTAAGTATATATTTTTTCCTTTTAATGGTCTATTTAACTTGAACATGGATTTCAATGAGTGACTTACGCCTCATGCTGCACCTCCTTTCCTTCATTTCTAGATCTAGTGATATCCAATATCTTAATTAGAAGTAAAATATTTTTTAAAGGAAAATCAACTGTAAACTTTTCCAAATAAAAGTAACCAATAAAATATGATCTAAAGCAACAGTTTCAAGTAAAAAAAGTAACATTGAAAAATACCAGCATAGATCTCAAAAGTTAGTGGCGGATTTACCGCGTCACAATTACAAGAGGCCCTTACGACGTAGGTCATAGGGGCCCCAAACGGTGTCCGTACCGTAAAGATACATGAATGATTTTTTACCTAGTTATGTTCATCTCTAAGGGACCTCCAAAACGGCCCCCAAACCTACAGATATAAATCCGCCTTTGCCTATGATATAAAATCTTACAAATATTTAGAAATTCTGCTGAATTTATTTTTTTACAACCAAGTCTCATGTCAGAAAGAGCACTTTACCCTTCTCTCCTACACCAAAAATATGGAGACACTCCATAAGAAAAACAAAGCTTGAAATCATAACTGATTACAGGGACGTCATTTCAAGAATTTCCGCGGGGGGGAGGGGGGGGCAAAGTGTCCAAACACAATGCAATTTCACCGAAAAACATCAAAAACCACGCCCACTTATATGTAAATACATTGATTTCTCAAAGCCGGGGGGGGGGGAATTGACACCCCCCCCCCCAAATGACGGGCCTGACTGATTACAGAACTACATGAAAAAATTACTTACCAAGCATTTTGATGATTCCCTTCCGGTTGTTGTTGATATTCGACTTCCCATTTTCATGTCCACTTCCACAAGAAGTAGTGCTACTTTTCATCTTTTCAGCCGCCACTTTGTCCATGATCATCGGTCCTTTCAATTTGAAGCCAATCTTGATGTACAATGTGAATATCACCAGGAGTGGTGTGCAGAAAAACAAGAGGAAAGATATCAAGAACGCATGCTGGATGGGCCGTTCCAAACTACAGACCGCCGTTTGGAGCAGAACTTCGCCACTTGCAGTTGTGTCGTAGATGACGCCAAACTGCAGCGACACCGGCACTGCACACACTGCTGACAGTGCCCAGATGGCTACAGTAATCTTGACTGCTCTGGAAAGACTGGACAGGGTATGGGCTTTCAGGGGATGGCAAATGGCCACGTATCGCTCAACAGTGAAGGCAGTGATAGTTAGTATGGATGCATAAGTGGAAGCTTCTGCGGTAAAGCCACGGATGATGCACATGGATTCACCCAGCGTGTATGGTCTTGGGATCCAGAGTTGATACATCTCCTGGGGGAGGCCTAACGTCAGAAGCAACAAGTCACTGATGGACAAACTGAACAAGTAATAATTCGTGGCAGTATGCATGTAGCGGTTGCGTGAGATTACTACACAAGTGCACACATTGCCCACAGTACCAGTCACCAAGAGAACGGCATACACGATTGTCATGGAAACAACAGTTGGTAAATGGATAATCTCTTCATCGTTTGAGGTGAGATTATCGTTTAGTTGCCAGAAATCACTATCCAAAAGAAGAAATGTTCCATTG
Organism: Uloborus plumipes; assembly: GCA_038373865.1. Taxonomy (NCBI): domain Eukaryota; kingdom Metazoa; phylum Arthropoda; class Arachnida; order Araneae; family Uloboridae; genus Uloborus; species Uloborus plumipes. The sequence goes on along the minus strand of JAXGGA010000480.1, from coordinate 214,490 downwards.
TTTCCTCTAAAGGTTCGATTCAGATAATGCTTCCAATAAAAGTTAAAGTTTTCCATTGTAATTTTTAATCATTTTCCACCAAGGGTCCGGTGTACATGGTTGCCATGTAAATAGCAGTTGGTAAATGGATGGCCTCTGCACAATTAGAGGTGAAATTATAGCTTACTCACTAAAAACCACTATCTAAAAACGAAACATACTACTGTCCATTCTGAAGGTTCAGTTCAGATAATGTTTCTAATAAATAATGAACTACGGGTACCTGTATTCCATTGATGAAATTTTCAATTGTTTTTACTAAATCTTTCAAGTCATAAAAGTTAATATATCATTTGAATCACATCCACAATTGAGACCAAAAAATGTTTTAATGTCAGATTCAAGTAATAATTTCAATAAAAATGGAACTTTCCCATTCTTATTATTGATAATTGTTCGTATAAATCCATCGTTGCGTAAGAGTAAATAAGTCATTTTAATCACATCTACAATACTTTTGAAAAATAAAAATTAGAATTTTTTTTGAAAATTGAAAAATTTGATAAACTCTTGAAATAAACAATACATAACAAACACATTTGTTAATGTCTTAAGCTGACATAATTATTTACACATTTTGAAAATTATCGAAAAAATATTTTGAAATAGAAATTAATTTTAGTTCGATTAGAGTGGGGAGACCACTTGGAAAATTGTTCATGAACAAAGTTCTGTTTAGAATCATAAAAGAATTTTTTTTTCCAAATGATTTTCATTCACTACCATTCATATTTTATAAAAATTATGAAAGTAATTCTTGATTATAAAATGCACTAAACATTTCTAAAACGTTATATTCAGTTATCTGTTTTATTTGTTCAGTTGTTCAAAGTTCCGTAATGGGATAACTGACACAAAGTTATCGTAAAATTTAATTTATTTTAAAACATTTTCTGAACAAGCCAAAAAGAATTTCTCAACTCCAAAATATTTTTTATACCTGTTGCTTAATGACGTGTTTTTAAACAAATATTTTGTTTCGTAAATTTTTCTAAGAAATGAACTTTCTAATACCATTTCTTAAAATATAGTAAGTGGAATTAAAGGGAAAAAGAACCATTGTGAATATGAAATAACATTTTTCATGCCTATCTATAACATCTTAGCACTAGCTTAAAATGATTAGTTTACTTACTTACGAAACGTAGCTTTCACGTTTTATGCTCACAGATCAGTAAATGAGAAAGGTAAATTCATTAAACCTATTTGAAGTAGAAAGCTTTAAAGTTCATTTTTTTAATTATAGCATAATCGTTTCAAAATCTGTTTCGAATAAATTTCCAAGAAACTCCACTCATTAAAAATTTTTTGTATAATTTATATTATAAGCTCTAATTAATACGGTGAGTTACTCAAAGAATAATTGTCATAAAATCTTCTAAAATGCCAAGCGTAAAACACGAAAACGCTCAAATATCGAAGTGGTATGCTCTTTGCTTCCATATCACACTACAAACTATTCCAAAACTCCGGAGTTTCCCAGAAACAGGAGTCTCATAGGCGGAATGAATACATAAACGCCATCTATTTTCAAACTATAAAACTAAAATATCGATTGGGTTATCCAGATACTAATCAACAAATATAAAAGGTATTTAATGCATTATTCTTCAGTAACTTTCCTCTCGGTAAGATTATTTAAGGATAAAAATATCTGCTCGGAGTCTTCAAGACCATTTTAATTTATCATTTAAAGCTTTTAAAATTTTATATAAAAGAACTATTTTACATGCAGTCGGTGGTGTAACTACATAAAAAAGAATGCATGAATATTTTGTTTTAATCGTCTTTTATGCAGCAGTGAAGGATTTACCATCATGTCGCAATCGCAAAACGATTTATAACCATAGGATTTTTGGGGCAAAAGAACTCAAAAATGACGTGATAATTGTTTTATATAGCTTAGTGAAGGGCACAAAGGGGTACCTAAAAATGCATTACGACGAGTCCCCAATTTTTGTTCAAGAACTTAGAAGTTTTTCTGTTCAAAAAATGCAGCTTATTTCAGAGATATATTTTTTTTTTCATCGATTTCTCGGGAGAAAACTGGATTTCTGGCGCTCTTCTCTAAAGGTAACTAGCTGCCAACACTCCCGTTTCAACCCTTTAAAGGCCATACGCTTAAAAGAGTATTGTTACAAATCTTGTAAATCGTGATTATTTTTAATACGCTTTGATTAGTTTCACTTGTGGGTTTGTCAGTACGTATGCAACTGAATAAAAGATAAAATTCACGTTCTTTACATAGTTAAAAGTAATATATTAAATACTATTATTAATACTGAAGTCTAAACTATTACATCCTGATGCATTATAAGTGTTTCAGTTGTTAGTATGTAAATCTGGATAAAAGATAAAATCCACATTCTTTGAAAATATAAAATTAATATATTTAATACTATTATCAATGCCAAAAGGCTAAACTATATTACATGTTGATGTATTATAAGTGCATGTAAACTTAGAGCGGATATTCAGTTGTTTTGAAAATCAGAGTGTCATGAAATATTTTGATTAACTCTCTAAAAGCGTATTTTTTAGTTTTTTAAAACTAGATTTCGAAATTATTACACTGTTTCAGAATTAATTTCTTTTATTTGCTGTTAATTTGTTGATCTTTGCTTAAAATTACCGTTGTTCTGTTGTAACCTTACTTGTAAAGGTGTTTTTCCTGCTTCGCGCCACATTTGGCGGAAAATCGCTAGGCGTTGGCAAACTTGGCTAAATTTGGTGTCATTGCGAACACAACAAAAAATATTTTGTTGGTATTTAAAGTCAACCCCCTAGAAATATTTGTAATTTGTTTTTCGACTGTACTGCGCTCACAGCCTCTGGATCTCTCCTGCGCATGCACCGATCCACACACACAGGATAATCAAATTGCATCTCTAGATATCTCACAATGTTCTCCCGTACTGGCATACAAGAAATTTATTAACGGTTATATTTTTATGACGCTTGGTACCTTCTCATTTGAACACCCCTTATATATTTCCAAATTTCCGAAATTTCAGTCAGTTACCGATAAGTCAACCAGCTACCAATTCGCTGTAAATAATGCATTTTTACTTCCTCTCACGAATTAAAGGAAGTGTAACGAGTCCGTAGCACCTTCAACTTTCTTAAATGAGCATTTCAATCCTGAGGAAATAACTATAAATTTATTTACAAGTAGGTACACTTATTTACAAACGGAGCAGGAAACAATTGCTAAACATCCAGCAATTAGGTAGCAAACAGTACACTGTACTCTCAACAGTAACTCAGCACCACGTATCTAACGTGAACAGTAATTAAGAAAATTACAAAAGCAAAACAACCATTCGCCCGAGCGAATAAAAACGAGTCACCAGAAATCAAATCTGCAAGCAACTAACTACTGTGTTCAAGGCCAGCTATTTATACTCGGAACGAAATTTCGACAACATTCTAGCAAAATCCTGTTCATTCATAACTTAAATAATCCATTCAAGAAAGTTCTAGCGATAAAAAGAAAAACCTACAATAATACAGCTCAGCGCGAAAATGTCTTCATGCTTATTAAATGTGGGGCAAGTGTAAAAACTACAAAATGTTACAGGGCCGGTATACACGGGCGTCGTTGGCGGGGGGGACAAGGGGGACATGTCCCCCCCAATATTTTCAAATCACCAGAAGACCCCCAATATTTTAAAATAATAATTTTGAAAAAAAAAAAAAATCGGGACTTTTCTAAATCAAAATTAAATTCTCCAATCTCAACTGAAATAACAAAAACTTCCGTATCTACTTGAAAGACCGTCTCAGTTATTTTCCCGTGCAGCTGTCTCGGTCTTTTGGTGCTTTTAGCACTGTTATTGGAGTTCATCATTTTCTTCCTACAAAACCCATCACTGCGTAGTAAGATCCAATTCCTCCACTTAACAATAGAGACTTTCCCTTTTCCTACCCCACCCTCTCCCTCCTCGCTCGAACAGGGACAGGAGAAGTAATAAATAAATCTTAGAGGGGGTTTCTTGTGTTTTCCTTGGTTAGGTTACTTGATCCTTGAAGGGCTTTTAAAATTGAGGTCGAATCTGTTCTCTCTCGAAGATGTGGTATAGTCCGTGCTGTGGGGGGGGGGGGACGCAGGGGGCTGAGTCCTGTAGCAAACGTTCCCCCACTTTCCTCCCCCCCTAAGAATTACACCTCTGCCTTAAAGTGAATATTATGTCCATTGAGCTCGCGGGTGTCATGGTACGGAGACGGGACACTTCCCCCTTTCCTACATTTCGAAATTGTACAAAGTCCCCCCCCCCCTCTCCCCAATATTTTCATTAAATATATTCCAATGCCAAATAACGGAATTTACGTTACAGTATTAGCAAAGTATGAACATCCCTTTTTTTTTTTTTTTTTGTAGAAAGGAATTACATCAGAATTAGCCCATCGAGAACCTGCCATTAAAAGCAGGGAAAGTGACAACCTGTTATCCAAGAAATAAATTTTCTTTTGTACATTTTACCCCATCTCAAATTTTTCTCAGGATCCTGTCTCTGATAAGGACACCCATCCCTCTTTCCCTGCCAACTCATTTAAGGGGGAAAGATGAGTGTCCAGCTGCATAACAATGGACAATAAAAAATCTCTCTGACCCCCCGTAGTGTACCCCCAGAGAGGAAGGGGCTTTAAGTACTTACTTTAGAGAGGCACTAATGTGCCCATCTGTTTTGCCACATGATGTGAGCAAGAAATTTTTTCGGAGAACAGCTAGAGAAGGATCTTTCTTCGTGGAAAGCAACTCCTTTCATAAAGTATAGAGCTATCCATCGGTTCAGTATAGCATGTCCTTCCAGTAAAGAATATCATATTTGGAGGAAATAAATCATGTAAGTTTTACTCATTTTATTGTTTTTGTTATAACATTAAAAAGATCTAACAAAATTCTTGTTAACTCCGTATACCTTTACCGATAAGAGTGAGCACACAGAGCGATTTTTAAGACATCAGTACCACAAATTGCTTATGCATTGAAGGAAATACTAATATGCCCTCAAGAGCGAATCTAGGAATTTTTCAAGGGAAGGAAAATTGGTTTTTATAACTTACTTTTTAATACTGGTTCGCAAATATTAATCACAAAAGTTTCGGACTTGAATTCCGAAATATTTCCAGGAGAGAGCATCAAACCTCTTTCCCCCAGCATTTATAAATTGTCTAAAAAATTTTTTGAGTTTCAATATCGGAAAACTACCGGTGGAGAGGTCCTCAAAGGAGGGGCGATCGCCTCCATCGCCCCTCAGTTGTATCCGTCCCTGTGTGCCCCTTAATCATACTACGCTAACATAAGTAGACTCTGTAGAGTTTTTTTTTATACTAATCTGATTTTTAGCTGAAATGCTTTTTCATATTTATTTACAATGAACATTACAAGATATTTGATTGGAATATTTTCGATGAGCGTATACTAATCAGTATTCAGATGCTTATTTTTGATCTAAGTAATTTAAATTTTTGAGCAAGTTAAATAAAACACAACAAGAGAAAATTACCTGTATTTTCGTGTTAGCTTAGTATTTTCTTATTATTGTAGTTACCAGTGGGCGTACTCAGGGGGTGGGCTGATAGGGCTGCAGCCCGCTCCGAAATTTTCAAAATGAATTTTAAAAATGTAAGCTAAGTTTTTTTTCTAAATTTCCCTTCTTTTTTTTTCTTTTTGAAATCTCAAGTGAGAAAAGCTTTTAGAACAGATAATTAACTATAGGACAAAATTAAAAGAAAGATTTTTTTATATTTTGACATGTCTATTTTACTGTTCGTCATGTTTATTATTATCCTATTATTCCATTTTGGTCATTTTTATTGCAAATCTATGTTTCAGAAATGCCAATTAATGTTTTTCAGTCACAGATTTGTTAAATAAAATTTAAAAAGTATAATTGAAACCCAATATTGGGAACCCTTCTTTCAATGAAGAATTTTTTTTAATCTAAATTTATCATTCTTTGTGTCCATCAGAACACTTTCTTCACAATAATTTTAATAAAAAAATGTTTTTTTTAATTATGTATTTTTGTCGACTTAACTAGGCATTGAAGAAGAAATTCGAGGCATTTACTTTTTTAGCTACATTTCATGAAGTGCTCCCCCTCCCCCAATCTCAAAAAGTCTTGACTCAGCCCCCCCCCCCCCTGAAATGATTTATCTGCGTACGCCACTGGTAGTTACTAATTGATATACATTTTTATGAAATTTGAATTGTAAAGAAAACGTTCAATAATAGTAGTGTTGATAAACGAAATATTTTTTTCCAAATTAGAATTATATTTTCAAATAACTAAGAAATAGTTTACGTGGAAAATATTCTGTTTCATCTTCTAAGTAAGGAAATAATAAGGCTTGTTTAGTTATGAGTATTATTTTGATAACTAAATTCTTTTTTGAAAGTTTATCGCTGCATTTCCATGAAAAGCTTTAAAAAGAACTGAATTATCATTAAAAAGAGCAAGTTATTTATCTTTCATACAAATTATTTTAAATTGAAAAAAAATTTCAAACCTAATTTTTAGCTGAGAATTATAAATTTCAAAATGGAACTTTCAGAATTAGGTGAAAGATCGTTCTCAGTATAGGCAATATTGAAGCAAAACAAATGGAGGTGAGGCTAAGAAGTAATAATAAAAATAAATTAAATTTAAAGAAAAAAATATTAGAAAGATTTTTCACACATTGTTAGAGATCAAAATGCCAGATAAATAATTATAAAGGGAATTTTTTTCCCTGGTAAATTACACTGTATATTAAGAAGTCAGAACGTTTTAGACAGTCTTCCCCGTGAAAACTAATATTTAATCGTTTTTAATTATTTGAAGGGCCAAGGGAGAAAAAGATGAAAGTCAATTTTCCATCAATTTTGAGATATTAGCACTATCTAGGGGTTATGAAGGAGCACTATCATCTGGTAGAACAACAAGGGGAAAAAAGATGAGAATCGACCGAAATGTGCATGAAAACTCTATCAACTACACAAGGAGTTACGAGAAGTCAAACTTTGTTTTTCGTTTTTCTCGAAATCGCTTTTTGGTCACTTTCATCTTTTTCCCCCCTGGGCCCTTCATTTGCTTTTATCAAAAGTAAAAATTATGACGCAATAAAAACAGGATGAAAAACATTATATTTTTTTCAAGCACTAAATTAAGCTTTTGCATTGTTATTGATCAAATGCATGAATTTTGAACACTGTAACGTGAGCATAAAATGTGAGGTGTGGGAGGAAAAACCATTTATTTTTTTAATTCTTTTGCCGCTTCAACTTGAATAAACATATCTCTCATTAAAAAAGGAGGCGTCTCCGTTTCCCTCTCTGTCTTGTCAACAACATTTAAGATCGTCCTATATTTCGTTTTAAAGGGCTTAAACTTTGGTTTCCGAAGGAGAGTTCTCGAAAATTCCTACCCTAATATCATTGAAAGTCAACTAAAATCACGTTGTTCGAATATTTGTCTGTCCTCTTAAAGTTACCAAAGATGACCCATCAATTTTGAAAAAGTTCCGGGGTGGGCCGAAAATCTCCCCCCCCCCCCTAACATCAACGCAGATCCTCAAAAACTGCGGTTTTTTTTACAGTTACATTTTCAAAAAAAGTTTCGGGGGAGAACCCCCGCACTTCCCTTTTCTTAAAACAACCGGATATTATCTATAATTGTATTTTTAAGATTTCAATTTCCAAAAATATTCAGGGAAGTTCTTCCACTACTACCATTGCCAAAAATTGTTTAGAATGCATTTTAAGGCTGTAATTTAAATAATTTTCCGAAAAGAGGGAGCTCGAATATCTAATCTGCATTATATTAGCAAAGATAGTCTAAAATTGCGTTTTAGCAATACAATTTCGAAAAAATCCCCGATCCCCCCTTTTCATAGTACGGTCAGAGATAATAATGGAGTTTTTAACGTTTCGATATCGAAAAATGGACATAAGAGCGCCCTCGAACCTCTCCTCCCATAACATTACCAAATATCGTCTAAAATTCATTTTTAAGACCACAAATTCGAAAAAACTTCTGGGGGAGAGACCCCTGTACTCTCTTATTTCTGGGTAAATAATATATTTACGATTAGGAACTCTCTGATCTAGTTATGACTTCCCTCTTAGAAAAGAAGCTGAACCCATTTTTTTCTCTCAGTGTTTAAGATGTATTTAAAATTAATTAGGGGGGTCAGCAATCCCCGCCCACGACGGGTTCAAATATGACTCCTTGTGGTCCTTATTTGAGAATTTGCAATGTTCAATGGTCTTTGCAAAGGCTAAACATGTTTAAAAAACATGAATTTTTCCTAGCATTTCTTTTTCCAAAGTCCCCCCCAATCTTCAGCAGGCAGCGACGCCCATGCCGGTATACAAGTGATAAAAGTGATATCTTCAGACACTTTTGCAACATGTCGCCAGATAAAACCAAAACTAGTGACAATGGTGCAAGGCAGGAAAAACAACTATTTACAAGATTTGTAACAGAAGTTTTGTGATCAAGAAAAAAAATTCACTCAAATTTTGAAATTCAGAATTTGATTTTGCTCACCCCGAATGAATGTAGAGTGGTTTTTTCGACCTGTCAGCACGTGCATGGGTACCTACCAACGTATAACCAGTCGAAAAACCTTTTTCGACTACTCCCGAGTTAATTACGACGATTTTTCTCGTGACGTCTGTATGTACGTATGTATGTGCGTATGTATGTCGCACAACTCAACAACTGGATGCCTTAGAAGCTTCTAGTTTGGTATGTAGGCTCTAATAGGGGTCTAGTTGTGCACTTCCACTTGTGATTGCATTCGAATGTTCCCAAGGGAAATTTTTACCCCTTTTTTGCTGTAAATCAGTGTTAATTTCAATGCAGACTTTCGTGATACAAATTGCCGCTACAACTTGGCGATATATCGTCAAACTTTTTGTCGCCAACTTAGCGACATATCGCCAAGTTGGCGAGAAATTTGGCAAAAAAAATGATTTTTTGAATTCAGGTTCAGTTTGGCGCTATTGGCGACATTTGCGAAAAATCCACTGAATGATGTTAAAAAGGGGATATTTAGAAAATAATCATTGTAAAACATTTTTTTGTATTGTTTCGTGGCAAACTAGGGGTATAACTGTTCGAATTGTTATCCTGTTTACTCTAAGCACTATTTTAACACTTAAGGCATCTACTAAGGAATTTACACGTAAAAGGAAGCAGTGTGGGGTCCATGCCAGATTTTTTATTTATTTCAGCAATTTTAAATTTAACAAATGCATTTTTATTGCTTACTTTTGTGCGACTTATTTATAATTTTTACTGCATATTGTAACGAGTCCGTAGCACCTTCAACTTTCTTCAAATGAGCATTCCAATTTTGAGGAAGTAACTATAAATTTATTTACAAGTATGTACACTATTTACAAAAGGAGCAGGAAACAATTGCTAAACATCCAGCAATTAGGTAGCAAAACAGTACACTGTACTCTCAACAGTAATTCAGCACCACGTATCTAACGTGAACAGTAATTAAGCAATTACAAAAGCAAAACAACCATCCGCCCAAAGCGAATAAAAACGAGCACTCTCAGAAATCATCATCTGAAAAGAACTGACTGACTTGTGTTCAAGGCCAGCTATTTATACACGGAAAGAAATTACGACAATATTCGAGAAAAACCTGGAATATTTTGTTTCATTCATAACTTTGAACAATCCATTCACAAATTCTAGCGATAAGGAAAAAAACCACGCGAAAATGTCTTCACGCTTATTAAAGTTAGGGCAAGTGTAAAAACTACAAAACGTTACAGGGCCGGTATACAAGTGATAAAAGTGATATCTTCAGATACATTTGCAACATGTCGCCAGATAAAACCAAAACTAATGAAAATAAAGCAAGGCAGGAAAAACAACAACTATTTACAAGATTTGTAACATTGCCCCCTTCCCAAGGACTGCACGTCCCGGGCAGTACAATCCCCAGAAAGGAAGCAAGGGCAAATTTACAGGTGCACACATTAAATGATGACCAATCATAAACATGATAAACAATAACAATGAGAACATGAAAGAAATAATGACATTGATAAAGTAATATTACAAACAATTAAAGGCAAAAGTTATTTACAAAATTTACAAACAAATTACCATGGTAGCTTTAGATTTATTTTACGAACTATGGCCATAGTATGGGGCTAGCCGATCATAATGTACAACCCTAGGTTTTGAATGTGATGACTTCTGGATCCTCACTACGACGTCGTTCAGCCGGTGAAGGACTGTGTAGGGTCCATCCCAATGCGACTGCAATTTGGGTGACAGACCTTTACGTCGGATGGGATTCCATAGCCACACCTTGTCACCTTCTTGAAAGTCATGGCCAGTGGACCTTGTGTCGTATCGGGTCTTCATTTTCTCCGTCGCGATGTTGATTCGCTCCCGTGCGAAGTGATGAACGTCCTCCAACCGGGCCTGGAGATCCTGGACGTACTCCTCAGGCGATGAAGGCGCATCTGGAGGGAGACCGAAGACGAGATCACAAGGCAGCCGAAGCTCTCGGCCGAAGAGCATCTGTGATGGGGAATATCCGGTGGTCTCGTGGACAGCACTGCGGTAGGCCAGCAGGAACAGAGGAAGTTTCTTGTCCCAATCCTGTTGATTTTTGGAGACCATAAGCGAGAGATTATTAAGGATTGTCCTGTTGAATCTCTCCACCATGCCGTCCGATTGTGGGTGTAGTGGTGTCGTTCGAGTTTTCTCAATTTTGAGGATATCACATAGGCCCTTAAACACAGCAGAGATGAAGTTTCTTCCCTGATCGGAATGGATCTGCAAAGGTGTCCCATATCTCGAGATCCAATGCTGGACTAGAGTCTCTGCTACAGTGGTAGCTTCTTGATCCGGAATGGAATATGCTTCGGGCCATTTGGTGAAATAGTCAATGGCAACGAGGATGTATTTGTTCCCATCAGTAGTTTTCGGTAGAGGACCAAGAATGTCGATCCCGATTCGTTCGAAAGGAGCTCCTACGTTGTAAAGATGTAGCTTCCCGCGGCTTCTTCTCTTCGGTCCTTTACGGGCAGCACAGGCGTCACAAGAATGACACCACTTCTCCACGTCATCCTTCGCCTTGCTCCAGAAGAAGCGCTCTCGAACCTTGTGGAGGGTTTTCAGGATACCAAAGTGTCCTCCAGTCGGACTACTGTGCAATTCCTTTAGAACGTCTGGAATCTTGATCTGGGAAGGAGTAACTGCCATTTGAATGCTTTACCATCGTCAGATTCCCATTTCCGATACAGGACGCTATTTCGCAACTGGAGAGATTTCCATAGAGCCCAGTATCTTTTCGTTGCAGGACTGTAGATAGAAATGTCTTGCCAGCTAGGTCGCCGACTGTCTTTTTCCATTAACTCTATGATAGGCTTTAGGTCTGGGTCTTCAAGCTGATCTTTTCTAACTTGGTCGTCACTCCATGGATCAGGATCTGAAGATGATGAAGTAGCAGTAACTTGACAGGCAGTAGGGATTGTCGTCCCGTACTGTTTCTCAATTCGGGAGCAATAATGGCAGTTCTCGGAACAAGGTCTTCTTGATAATGCGTCAGCATTACCGTGTGACAAACCATTTCGGTGCTTAATCTCGATGTCATATTCCTGGAGCCGCTGTATCCACCTGGCTACCTGGCCCTCTGGATTCTTGAAATTCAAAAGCCAAGTTAAAGAGGCATGATCAGTCCGGAGCAGGAATTTACGGCCGTAGAGGTAATGATGGAAATGTTCTACAACTTTAACTATGGCGAGCAATTCCTTTCTCGTGACACAATAATTTCGCTCCGACTTGGATAAGCATTTGCTCCAGTAAGCGATGACATGTTCGTTACCGTCTATTTCTTGAGATAAAACAGCTCCCACGCTCTCGTGGCTCGCATCAGTGTCAAGTATGAAGGATTTTTCAGGCTGAGGATAGGAGAGAATAGGCGTTGATGTTAAAGCCTCCTCCAGCTGTAGAAATGCATCCTCGCATTCTTTGGACCATTCAAATTTTTGTTTGCTCTCCGTCAGCTTATGCAAAGGTCGTGCAATGTTGGAAAAACCCTTCACAAACTTCCTGTAGTACGTGCAGAGCCCCAGGAAACTTCGCAGCTGATGGACATTTTCGGGGCGGCTCCAATTCTGGACTGCAGATACCTTATCTGGATCTGTTCGTACACCTTCAGAAGAGATAATGTGACCAAGGTAGTTCACCTCACGGCGGAACAAATTACATTTGGACGGGCTTAACTTCAGGTTGGCTTCCTTAAGCTTTTGCAGCACCTTCCTAAGATTAGCCAAATGTTCCTCAAAACTGCGTCCTATGATGATGATGTCGTTCAAGTAGACAAGACAGGATTCATAAGAGAGTCCTCGCAGCACTGATTCCATAAGACGCTCGAACGTGGCTGGTGCATTGCAGAGGCCGAAGGGCATCACTTTAAACTGCCACAAGCCTTGTCCGGTTGTAAACGCCGTCTTCTCTCGGTCGTCGGGGTGTATCTCCACCTGCCAGTAGCCGCTCTTTAAATCCAGGGTCGAAAACCACTTGTGTCCGGAAAGGGTGTCCAGAGTGTCATCGATCCGTGGAAGAGGGTAACTGTCCTTCTTGGTGATGTCATTCAGGCGTCGGTAGTCAACACAAAATCTGGTGGAGCCGTCTTTCTTTCGGACCAAGACGATAGGGGATGCCCAAGGACTGGATGAGGGTTCTATGACGTCATTCTCCTGCATCTCTTTCAAGAGGATCTCAACCTCTTCCTTCTTGGCGAACGGTAGTCGTCTTGGATGCTGCTTGATAGGGGGATGATCTCCAGTGTCGATCCTATGCTGCGTTAAATTCGTGCGACCAACATCCTCGGATGTAGATGAAAACACCTGCTTGAAGTTGTCCACCAATTTTTCCGCAGCGTATCTTTGATCCGTCGATAATGGTGCACTCCCAATTAATTTCGAAGTCAAGGACTCGGAAGACACAGTCTCGGAGGAATCAATTCTTCTGATGATGCAGTTTACGGGAGTACAAGTTGCCAACACTTCTCCTTTCTTAATATTCCTCGGTCTTTCACTTACATTGGCGACTCTCACAGGAACTGCATTCCTTGAAAGGTCCACAAGTGTAGATGCCACTAGTACTCCTTTTGGGCTATTATTCTGGTTAGGATATTCAATGAGGCCGAATTTAAAACTGTTATTTTCCTTGATGGAGCCAGGTATTAGTATTTCTGATCTTGGGGGAATCAATAAATCTGTTTGAGCTATTATTTGATGAGCGGATTTTAAGTTACTTTCAGCATTGAAAATTGCTATGTCTTCCCTCATCGAGTGCAGCTCATTATTTTTAAAGTCGATAGAAAAATCAAATTTTCTCAAAAAGTCCAGTCCGAGAATGAAGGGATCTGTAATGTCAGCGACGAATGCCGTGTGACGGTAAATGGCACTCCCGAACATTATTTCTAAGTTCACTTTTCCTTCAATCTCGATTTTGTCACCTGTCACAGTTTGGAGAGTAACGCAGGGCGGCGTCCATAAGATCTTGAATCCAAATTGACGAGCCACATCAGTCTTAATAATGGTAACGTTGGCTCCTGTGTCCACAATCATTTCGCAGGGAAACCCATTCACATAAGCGTAAATGAAGAGTCCGTTGCAGCCGCCACTTCTTGGGGAAATCTGGAAAACTTTGGGAGACGTCTTCTTTTCTTGGCGAGCTTCGCAATTCCTTCGTACGTGGCCCTCACCGCTACATTTCCAGCACTTCAGTGTTTGTCCACCTTGGTCTTTGCGAGCCGCAATCTTCTTCAGGGTCCCCGACATCTCTTTGATTTGTCGCTCAATGTCCGAGAGACGAGTTGAGTTCAAATCTTGGGCACTCACTTCCACGCCCCTGGTCGAATGGCGATCCTTGCGGGACATTTGCTGTGCAGCCTCGAACTTCATTGCGTAAACCAGACCGGATTTAAGATCCTTAATGTCCGCCATCCGGAGAGCCGTCTGAACTTCTGGATTTCGCACTCCATCTATGAAGTAGTTCAGGGCCAGGCTATCGCGAACATCCGAAGGACAGTTCGAGAAGGCAAGATGGGAAAGCCTCTCAACGTCTGCTGCAAAAACTTGCAAAGTCTCTCCAGTCCTCTGGAGTCGGGATTTCAGCTGGAGTTGGCTGATTTCTTTTTGGCATGCTTCGCCAAAGCGAAGCTCCAAGGCCGATGATAAGGCTTCGAAGTCGCAGATCTTGTCCTCTGGGAAGGTCTGTAGTATGTCAGCTGCATCCCCTCTCAGCGAGGCTGCGAGGTGACAGGCTTTCGTGGAAGAGTCCCAGGAGTTTGCTTCTGCAACGATGAGGAACTGCTTCTTGTAAATATTCCACGAGGTCTTCCCGTCAAACGTGGCCAGTTTGATGGATGGACGAGAAGTTCCAGCTGCAGCTACACAGTCACTTGAGTTGTTGGAGGATGCTGATACCTTCGATTCAAGCTCTTTAATTTTCTTTTCCACATGGGTTTCTACTGTGGTGATTCGATCTTCTAGAGCCTCCACTTTATTTTCCATGTTGATAAATTTAGTTTCCACCAAACTTTTCATTGACGTTAGATCGCTCTTAATTTCTTCTTGACTTGAAGTTATGCTAGCGGTTAAATCATTCTTAATTTCTTCTTGACTTGAAGTTATGCTAGCGGTTAAATCACTCTTTAATTGTTCTTGATTAGTAGCCATAATCGCCATATCATTCTTTAATTGTTCTTGATTCGCAGTCATGTCACTTTTAACAGCGTTGATCGCACCAAGGAGTTTTTGCAGTTGTTCCTCCATTGCTCGAGTAATCACCATAAAATTCCGAAGTCAAAAAGTCCTTAGGAAGAAAAGTCCGAATTCACAGGTAATTCCAAGAAAGTCCTTGAAGATGCCCCACGTTGGGCGCCAAAATTGTAACGAGTCCGTAGCACCTTCAACTTTCTTCAAATGAGCATTCCAATCTTGAGGAAGTAACTATAAATTTATTTACAAGTATGTACACTATTTACAAAAGGAGCAGGAAACAATTGCTAAACATCCAGCAATTAGGTAGCAAAACAGTACACTGTACTCTCAACAGTAATTCAGCACCACGTATCTAACGTGAACAGTAATTAAGCAATTACAAAAGCAAAACAACCATCCGCCCAAAGCGAATAAAAACGAGCACTCTCAGAAATCATCATCTGAAAAGAACTGACTGACTTGTGTTCAAGGCCAGCTATTTATACACGGAAAGAAATTACGACAATATTCGAGAAAAACCTGGAATATTTTGTTTCATTTATAACTTTGAACAATCCATTCACAAATTCTAGCATGAAGGAAAAAAACCACACGAAAATGTCTTCACGCTTATTAAAGTTAGGGCAAGTGTAAAAACTACAAAACGTTACAGGGCCGGTATACAAGTGATAAAAGTGATATCTTCAGATACATTTGCAACATGTCGCCAGATAAAACCAAAACCAATGAAAATAAAGCAAGGCAGGAAAAACAACAACTATTTACAAGATTTGTAGCAATATTTTTGAACATTTGCATTAATATAATAGAAAATTTCAGAAATTTCATTCAGTTACCACGCCACTATGTTTGCTGCTCCCCCCAACTAGTCAGTGTTGTATTGATTTGGCGACCCCTTGGCGATATATAACCAAGCATTTGGTCGCCAGATTGGCGAAATATCGCCAATGGCGATATTTTGCGAATAATCCACTGAATGATGTTAAAACAGATGATAACTAGAAAATATCATTGTAAACCATGTTTTTTTTTTTTTTTTTTTTTTTTTTTTTTGCACTGACTTGTGACAAACTAGGGTTGTAAATATTTGAATTGTTATCTTGTTCACTCTAAGGCACTATTTTAACACTTGAGACATCTATTACGAACAGCAGTTAAACATTTTTAATAATTAAATCTTTTCATTGCGGATTTTTTTTTTTTTTTCATTTGAAATTTTGACTTTTCAGGAAAAAGTTGTATATTAGTTCGTTTATTTTTGTGATGGAAATTTATTTTTCTAAATTTATATTTTTTAAGAGTAAAATGTACAAAAATATATGCAAGTCAATTTTCTAACTATTGTTATGCTAGAAAATAAAATTCTGGGAACAAGACATGAAACTTTAAAATGTTTACAGTTGGTCGCGATCAGTGGTCGGAAGTAGCGCGCTACAAGTAGCGAAACTACTGTAGTAGCTACATTTTTTAGTAGTTTGTAGCGTAGCGCACTACTTTTGAAAAAATGTAGAGTAGTGAGTAGGGCGATACAAAAAAATAGTAGTTTGTAGCGATTTCTAGAAACTACTTTTAAATTCAACAAGAAGTTCTGTCAAGAACTAAACGAGCCTACTTTCCCGTACATCGACATCGGCATTCTAGCATCTGATCATCATTCTCTTGATTATCCGAGACTGAAAATTATGTCAAACAAACCTTTTTAGCACTTAAAGCTGATTTCTAAAAGCAAAATATACTCCTCTCATAAGATGAAATAGGCACGTAAAAAGTAAATAAATGAATAAATAAAGTTTTGTCACACCTTTTAAAGAATGTAACTGTTACAGTTCTTCCGAAGAAAAAATCCTCAATCGTTAAAGAAAAAAAAATAAATAAATCTCTACTAATAATAAAGCTGAAGGTGGATCTGTCTTTCCTTCTTTCTTTCTGTTACGCGCGTAGCGCCAAAACCGTTCGGTCGATTTTCATGCCATTTGGCACAAAATTAGTTTGTAGCACGAGGTTTTGCACCTCGAAGCGATTTTTCGAAAATTGAAGTTTTTTCGAAGTTTCTACGATCATCAGGAGAGCTGTATCAATTGTTTTTAGAATCCTGGAATTCAAGGCTTACCTTCAGTAAAGCAAGCCAAACGATTCTAAAATGGTTAAGCTCGAGAATAAAATTTGTTTGAAAATAGAGATGAAATGAATTATTTTATCAACGGAAATCAACTTTTCATGTTGTTACCATGGTTACGTGTTCAAACTTATTTTTGTTTCGCTCTTTTTCCAGCGTTGCCAGCCGTAGTATTTTTTTGGCCCAAATAAGAAGCGTAGTATTTTTCTGGCAACCCTGTTTCCAATATACTAATAACTTAATTAAAAGATTTGGCGGATTTTTTTTTTCATTTTCATAGATTTCGCATTTTAGTAATATTGATTTTGGCAACGTTTGGAAACAGTAGTAGGCGCATCTATCGCCCATTTAGCGAGAAATGGGTACCCAAAGCACAAAGATTAACCAAATATCGTGTAAATTGCGGCATTGCATCGTTCTTTTTAAAGTGTTTATTTCGGCAAATGTATTGTTTTGTTTTTAAAGCTAGGAAAGGAAACTTTCTTCTTTCAAATTTTGGTAAGATTTCTGTTGGTTTCTGTGAGCAACAAAATTGTTCTTATTTTCTCTTTTGGCTTATTTTTGTGCATCTCCCCTTGGGGTTGCATTCGAATGTCCCAAGGGGGTGTTCTACCCCTTTTATGGAGTAAATCAATCAGTGTTAATTTCAATGCAGACACAAGTGATATGAATTGGCGCGACCACTTGGCAATATATCGCCAAGCCTTCGGTCGCCAAGTATTTGTCGCCAATTTGGCGATTTTTTAAATTTTTTTTTGGTTCAATTTGGCGCTATTGGCGATATTTTGCGAAAAATCCACTGAATGATGTTAAAATCGGCGATATTTAGGAGATTAAACATTGTAAAACATTGTATTGCATTGTTTCGTGGCAAACTAAGGATATAAATGTTTGAATTGTTATCTTGATCACTCCAAGCACTATTTTAGCACTTAAGTCATCTACTAAGAAATTTTCACGTAAAAGGAAGTAGTGTGGGGTCCATACCAGATTTTTATATCATATACTTTGAAGGAATTACAGTTGAATTTTCCTAAAACAGAGCATTTTTTCAGCTATATTAATTATTTTACAAATGAACTTTTAATTTTGTACCACGGGCAAAGCCGTGCGGGTACCGCAAGTAAATAAATAACAGTACAAAGAGCATCAAAACACATTTTATCAAACAAAGAAAACTCGCCCGTTTATAAAATGTCTCGGATTTCACTTTTAATCCGTTGCCAGTTGTTAAATATAAATAAAGAATAAAATACCCTCGTGAATGAAAAATTTTCGTTACAAAAAAAATCGTCTGAAAAAAAAAACGAAAAATAAATAACAATAATAAATAAAATAAAACAAATGAATTCATTTACAAAAAATCGTCTGCACAGTCAGTCATTTTTTTTTTCTGAGCCTGCATTTCCGCAATGTTTGCGGAGTCGGAGTCGGAATCAGAGTCCTCACAGAAGATTACTCAGAAAAGTACTTTACGAACATTATTTATCAAAACCATTTTCTTACAAAGTTAGTTTGAAGGAAATCCGACTTTAAGTTCAGAATCAACATTCAACTTAAATTCCCCGTAGGCGCTAATGTTAATTTTTATTTCTGAACGGTTCAATATTGAACGAAAAATGGGTCAAATCAAAAAGCAAAGTAAGGGAATGAGCCTCTCCGAGATCTTTCAAACAAAAAAAAGTTGATTCCATTCGGACGGTTCACTCAAAAGTTATTAGGTGGGGAAAGGTTGCTTGAGCGGTTCAATGTTGAACGAAAAAATTTTCAAATTGAAAATTTAAATTCGCTAATGAAGTATCCTTGCTGAGATCCTTGGAATTAAAAAAAAAGTTTATTTAAATCGGACTGTTCACTCAAACGTTATAAAGGGTGACAGCTTGCTTGAGCGGTTCAATGTTGAACGAAAAACTGTTCAAATCGGAAATGTAAATACGGGAATGAAGTATCCTTGATAAGATCTTTCGAACAAAAAAAAAGTTTGTTCAAATCGGACTGTTCACTCAAAAGTTAGCATCGCGGGACAGGTTGTTTGAACGGTTCAAAGTTGAACCAAAAATTGTTCAAATCGAAAAATCAAATATGGGAATGAGCTGTATTTGCCGAGATCCTTCCAACAAAAAAAAGTTTGTCAAAATCGGAATGTTCATTCAAAAGTTATTGGGGGGGGGGGGGA
Organism: Uloborus plumipes; assembly: GCA_038373865.1. Classification (NCBI taxonomy): domain Eukaryota; kingdom Metazoa; phylum Arthropoda; class Arachnida; order Araneae; family Uloboridae; genus Uloborus; species Uloborus plumipes. The sequence goes on along the minus strand of JAXGGA010000480.1, from coordinate 195,395 downwards.
CAGACACACAGACCGACCGACCGACACACAAATTATTCATCTCAATACCCTACTTTTTAAATTTTTAATTTTTCGATATTCATTTCACCTTTTTTTAGCCTACTTTCCCGTTAAAAATAAAAGAAAAACGAAAAAAGTATTAAAAGTAGCTTAATGCATCTAAAAAATATCGCCAAGTCCAAAAAATATCGCCAAGTTAAAAAAATATTGCCAAGTCCCAAAAATATCGCCAAGTTAAAAAAATAAAAAGGTAAAATGAATATTGAAAAATTAAAAATTTGAAAGTAGGGTATTGAGATGGGGAATTTGTGTGTCGGTCGGTCTGTCTGTCTGCCCCCCCCCCCCCCCCCAATAACTTTTGAATGAACATTCCGATTTGGACAAACTTTTTTTTGTTGGAAAGATCTCGGCGAGTACAGCTCATTCCCATATTTGATTTTTCGATTTGAACAATTTTTGGTTCAACTTTGAACCGTTCAAACAACCTGTCCCGCGATGCTAACTTTTGAGTGAACAATCCGATTTGAACAAACCTTTTTTTTGTTAGAAAGATCTTTTCAAGGATACTTCATTACCGTATCTACATTTCCGATTTGAACAATTTTTCGTTCAACATTGAACCGCTCAATCAAGCTGTCACCCCTAATAACTTTTGAGTGAACAGTCCGATTTAAATAAACTTTTTTTTTGTTCGAAGGATCTCCGCAAGGATACTTCATTACCGTATTTAAATTTTCCATTTGAGCATTTTTTCGTTCAACATTGAACCGTTCAAGCAACCTCTCCCCACCTAATAACTTTTGAGTGAACCATCCGAATGGAATAAACTTTTTTTTTTGTTTGAAAAATCTCGGAGAGGCTTTCCCATACATTCCCATATTTCGCTTTTTGATTTGAACCATTTTTCGTTCAATATTGAACCGTTCAGAAAAAAAATTAGCATTAGCATCTACGGGGAATTTAAGTTGAATGTTGATCCTGAACTTAAAGTCGGATTTCCTTCAAACTAACTTTGTAAGAAAATGGTTTTGATAAATAATGTTCGTAAAGTACTTTTCTGAGTAATCTTCGGTGAGGACTCTGATTCCGACTCCGCAAACAAGGCGGAAATGCAGGCTCAGGGCGCGTTCAGAGTACGCGCCCGAGCTTCCCGGGAAGCCCGGGTTCTTCCCAAAGCGTTCAGAGCTGCCATTTGGAACGCCCGAACTTCCCAAATGCTGTCCAGAGTAGACGCCCGAGCTTCCCGGGCTCGAGCACAAGCAGCCCAGGAAATTTAGCTGGGCAGATAAGTCACGTGTTTGGGCGTTTAGCAAAGGTTGATGCTCATTGGCTGAAATTTATTGCTCTTTCGTCTGCTAGGATTTACGAAGAGTGACTAAAACAAAATCTTGAAAACACACACACAATGGTCAAAAATACGCACGCTATTTGCTGTGAAGAATCTGAAATGGTACATTTCCTTGAGAATCGGTCATTGCAGGAACTATCCTGTCAGATAAGCGAGATCGATGAAATTCTTTACTTGCTGTTAGGCCTATTTTATCGTAAATTCCTTCATTTAAAATAACATATTTGTCATTAAATTCGATAAGTCATTTCGATCTTACGCTCAACCATGACGGTAGATGAACAATAATTGCCGCTAAGATTAAGAATGGTATCATTTTGGGCCGAAATATAGGAGCGAATGCAGGATTGTTCCTGCATTGACCGGCGCGTAACTTTCTGCTGTTGTGTCCGCCATTTTGTTTCTTCCCGAAAGGCACAAGTGCTGTCCAGACCACAACTTCCTCAGAAAAAAAACGCAGCCTCAGAAAAAAAAAATGACTGACTGTGCAGACGATTTTTTGTTTATTTATTCATTTAATTTTATTTATAATAATTATTATTATTATTATTTTTTTTTTTTTGGCAGACGATTTTTCTTGTAACAAAAATTTTTCATGCACGAGAACATTTTATTCTTTATTTATATTTAACAACTGGCAACGGATTAAAAGTGAAATTCGAGACATTTTATTAACGGACAAGTTTTTTTTTTCTTTTCGTTTTCTTTCTTTGATAAAATGTGTTTTGATGCTCTTTGTACTTTTATTTATTTATTTATTTATTTTATTATTATTATTATTTTTTTTTTTTTTTTTTTTTTGAAAACGATGGAGGATTTTTTCTACGGAGGAACTGTAACAGTTTCTCTTTAAAAGGTGCGACAAAACTTTATTTATTCGTTAATTACTTTTACGTGTCTTTTTCATATGATGAGAGGGGTACATTTTGCTTTTCGAAATCAGCTCTAAGTGCTAAAAAGGTATGTTTGACATAATTTTTCGTCTCAGATAATCAAGAGAATAGTGATCAGATGCGAGAATGTCGATGTACGGAAAAGTAGGCTCGTTTAGTTCTTGACAGAACTTCTTGTTTCTTTTTGTTGCTGTTTCCTTAATCTTTACTAATAATATAAAGCTGTAGAGTTTGTTTGTTTGTTTGAACGCGCTAATCTCAGGAACTACTGGTTCGATTTGAAAAATTCTTTTTGTGTTGAATAGTCCATTTATCCAGAAAGACTTTAGGCTATAGTTTGAAAAGATTCGATAAGCGATTCGTTTTTTATTCGAATTCAAGGCAATTTTCTCATAAATCGCCGAATACTGGGGTTAAAAATTACTTGCACATATTAATGTTATATATCGTTGGAAGCAGAAAAATTTTGTCCGTCCTATGCAGTTTGTTCCGATTCTCTAACTTAAACACAGCACGAGTTATTCAATTTTTAAACTTGCCTTTTGCAAGGCTTCACCCGATTTCTTGCAATACTTGGTTCATTAAAACCATCAATAAAAAATAAACTAATTATTCCACAGTTTTGATTTTTACGCCATTGGATAGAGCGATATTTTTAACCCCAGAATTGATTCGACTTACAGTCGAAGAACCAAGCTTTTATCTCCACTAGAAAAAAAGTTACAAGCGTTTGAACTTTGAGTTCGAAAACCTCTTTCCTGATCAAACTATTAACGTTTTATTGCGTTGCTATGGCGACATCTTTTAAATTCATTGTTGGTGTCCTTTTCTTCATTTCGTTTCTTAAAAGCATTTCATTTTACGGCGTTTCAACAAGGCAAATAATGCGATCGTCCGTGTTTCACTTGAATTCCTGCCTACTTAATGACTTATATATTTTTTTTCTGGTACCATTTTGAAAATGTGTTTCAAATTAAATTGTACTTCATGTTTTTAGCAGGGATTTTTTTTGGCTGCGATCTAAATATTAAAACAACTTTTTTGTTTGGAATTTTGCAATTAATGTTACAGGAAGAGAGCGGTTTGGAAATATTTGGTTTTGGTAGGGAATTGTATTTGTTTATTAGGGAGAGTGTTAAATATGTGCTACTTGACATTGTTTTTATTCCTGAGGAAGCATGTGCAAATAATGCGATTGACTTTTTGATGCGGGAAAGTTTTTTAGCGAGCCGCTTTAGCGGGGAGTAGTTTTTTGAAACCGGTTTCGCTAAAACTTTCCTCCCTCCTTTAAATGCGAGCCGCCTTGGCGGCGAGTAATTTGTTTTAACTTTCCTTACTACTTTAAAGGCGAGCCGCCTTGGCGGCGAGTAGTTTGCTGAAACTTTCCTCGCTACTTTAAAGGCGAGCTGCCTTGGCGGTTATATATCATTATATACCGCCTTGACGGCGAGTAGTTTATTTAAATTTTCATCACTACTTTAAAGCCCGTGCAACGCCGGGCCCCACAGCTAGTACTTCATAAAACTATGAAGTAAGACATTGTTTTATTTTCTTTTAAATCGGCGAAATATAACAATTCATTTTGTGCCTGGTCATCGAAAAAGTGCCATAGAGTGAGCAAAAACCAATTCAAACATTTACATCCCTAGTTTTTCACGAATCAATGCAAAAAAGAAAATGTTTTAGAATGATTCATCTTCTATACATTGGTGATTTTAACATAATTCAGCGAATTATTCGCGAAATATCGCCAAAAGCAACAAATTGAACCCAAATTCAAAAAATTATTTTTTTTTGCCAACCTTCTCGCCAATTTGGCGAAATGTGGTGAATTTGGCGATATATCGCCAAATTGGCGACAAAACCTCGGTAATTAAGAGCTTGGCGATGCATCACCAACTGATCTCCAAATCTTCCATCACTTTAGTCCACTCCATGGGCGTCGCTGGCTGCTGAACATTGGGGGGGACTTTGGAAAAAAAGAAATGCTAGTTTAAGAGTTTGCAAAGATCAATGAACATTGCAATTTTCAAATAAGAACCATAATTAGTCATATTCTGACCCGTCGCGGGGACAAAAAAGTTGGGGGATGTATGAAATTAACGACTCCTCATTAATTTCAAACGCATCTTAAATACAGAGTGAAACAAATGGGTTCAGCTTATTTCTAAGAGGGAAGTCATGTTGAGAATGTGTTCCTAATCGTAAATATATTATTTACCTAGAAGTAAGAAGGTACGGGGCTACCTCCCCCGGAATATTTTCCGAATTTGTGATCTTAAAAATGCATTTTAGACTATCTTTGGTAATGTTATGGGAGAAGAGGTTCGAGTGCGCTCTTCCGTCCATTTTTCGATATCGAAACTTTAAAAACTCAATTATTATCGCAAATTGTGCTATGGAAAGGGGGATCGGGGATTTTTTTCGAAATTGTATTGCTAAAAACGCAATTTTAGACTATCTTTGTTGATAATACGCAGATTAGATATTCGAGTTCCCTCTTTTTGGAAAATTATTTAAATTGCAGTCTTAAAAATGCATTCTAAACAATTTTTGACAATGGTAGTAATTGAAGAGGTTCGGAGGCGCTTCTCTGGACATTTTTGGAAATTGAAATTTTAAAAACACAATTATAGATCATATCTGATTGTTTTAGGAAAACGGAGGTGCGGGGGTTCTGCCCCGAAACTTTTTTTGAAATTGTAATTGTAAAAACGCAGTTTTAGACGATCTGCGTTGGTGTTAGGGGAGGGGAGATTTAGGGCCCACCCCGGAACTTTTTCAAAATTGAAGGGTCGTCTTTGGTAACTTTAAAAGGACAAATGTTCGATTCAAATTTCGAATTTCGACAAATATTCGAAAAGGGAAAAATTCCCTTTATAAATATTGATCTGGCATTTGATCTTCAACAATATGTGAAAAATCTTTCTAATATTTTTTTTTCTTGTGATTTAACTTTTTTTCTCCTCTATGCAAGCATTTGTTTTGCTTCAACTGTGCCTATGCTGAGAACGATGCTTTTATCTAATCTTGAAAAGTTCCATTTTGAAATTAGCAAAAAATTATGTTTGAAAGTTTCAATTTAAAATAATTTGTGTGGAAAATAAATAACTTGCTTTTTTAATGGTAATTCAGTTCTTTTTAAAGATTTTTATGGAAATGCAGTGATAAAATATTTTGTCGGTTTCAACTTTTAAAAAATAATTTAGTTATCAAAATAATACTCAATTAAGCCAGCCTTATTATTTCATCACTTAAAAGTTAAAACAGACTATTTTCCATGTAAACTATTTCTTAGTTATTTAAAAATATAATTATAATTTGGAATAAAAATATCTCGTTTATCAACATTACTATTATTGAACGTTTGCTTTTCAACTCCAATGTCATAAAAATGTATATCAATTAGTAACTACAAAAGTAAGAAAAATTAGTAAGCTAACACGAAAATACAGGTAATTTTCTCTTGTTGTGTGTTACTTAAGTTGTTTAAAAATTTAAATTACTTCGATCAAAAAATTAGCATCTCAAAAAAAAAAAAAGTCAAGTAAATATTTTTACTTTACTTTTAGAACTTAGCACCCAATTCAATACTGCAATTACAATTAGATCATTATTCAATATATAACAGTCTTAGTATCATGCAAAAATAATGTAAGGAATGAATAAATATATTTTTTTTTCTTCAAAAACCGCGTATTATGAAAAGTTTTTTTTTTTAATTTTAACGCTAAATGCATATTAATTTTCTTTAAATTACAGATAAAAAAATGTAAAATTTCAACGTAAAATATAACTTAAACAAGTGTTCATTTTACTCTCAAAAATATATGAAGCAAATTTCAAATTAAACATGCGAATATTTTTCAAAATAATGTGATCATAAGTTCATTACATAAAATTAAATTTTACGAGTTTATTATCATTATTAATAATAGTAGTAGTTAGTGGTAGTAATAATAGCATTATTATTTTAATTCTGTGCACAGACTCAAGAGCAGTGACACACAACGTTTCTTGGCGATAAATATTAAAGTAGTTACTTCTGCTGTGAATAGATTCTCAAAATAAGTCAAAATCTAACATGAAAGATGCAAGGAGCGGACATTATATTTCTTTCGAAAAATAGCTAAAACGAGATTTAATATCAAGCAGGGCCGGCCCGACGTAAAAATTTCGCACAAGCAGAGAATTATTTGGCGCCACCCCCCCCCCCCCAACCCCCGTTTTTTTCCAAGCACATATGATTGACCAAGACTAAGACAAAAGTATTTTTTTTCAAATGAACTGGAATATGTATTTGCATTGTTATAATAATTTTAAAATTAAAAGCAGTGATTTTAAAAAATAAAAATAGCAGGAGCTTATAAAACTAATAATATAAAAAATAATTAATTAGAGTAAAATATTATTCTTAAAACACCCTCTCGTGTAACATCATAGTTAAATAAAAAGTCATATAAAATGTGCTTATAAAACCACTCTTCTTGCTTTAATTTCTGCAAAATCTTTCAAAATGATGTCCGTATCCATATTGGACAAGATGTCTTTTTTAATAGACAAAGGGCTAGACTGCATAGTCTTTCCTGTAATATTTTAGACATGAGATGATTTTTTATTATTTTCAGTTTTGAGAAACTTATATCCCCACTGACGACTGAAATTAATAACGTTAAGATAATTCGTAAATTGCAAAACAAGATAGCGAAATATGTAATTTTTTTTCCTCACCTGCTTTGATTGTAGCTCGTTTCCTTCCCAGTTTGATAGAGCATTAGTAAGTAGTTGATATAAAAAACTTTTCATAGCCTTTGCCTGTTTTTCACGGGACGCGGATAAAACGTCCAAAACCAAGGGTCCAAGTCCAAGGCTCAAATTCAAAAGGTACAATAGACAGAAGATCCGGCAGACTTAAGAAGGTCCAGATAAGATCCATGGGTCATAAGGTCTGACAGACATAAGGTCCACAATTTTGGACAGCTAAGACATAAGGTTCAGTTTTCTCAGCAGGGTGGACATAAGGTTTTTACTTCATTCGTTTTTTATTCTTTGTTTCTTGCGCTTTTCGTTTGTTACAAAACGTACCAGATTTTTTATAGTTTTCAAGCATTTTAGTATTTTTATACTAATTTCCCTTTGATATTTTAAGCAAATTGTACGTTGGTAGCTGAGCTGCAATCATCACGAAAATATGCGCGTGTTATTAAAGAAGGCAACAGCTGTTGAAGGCACTCTCTTGAGGCCAATTGGAAAATGACTAAAAAGAGAGAAAAAAAAAAAAACAGTGCCCATCCAATACTGATCTCTCATTCCTGGTGACCACCCGCAAGCCTGAATTGTCAATTGTCACACAGTTTTACAAGATCCCCCCGTAAGATAACGCAAGTTGCGGTGACCCTACGGCGCATCCCCTTAAAAGTTCGGACCCCCTGTGATGTGAGAACCGAATAAAATGCGGCCAATCTCAAATTCTAACGTTTACCAGTAGTATCTATTATCTAAAGTAGGATCTTTCTCATGACTATTTACAATACTCCTTCCAGAATCGTAGCAATTTTGTCAACCCTCAACCTTTCAACCCTTATCAGAAGGAAGACGTTTTATGCCTTTTGCCTCTTAATGGCCTTTCAAGCACCACGGGGGTTGTTTCATTTGACCATTCAATTGCTTCTAGGTATGAGGGCCTCGAGAAACGATGTGTGATAGATGAAGTGATATATGCCATTTCTCAAACTCTTCCCCAACAAAGCAATCCGGACATAAATATTTTTGCTCGTTAACGTTGTATTTGTGAGACTGAAGAACGAATAGCTTACTATAAGCCCCAGCTCGAAAGCTGTTTGAACTTACAGAGTCCGGGCTGAGCCCGAATCATCTCTAGCAGGCACTGATTAAAAACTTATGTTGATTTATTTATTTATTTTTTTTTTTTGCACAAACTATTAATCGTGTGTATGTAATTTAAAATATCTTAAATATGTATTTTTATTCCCGTAATTACCTTTCTTTTAAAAGAACTAAAGATGGGATCATCCCAAGAAAAATTCCTCCACCTTAATAAGTTGGGCCCCAGACCTATTCCTGGGGCTCCATATTTCTAAGGGTCCTCAATTTTTTCTAAAGACATATCACAGCATAAGAGCTATGGGAATAGCACACGTGTATATTTTAAAGAAACATTATTTTAAAAAATAACGACTTATTAATTGGAAAAAAAAATTCTTGAACGAGAATTTTTATTGATTCTTGCAGCTAGTAGATTTACCATGTTTTAACTGTAGGGGCCCCATGACCATAGAAGCCCCGGAGGGGATTCAAATATGTACATGATAAATGATTTATATAGTGCTGAGATGTACAAAGGGGCCTTCAAAAATGCATTTTGACAGACCCCCCCAAACCTGTAAATCAGCCACCGCATTTTGCCATTGAATCTTTAGGGGGCCTCCAAATTACTGTGGGTCTTGGGCCCTAAAAATTAGTAATTCGGGTACTGCTTGGATGCAGGGCCCTATTGGGATCAGTCGTCCTATCGGCTTCAGCCCGAGCCTATAATCCTTAGGTAACTTTTAGTTTCCATGGATTTTGAGCATTTCTCACTCAAACTCATGACTTTCCTTGGCAACTCCTTAAATTAAAAAAATTTTGGTTTTGAGGATGTGACGCTAAGCCTGAGGCCCCAGACTCGCACCTCAAGCGCCTATTGGGTAATCTGCTAATGGTAGTGATGGGTTTTGCAGGAGAAAAATGATTGCTCCAATAAGGTTGCTAAAAGCACAAAAAGCATGAGATAGCTGCATGGGAAAGTAACTCAGACGGTCTTTCCAATAAATACGGAAGTTTTTGTTATTTTAGTTCAGATCGAAGTTCTAATTTAATTTGATTCAGAAATGAAAGTCCCGATTTTTTTTCCAAAGTTATTATTTTAAAATATTGAGGGGGACTTCTGATGAGTTCAAAATATTGGGGGGGACATGTCCCCCTCGTCCCCCCCGCCAACGACGCCCGTGGTCCACTCTAAAATTAACATTGATTTTCCTCAAAAATGGGTAAAAGACCCCTTGGGAAAATTCGAATACAACCATAAAGGGAGGTGCACAACTGGACTCGCCTCAAAGCCTACATTCTAAACTATAATCTTCTACGGCCAACCGTTTTTTAGCTATGCGAGATACATACATACACACGAATATACATACGTACATACAGACGTCACGTAAAGAACTTGTTGTAACCGACTCAGGAATGGACGAAATGGATGCTTCGCCTGTCCATACATTCGCAGGTACATATGCATGTGCAAACAGGCTAAAAAAAAAAAAACTGTTCAACATTCATTTGGGAGATGTAAAATGGAATTTTAAGCTGAAATTTGAGGCAAAACATTTTTGGTAAAAAGAAGTAAAAATTGAATTATTGAATTAGTTATCAAGCGTGAATGCTTTGCAGGAGTCGGTTTTCAACTGAATAATGTGAAAGAAGCAAAAAAATACACACAATTGCATGAAAATAATTGCTTTTATTCACCAAACCAGAGCATTACACAACAGAAGTGTTTTGTCGTGCAAATTACATTCCTATAATAATATTAATTTGGGTTAAATGTAATGCAAATGGAAGTTTCTTAGCTTGGGAATAATGCAACAAATAACAATTTAGTAACTATAAGGTTATGACAATACTTAGTTTATATTCATATGTTATGTACAATGAAACTCTAACAGAACATAAAAGGAAACTAAATTATAAACAACTATATGTGAGTGAAGAAAAATGTACATAAAGAACAGAAAAAAACTCCATACCACATGGAGCTTTAAAGAGTTTTCAAATTTAACAATAGCGTAACATCTCCTTATATTGTGCTTGTTGGGAGGCAACAAAAAGGTGTGATATAGCCAAAATGTGACAATCATGGTTATTAATACGAGTCAGGGATATTGATTCATCTTACGTACAAGTAAATGTGTACATCTACAAATATTTAATTTAGTTTCATATTAAAATGACTGTATCAATGAAAACAATAGACAATACATAAATCAATTGCTTTTTTTGTGGTAGAAATTCATTCTAACTACTTTATTTTAACAAAATGAAATTAATAAAAGGCTGCAACATAGTTCAGAGCTTTCTTTTTTTTAAAAAAAAGGCACTCCAGGGAGCAAAACTGAAAAACTTTTATGAAAATCCAACTTTTAAAGACTTTAAAAAAACATTAAATTTTCTGAAAATCTTAGTGATTTTTCCAATATCCAGTACAGATTTAGGGAACAAAATGGGGGGGAGGGGACTTTTAGGGAACTCACCAATTGCACTACAATGAATTGTAGCTAATTCAAATTAATAGAAAATCCTTTTTGTTTATCGATTAAATAAACACAAAAAAAAAATATTTTAAATGGAAACTTTTATGGTTCAGTTACCTTAAACTTAACGTCAAGATATTTTACATTTAATTTTCTGGTCAACAAAGAAAAAGCACCATATATTAGGATCAACAATATAGGGAGAGGTTACTGCAAACATACTAACACATCAACTATTTTGCTGTAATTTTTAGAAAATAATTGATGCTCAATATAAAATGTAAATGAAATCTAGCCATTTTAAATGCTAATACAAAAACCAGCATTATAATAATGCTGAATAATGAAAAAGTAACTTCTCTTAATGACTAAATCTTTCAGTGGTAGGAGAATTCTTTCCCCCAATTAACCTTTAACAGATGAAACAATAGTAGAATAATTCTCTCATTAACCGAGTTCTAGCACCTTTAGAAATCATGAAAATGTTATTGTTTCATCTATTAAATTACATTTCAACAAGGAAAAAAAATTTTGGCTTGACTGATTCCCAGCTAAAATTTTCTCATGATCTCTAATATATGGTACTAGAATTTCTCGAAGTTATACATTCCCTGTAATGAGAGAATTATCCTTAAGTAATTTTAGCTGCATCAGTCAAGCCAAATGTAGAAAATTATGTCAATTTACTACACACTATCGGCAAATATAAATTTTTTCGCAATGAAATTCAATGACGATGAAATCTCAAACACTAATGAAAGAAATATTAATAAACAATCAAAGAAGAATAAAAAATAATGTGCTGAAATGGAACAAAAAATATGAGTTTTAAAAATACACATTAATGTAAATTTTTTTTTCAATCAAAATATGCAAAGTTTTTGCATTTAAAAGGAAATAATGCAATAAATAGCAAATTCATCTTTTGTAAATTTGAAACTAAACTTACACCTATTACAGTTTATTTCTTAATATTATAAGATAGTTTAATGACATAAAGATATGGCTTGGAAAAAAGAAAATGGTTTAGTAAAATAAGGATTGTGAGGGGGGGATATGCACTTTCAATTCAGAATTGTGCAACAGTATGCACTCAGTTACTCTAGTATGCTTAGTTAAATTTAATAAAATGAGACTTTGTTTTTAATGCAATACAACTGCAATAGAGATTTTATATTAAATATACTTTTTAAAAATACATACAGCAACTTTGCTAAAAATATTAGATGAAATTCAAATAAACAAAAAGCTTGAGGTACCAATAGCAAAAGCAGTCCCATTTTATATTAAAAAAAAATTAAAACCAGAAAAAAGGATTAAAGCGATAATTGCATATATGCGTGCACTTGCTCTTATGTTCCAGTCGAAAAAAGCAGGAGAAAGCTCGAATTTGCAACAGGTATGATTAATAACATTCATGAAACTTAATTTGCAATAAAAGTTTTACGTAGCAAATTAATAAAGACATGCTACGATTGAGAGTATTTTTAGGAAATTTCCAAAAATTTAAGCATTGTGCTACAAATTGCAGATAGTTCCAAGAAAACACAAATTTTTGCATAGTGTGATGGCTATAATAGCAAGCTTTAGGTTTTCTAAGCAGATTAAATTTATAAAAATAACAATAGATTAATACAGTACAATGCATAACTCTTCAATATTTTTAAGGTTATCAAATTTTTTCAGTCGGTAAAAGAAAGTTTACTAGGGAATTTTACAAACATGTCAGATTTTAAGCAAATTTGCTTGAAAAAAATAAATAAAGAGCATTCAACATATTAATTTTTTATCTGCTTTAACACAATAGAATAAACCAATTTCGATAAATTTTAGAAATTTACTATTTTTATTCAGTTGTAATAACTAATATTTTCTACAAATTATATAACACTCAATTTATTTAATCATTTTAACAATTTCAAGTAATTCTGGCCAAATTTCAAAAGATATACCTAAAAATAAAGACGTAACTAAAACAGGAAGACTATATAAGCACAGAACATACTAAGAAATTGGCAAAGAAGAAGAAAAAATAATATAAATTATTATGGAATCTGTGAATGTAAAATTCCAAAGAAACTTAGTAACTTTATATACTTTATAACAGTATGAAGAATAAATTTAAGCTCCACTGATATTTTTTCCACACATATGATGGGAAATAGCGTCATTTACACAGGACTGTTAATTTTCACCACCAAATATTGGTGATCATCAAAATCATTTAAAATGAACACCTGCTTCATGAAAACTCATAAAACTGAAAAAAAAAAAAAAAAAATGGGAACACTATTTCATAGAAGAGAGCTGTACATCTAGCAATCTCATTTTTTTCTCATACTCTTGCCGAGCAAAAATTAGTTCTTGTTCAATTGCTCTAAGTTTAGCAGTATGTTCTTCTTCAATGGCTTTTATTGTTGCATTATGTTCTTCTTGCATGAATCGCAACCTAGCTTCATGTTCTTCTCTTTCAAACTGGGCTTTTTCTGAATCAGCATCAACTTTTGATTGGGTTTCTCGCTGAGACAATAATAATTGGTCCTTGTACAGTTGCAAAATAGCTTCATGTTCTATTTTTAAATTATCTAATCTTCTTTGATGGTATTTTTCTACTAACTTATCAATTACATTATTTGCTGCTTGATGAGCTGAATCAACAGCTGATTCTGTGAAATATATAATCTGTTGCTGGCCATCAGCTACCTAAAAATCAAAACAAAAACTTAATTCAAAACTTTAAACAAAAATAACTATACTAAAGACCCTTTCAAGATATTAAATGATGCTTCATAATTGATAATAAACAATCACAGTTTGCATTTAAATAAATTTTATAATTTGTGGCAGTGTGTGGTGCAAACACTTCTGAATAATTAATACAAGTCCAATAGTATTTAATCTTTAACCTTTTGGATCCAGGCTGTTTTTTGGAAATGTTTCTTTCGACCCAGGTAGTACGACAGTTGAACCACAGATTTCTTTTCCATTGAAAAGAGAAGGTATAAACTGTCGTACCAGAAGTATGAAACCTTGAAAAAATCTCCGGCTCCAAAGGGTTCGAGTGAAAATCTCAACCCTGTCCTCTAAAAAAAAAAGACTTATAGTACAACATGTGTACCGGCTCCTAAAGGTTAAGCAGGAAATTGAAAAATAACCCTGTTTCACTGAAATCATATTGTGAAGAAGTAGATAATCCAAACTCCATTTTTAAAACAGTTTTTCCAGCAAAAATAACAGTTTTGAATTAATCATAAAAACTTTGTAGCAAAGGAAATTATACTCTCTTTAGTTCACATTCTTATTGTAAGACAAAATGCCTTAAGAGTTTAGATATATCCAAGGAAAAGTGCTAATTAGGTGTCTACATAACTTCAAAAGTGTAAGTTACAGACTTTTTCATGACTTTTGAAAAATATTGAAGTTAATCCAGAAGTATGTTTACCACACATGGAGTTGAACTTATGTCTCGAAATGTATAAAAATTGTCAATAACAAAAAATCAAATCATGTAAATTAGTAATGTAGGACAAACTAGTAACAGTATCAATACTCATGTAAATAGTCATCAATATTTAAATTCTTCTCTTTATATATAAAGAGGAGAAACAACACTTGTTGGTTCGGTGCAATGGTTGGCAACCTATGAGCCTATGACCCACTGTGAAACTCTTACCGACCCAGTAAACAATTTTAAAGTTAACTATACCATTTGAGTAATATTTGCTAAGAGACATTAAAATTATATGAAGTTTCATGACAGCAATGACAAACCAGGGTTGGGTTTTTGACGTCAAAAACCAGTTTTTGACATGACATGTCGAAAACCTGTTGAAAACCTGTCAAAAACGTCAAAAACTCAAATACAGTGGTTATTGAGATTTTTTATAAACATATAAAGTTTCTCATCCAGAAAAATATTAAACAAAAATTTATGCATCTTATCAATCAAGTTTAATAAACATTAAATTAATAAATTTTGAAAATTATTTCTCATTCTTTTAAACTAACTTGTTTTGCCGTGAAAAAAGTTAAATATTAAAGTTTAAATCCAGCTTTTAAAGTAGTTTTGTTTAAATGATTATATAACTCTCGATTAGTTATCTTATCAATCAAATTTAATAAAAATTAAATTAATAAATTAAATGAAAATTAATTCGCATTCTTTTAAATTAACTTGTTATGCTGTGAAAAAACTTGCAAATATTAAAACTTAAATCCAGTTAGAAGTTTTGTTTAAATGTTTAAAAATTATCAATTAGTTATCTTATCAGTCAAGTTTAATAAAAAAATTAATAAATTTAATGAAAATTAATTCTTATTCTTTTAAATTAACTTGTTATGTCATGAAAAAAGTTAAAAGTATTAAAAGTTAAATCCAGTTTTCAAAGTAGTTTTGTTTAAATGTTTTAATAAATATTAATTAGCTATTTTATCAATCTAAAAATCTTTACATCAGAATTTAAAGTGATTTTTTTTTCTTTTGAGTAAAAGCAAAACTAAATTAATAAGTACTCAGTGTACAAATCTGCTAAATATTTTTTGATCAAACTATTTTATTTATTTATTTATTTATTGGTTATTGTTGTTACTTTTGTAATCAACTTTATCTGAGAATTACTATAAATATTCTGTACTGGAAAATAAGCATATTGTTTCAATAGTATTACTGTGGTTTCTTTAAAAAAACTCATAACAAAATAACAATACAAATTTCACTCATCTTTCATTATTACCAAATGCATCATTTCTCAATACTTTTAATCATTAATTCGGAGCAACTTATTTTGATACAATTTTTTTTATCTATATACATAAAAGACTACTTTTGAAAACGTATGTCCGGGGTAATCTTCCAAACTACTGGACCGATTTTAACCATTTTTTCACCGTAGATAGCTACAGTAACAGGGAGCAGGATAAGCTATAATTTATTTCTAAAAAGCTTAGTTTAAAAAAGTTATTATGGAAAACAGTTAATTTTATGTCATTTCCCCATTAAATGATTAAATTTTCAACCCATTCTTGCAAAAATTTGGTGCCATGCAGCAACAATATTGATTGTAATCACATTGAAAATTTTGAACCAAGGCTTCTCTGGAGTAAGTATGGAATTTATTGCCTTCTAAGGATTTTTATATTTATCTGAGCCAACAATCGCTAACGGGTGAAATAAAAAAAATTGATTTTGGCAATAGTTAGAGAATAGAAAGTGTTTATAGTCAAAAAAATTTCTAAATTAGGTACATAAGATGTTTTCACCTCACCAATGTTGTCACGAGGATAGAAACTAATAATGGGACTTATTTAACGAGCAATATTTGGAAATGGTCAATTTCAGTGCAATTGATACTGTAAATATTTATTTATTTTAATGTACCAAGCTTATAACATTTCCTATTTACTCAAACATTATTTGTAGCTTGCTATTTTTTTTTAGCTTGCATTATTTTTTTTATAGTTTATCCATAACGTAGCCATTGTTTACAGAAGTAGCCATTATGCTTATAGATATGCACTTTAGTGTTGGGAAATTTATGAATGAGTTTCACTAAACCACCCTACACCCACAGAAACCCGGGCAGGGCCGGGTACAAGGCTAGTATATGTATAATTTTCTTGAAAATACTCCCCTATTACTATATCACGGGACGCGGAAGCGTCCCGCCCCGCCAAGAAAACTAAACACAAGCCGCCAAGAAATTTCCGTCGCCAAGAAAAATGTAAAAGAGCGACTAAGGACTGTTTACGCGAGTAACCAAACCGGGGTTTTCCCCCCTCTGTATCTCAGCCCCATAAAGATCCCTAGAGTTCTTTTTTGGTATATCAATCTCCAGCGGCCCCTGACGGCACATACTAAAGCAAAACATCCAGGACCCTCAGGGGGAGGGGTGATAAAGGTTATAAAATCACTATTTTTCGCACTTTTTAAAAATTGTTTGACAGGGGTCCAGACTAAACGGTAACTCGAATTGAGCTCTGCTTTTGCACCCACATTTATTTTGTCCCAAAGCTCGGCATAGGGGGTTTTTCGACCACCCACCGCCTCCCCCCTCGTTTTTATTTTCCGTATCTTTTCTCCCCGGGGGTCTTTAGTGTTGATTTTCGGTATGAATATTCTCGATGAGACATTGAGGACGTTTTCCCAAACTTTACCCCCCCGGGTCATCGCACCCCGGAGTTATTAATGCTTAAAATTGGTGCGATTTCTATCTACTAGCTCTGTTCAACATCTGAGCATTTATGTTGTCATTGTTGGGCGACGAGGAAAGAAAACTCAATGATTTATAATTTCATCGGTTGCCAGTTTCTATTTGTTAACAAATAAAATATTTGTAATTGATTTTATTGCATAAGGCTTTTAAAAGGGATCTTCAAGTTATTTTAATATGAGATCGGCAGTAAGGGCTGGGTTTTTTTTTTTTAACTTTTAATTTAATCGTAGTATTGTTAGCAACTAGCTTTGTTTTGTTTCGGTTCGGGTGGTACATTGTGATTGATTTCAAATTTATCCTAGACTGAAGAAGATCCTTGAACTTTTGCACCAAATGCATGCCGCCAAGAAAACCACATATGTCGGACCGCCAAGAAAAATGTTGAAGGAAAAAAAATATGCAAAGTAAATTTTGAAGAGAAAAAAAAAACAGGCAAAGAAATAATATTAATGCAAAAACATGTGATATCTCCCCAAAAACAACAGTGTTGTAAAAAAATCCCCCGCCAAGAAAACCTTAAATACTCAGCCTTAAAAAGTTATGATATCGAGTTTTACCGCCAAGTTTGTGCCAAACTACAACTAACCTGTATGTATTGTTCTTTTAAATTGTTTTCAGTCCTGCCAGGCGGGAAGTTTTTACTCATTAAGCAACCACCTCACAAGACAAAGCTTCCCGCCAGGCAGGACTGAAAACAATTTAAAAGAACTATACATACAGGTTAGTTGTAGTTTGGCACAAACTTGGCGGGAAAACTCGATATCATAACTTTTTAAGGCTGAGTATTTAAGGTTTTCTTGGCGGGGGATTTTTTTACAACACTGTTGTTTTTGGGGAGATATTTGTTACATGAAGATTTAGTTCAAATTTAGTTTTGCATAAATTCTTTTGGTGGGATGATTGCACTCTAGTCTGTCTTATATACACCTTTTTGGTCAATTCCTTTGTTGACCAAACAAAAAATTGCAAGTACAACTGAAGTCATTAGCAGCTATCCTAAATATGGTACAAGGAGACGACGCAACACTGACTGGTGCCTGTCGAGCATAACATTCCCTAGCAGAGGATTCTAGTCTTTCTCCACATCATGATGCTTTAATGAAACGCCTCACAGTGGACAGAGTTTAAGGAAAAGCTAACAAAAACAGTTGGGGATTATGTTCCTTTTAGGAGAAAAGGGGTGAACACTAAAATTTGGCCCATGTGGTTCACTAGAGAAACTAAGGACGCTCTAAACCGTAAGCAAGCTGCTTTTCGTTGGTTAAAAGAAACTGGTCACAGCACAGATAAGCTAAAGTATTGTGAGGCTAGGTGTAGTTTTAAGTATTTGGTACGGTTTCAGAAAAGCTTGAGGACTTTGTATTTTCCAGGGAAGACATATTACTTTATTTGAAAAAAATTAAAACCACAAAAGCTCCAGGACCAGATAACATTTATCCAAAAATTCTAGTAGAATGTGCAGAGGAATTAGTGGATGTTATAGTTAATATATTCAATGCGTCGTATAACTCAGGGATAGTGCCAGAGGACTTGAAACTAGCTAACATTACACCACTCTTCAAGAAAGGGTCTAGAAACAATGCAAGAAATTATAGGCCTGTGAGTCTAACTTCAGTGGTTTGTAAAATCTTTGAAACATTCATCAAAATTAAGATTACGAATTTCGTAGAAAATAATGGGCTGTTGAGTAGTTTGCAGTATGGTTTCAGAAAAGGTGCTACTAATTTATTACATTTCTAGGACAAGGTTACCATGGCTTTAGATAACAAAAAGTGTGTAGATGTTGTTTACATTGATTTTCAAAAAGCTTTTGACAAGGTGCCTCATGTAGCACTACTCAGTAAATTAGCTGATATAGGAATAGGGGGTAAAATTCCAGTTTGGGTTAGAAATTGGCTGACAGGAAAGAAACAAAGAGTAGTTGTTAGGGGTAACCATTCTAAATGGAGTGAGGTTTTAAGTGGGGTCCCCCAAGGATCAGTTTTAGGTCCCCTTTTGTTTATTATTTTTATGAATGATATTCATGAAGATGTTTCTGGAAACATGAATTGTTTTACTGATGATGATGTAAAAATTATGGGGGTTGTAGAAAACGACGAACAAGTAAATAAGCTGCAACAGGATTTGGATCATATTACTAAATGGGCAGACAATTGGGGTATGGCAGTTAATGTTGGGCAATGTCAAGTGCTGCATTTAGGTCATGCAAATAAACATACAAGCTATTATTAACAGGGTTCAGTCATTAGTAAGGCAGATAATGTTATGGATCTAGGTGTCTTAATAAATCAGGACTTCAAGTTCAGCCAACAGTGCAGCATAGCTAGTAACAAAGCCAATAGGATGCTTGGGTTTATTAATAGATCTATTTCAAACAAATCTAAAAAGGTTCTTCTGCCTGTATATAGAAGTTTGGTAAGACCTCATTTGGAGTATGCTGTTCAGTTTTGGTCTCCTTATCTGAAGAAAGATATTAATGTATTAGAAAGGGTACAAAGAAGGGCTACAAGGTTAGTAAACGGATTTTCTAATCTAGACTATGATTCCAGACTTAGAATGCTTAATATGTATAGTCTTGAGCAAAGGAGAACCAGAGGGGACATGATTCAGTTATTTAAATTTATTAAAATGAATGATGTTGCAGGGTTGGATTTTTGCACGGAAAGCAGGACAAGGGGTCATTGTTTTAAGCTGTTTAAACCTCAGGCTAACCTGGAAATTCGAGAAAATTACTACTTTAGCAGGGTAGTGGGAACTTGGAACAGTTTACCGGAAGAGGCGGTAAGGAGCAATGGAGTAGATAGCTTTAAGAGGGCCATTGATCTTCATTGGGGTCTTTAATTTGACTAGGACCAGCCCAGTTGGGCCCAGAGCCTGCTGCTGGTCGTCGCATTTGTATTTGTATAACCGTTTCACTATTTGGAATGCCTTACGCACCCAATATATAAAGGAGAAATCCTAAATGATGAGCAAAAGGAAATAGCTCGGAAATGGTTGCTTGAAATCCACCCAAATTATCTTAAACATTTAATTGCATTTGAAGCCGAATCTGCCTCCTATCCCAGAAGCTACTTTACAGTTCAGAATATCCCAGCAAAAACGTGGTGGAAAGGTCTAAAAAAAGCAACATCTTTGCCGAATTCGTACAGCTGATGGTACAATTCCATTCCAGCCCATGTAGCTCAGCGTCTATCGAGAGAATCTTCTCGAGTTTTGGACTCATACATTCTAAACTCAGAAATAGACTTGGCGTCCAAAAAGCATCAAAACTGGTCTTTTGTTACCGCATGCTCCGCGGGAAAAACGATTTAGATACCTACAGTTACTAAATACCTTAAGTAACTATTAACTTAAGATGGCTTATCTTATGTATATAAGTCTACAAATAATACCAGGCAAATGTGCACTATGCAATTTCTGCTTTCTAAAATTTATAAATTGCAATAAGGTTTACGTTTTAATATACTGTTATTTATAATTAATTTTTATTCTATAATGATAGAAGCTCATTCATTTATTTTATTTTCCACATGTAAGCATCTTGTAGTATCCCAATTGAAGGGCTCGGGAGTAAATATTGGTATCTGACAAATCCTAAAAATCGGACTATTTCAAATTAAAATTAAAAAAAATCACTTGTAAAAATTTATTAAGTATGCCCAAGACACACAGCACTTAATTAATGTACCCACTTCATTTTTAAAATAAAAAAACCTGTTACAGTAATTTCTCGAATAAATAAAGCCATATTCAAAAGAAATATGTTTGATTTTTTTAAACGCTTGTTACCATTATTTATTCCCGAGTTTAGGATTGCTAATTACACTTTATTTAACCCTACACTGCATGGTGTTGCCAATTGGCTACATGGACAATTTGTCCTCCTTATGAATAGCAGAGTGTAGTCATAAGGCAACTCAATGCATAAAAAGCAAGTATTGGTTATATTTAAAGCAATTATCACCATTTATCCTCCATACATGGCAGCACTGGTCTGTTACATGCTCTTAAATGAATCCATATGGATAGCTTTTAAAATCACTCAAACTACCATGTTTTGAAATTATTTTTTACAATGAAATATTTTTCTTCGTCTTTTAAAAAAATAACATGAATAAAATAAACATTTATCTTTCGTTTAAGATGCGTTTTACATCAAAATAATTATTTGGAAAAAATCTAGGACATAATACACGTCTGTAGCCATTTGGCAACATTATGCAGTAAGCATCCAGAGAACACTTCGATTCATCTCTATAGTTCATGAAGTATGAGCTTTGTTTATGTTTCGCGCTAGCTTCTTTCTCTTTTTGGAGGGTATAATCTAATCATGCGGACCCAAAAGTGGTACTTTCGGCTGTTCTACCGTTTATAAGACCTCGCAATTATCAATGCTTAGTTGACGTTCAACAGAGTGAACAAACAAAAAAAAAATAGGGAAAAGCCTTTAAAACGTGCTCATTTTAGATTTCAGTTAGCATAAACGTTGTGCTTACACGGGCAAGTAAAGTCATTAATAATTTTAAAATATAGTTTTGAAAAAAAACTAAAAAATACGCTTTTACATTGGAATGCACTGTGATCATCACGGGTTTCCCTCTGATTTTCAAAACTACTGAATATCCGCACTTAAGTTTACATGTACTTATAATACATCAATATGCAATACAGTTTAGCCTTTAGTATTAAAAATAATATTAAATATATTACTTTTATATTTGCAAAGAACGTACATTTTATCTTTTATTCAGAGTTACATACATACATACAAACAAACCCACATGTGAAATTAATAAAAGCGTATTAAAAAGAGACCATTAGCTACAGAGGAACTAGTTACAAATAAAAAAAAAAAGAGAAAAGAAGGAAAGTTTGCGCGAGAGAGCCTCCAAAAGACATCAGATTTGACAGAATTGATCATCGAAAAGTACAAGTACATATAAAAAATAATGTAAAATGTCAAAATGTAAAGGATTACAAGAGTACAGTGCACCAAATGTTCAATTCCTCTATTTTTTTACAAAAAAGAACTAATTTCAAGACTATCATTTACAATCATTTTTATCTGTTGAATGCATGGTGTAGCCATTTGGCAACAAAACTATTTTTAATTAGAAAGGGGTGAAAATTTAGAGTTAAATTTTTTTAAATATTTTTCCATGCTTTCTTATTACATTGACAAACACATATATTTTTTTCTACGAAAAATAAAAAATCATGCAGTGTAGGGTTAAATAACCTAAAACTCCAAAAGTTTACTTCAGTGTCTGAAATCAGAAATTGTAAAATTCATTTGAAAATATATTTTGATTATCAATATCAAATTTAAACATGTTTTGGACACAAATTTAGGTTTTTGACAATAATGTCAAAAAGTGGTTTTTGACATGATGTAAAAACCACGGTTAAAACCGGATAAAACCTCTGACTGTCAAAAACTTGCCAACCCTGTGACAAACCAATGATATAAGTATCAGAGGCAACACATCAACTCACCTTAGAAAACGCATATCTCAATAAGAAAATACATAATTCATAAAACCATAAAAATGAGATTGTTTGAAAAATTAAACTAAGGTATTTTCTTGAGAATAAGGACTTGGAAATTTGGTTCTGACCAACGATCATACGTGGATCTGCAATTATGTTTCTTTTTATGGATTACTCTGTTCGTATGAATGAGATGAACTTAAAATTACAAGGTTTTGGAAAATATGTACCGTTTGTTTTGATACATTAAAACTTTCGAAAATGAACTTAAAATGTTTTATCATAACATATTAAAATTAATAAGTATTTTTCCCTCATGAAAAGAGCATTTCGAGAAAAGTACTACAAAAAGTATTTAATGAAGTTGATGCCATTGCACCAGAATACTAGTTGATGCCATTACACCAGAATACAGTTCACTTGCAATTTGAACCAATCAGCTATAGGGGCAACCAATTTAAAATCCTATAGCAGGCCATAAAAGCTACCTGGATGTAGCTGTATACAGTAAATTGGAGTTTAAAAATTTCTACTGGAAGCAGACTGACAATTTAAAGATGCAACTTCTATAATTTATTATTTTAGTATTATTTGGACTCGTGTTTGCCCAATTTAAGTAAAACACAAAAATCAGGAACAAACTTATTTGGGTAATGGAAAGAATGCAACTATGAAACAGGAATTTTGAGCATTTGAAACAGATAGCGACACATTTAGAGACATGGAAAATCAAGCGATAATTTTGTTAACTTTTTCCTCATCATATTTTTATGAGACTATTCTCTGTCATAAGTAACATGAAAACAAACAAATAGAAACAGCACCAACTATTTTTGTTTCCATTTTTTGGAATTTCATTAACAGATAAGGAAACCCTCTTTTTTGTAGCATAATTAATTGATGTGTCAATGTGATTCTAACTGCCTTAAATCCTTTCAATTCTTGAAAACAAGGAGGAGTTTTGAGTGGGGTCACTTCTGACCCCTGTGCGAATACTGCCTACAGTAAAGTTCTCAAAATGGAACAAGTGTTAGGAATTAGTTTTAATGCATTCATGCAATTAATTTTAAAGAAGTTTGAAAAGGAAGTTTTTTTCAACTATATGACCTGCCAGCCTGGTGAAAAGAGAAAACAGAAGATCCAATCAAAGCTTCAATGGGAGAATAAAGGAGATTTTAAACAAACTATAATGAACAAAAAATAATGTTTTATCAAGTATTTCCAGTTAAAAAGAGACTAATGTAATGAAACAACTTTGTGAATAGTTATTTTTATGTTCTGAAGAGTAAAAAACGGGAGTTTTGACAAGAAAAGTGGGAGAGTTGGCAGATCTGAACTCAGAAGTATCCTTCTTCAAACCATGATTTTAAGTGCACACGCATGCTGCTCACAATGATCATATTTACAAAATCTTTTTTTTTTTCATTTGCTTCTGACTATTACAAAGAAAGCATGTCAATGACATTTGAGCAACAGATGGAGCTTCTCCGCATATTACTAACCCATGTGGAATTGATGAATATGTCTCAGTAACATTAGATTCCAGTAAATTAATGTTTTAGCGATAAAGAAAACTTTAGTGATCAGACAGTGGAAGCAAATTTTCAGATAGCGAAAATTCTGATGATATCTTTGTTGCATGAGATAAAGAAACTATTAGGCAAAAACAAAATTTCGAGCAAATGTTCCTGCTTCAGCTTGATAATAATTTAATAATAATTTAAAGGTTGTAACTAAGATTAATAAGCTTAATTTTAAATATTGTCATGCTTGTGAAAAATGAGACTGTAGCAGAAACAATGCTCATAAGACAGGTATGCCAAATGAGCTCATTCTTGTATTTACTCGACCTTCCTCATTTTGCAGTTATTTGGTAGTTTAGAAATAAGTAATTGTTAGCGGCACGCTCAGATTTTCAACCTCAGGTGGCAAATCAGGTGCCAACCTCAGGTGTTGATGCCTTAAGTTTTTGATAACATTGAAGCTTTTCTTTCCTAACTGACTGAGAATGAGACGCATGATTAACGCAACGGATTAATTTATAAAATATTTTTCAAATTCAATAAATTTTGTCTTCATAATATCATTTTCTTTTTTATGTTTCACAGATATGCTATGACTGTGTAGCATATCAACAGTGTTGAATTAAAAAATATATTTAGTTGAATAGATATATTTGATATACATGATTTATCAAAACTGGCACCTAGGTTGTTGCTTACTTTGATACCTAGAAACTTATACTAGGCTCCATCTGACGCCTAGATTTAAAACATTATTTCTGGCACGGATGGTTGGAGTTCAAAATGCTGACCGACTACAGTCCGACAGCCAATCGGTAGCAAATTGCTAATCAAAATGAACTTTACATCTTGATGGGTAGATGCGGCACTGTACACTAATTTACATGTAATGTTTTTTTTTTTTTAATTCTTTTTGCTTTTACCATTACTTAGTCAGTAGAGAATATGCATATTATAAGGAAATAGTTTGCATTATATTGAACCTTGTCTCTAACTCTATAAGAATTTATGAAATATTCTAACACATAAATGCTAAGAATAAGTACATTTTTTGAGAATAAATGCAATTTTCTACAAACGACATTTTGCCAGAACCATTGCTGAGTGATTGTTTTAGAAAAATAATGCCCCCAATAAACAAAACTAAACTTATACATACTTGTGCATTCGGGGGTACAACTCTTGCATCACCATTGCTTTCTATGTCATTTTTTGTTCCGTCTAGATTTTCTGAAATAGGATAATACATTAACACTAGTTCAAGCAATCAAACTAAGCAAGTTAGGACTGAATTAATTAATTTTATTCTAATTCAACAGAATTTCAAGTTGAGGAATAAATAAACAAAACTGTAGTATATCCACTTCAGAAGGAACCACAATAAATAGATCTCTCAAAACAAGTTCTCAAATGGAGATTTAACTTTTGTGTACTACTATCCTGATTAAGAGTGCGGAGAGATGGCGGAGGGGCTGGAGCCGGAAACGGATCACTTCATTTTGAAATAGGTAGGATCTGCAAGAACCCGCAAACAGTGAAGTCACGCGTTTTCACTAATCTAACTTCTTTCATACGTCATTTTTCTGCGATCTTACTTTAGCTGATATTTTTTTTCTCCAGCAGTCTGCAATGAAAATCAAAAAACTCGAGCATAGTCTACAAGTTAAACCAGTCTTAGATTAGTCTTAATACTAATTATAAATAATTATCACTGAATGCCTGAGAATAAACTGCTAAATTTATAAATTACGAGCAAAACGTAGACTAATATGGATCAAAATAAAACACAAAACTGAGGCGTAGATAGCTGATGGAGCAGGTTGTGGCAGTATTTCTGCTAGCTGTATTTACAACGTACATACAACCCGCTAACTAAACACTAATTTTTGTTCTGCATGTTAAGACCAGGAGGCATTGCTTAAAATATATTTCAAGTATTTATTAAGTATTTTATACCCAAAATGTATAGCTCCTATCTTTGTACTTACCACTAACATAACTGCCTTTTAATCCTACAGTTAATTAGCATAATTCTGAACTTCAGTTCGTGGACTGCAATGAGTTTTTGCTTTGAATACAAGAAAAATAAATATGCAAATGTACGAGTTAAAACATAAACGCAAGTCCAAAAAATAAATATTTCTAACACAGTTTTTGATCTTTCAACCTTCCATAGGTTTAGACACATTTTCTATTTACACTTTTTCATTCTGGACCACATTTTTCTACTTCAAATTTGACATTTGAAAGACAGTGGGGAAAAAATCCAGTTCAGAAATAGTCTGCAGACTTCAAGAATCCGGGGACCACCTATACTGGGACTAAAATTACAGTTTCACTCAAACGCAAATAGCTCCCCAAAAAATCTCAGTGCAGCTATTATTTGTCCACTTTATTAAAAACAAGTCTGGAGCAGCAGTGGAAATTGAACAAAATTGAACAAATTGAAAACCTGCACTTTTGACATTTATTTGATATTGGGGGTTTTTTAGTGTCAGTGCACGAAAATCGCTCTGTAGTTATTTCAACACTATAGTCTATGTAACTAGATTCGAATCTGGTGCATAAATTTAACGTCTGTTTAAATACATATTTGAATGTTTACATTCAGTAAATACGTTTTTCACTTAATTTTTCAATTAATAAATATTT
Organism: Uloborus plumipes; assembly: GCA_038373865.1. Classification (NCBI taxonomy): domain Eukaryota; kingdom Metazoa; phylum Arthropoda; class Arachnida; order Araneae; family Uloboridae; genus Uloborus; species Uloborus plumipes. The sequence continues at coordinate 168,968 of JAXGGA010000480.1, read as the reverse complement.
CTTTAGTAGATTTTACTGTTTTTGAAATTTGTTCACAAATACAATTTCACTAAAATTTAGTTTTGGACAGTTTTAAACTCTAGGGTTTTGGACAGGACAATTGAAACCAGGGTTTAACACGTGGTTTTTACTGTAGTGTCCAAAATGTTTCCAACCCTGCTTAGAAATTACAAAGAAAAGATCAATTTCTAACTTTAAAAAACTAAAATAACTTTTCAAGTTACTTTAATTAAAAAATTACTCATTTGCATGAAATTGGCAACTTAACATATTTTACCACTTCAAAATAAAAATTATACTTTTCTAATTCACAGTTTTTGTCTTGATTTTTTCATACAAAGAAGTATTTACAGCATCGTAAAACATTAGCGATGTCTTTATTGGTGCATTCAAAAAATCAATGCCGTCATTCCACAAGAAAATGTATCATATTCTTTTATTTGATTCTGTATAATATGAGCAGCAAAATTTGACATTTTCCATCTGTACTTATTAGCAGATTTAAGCCAGGGGTGATTGTGAGTTCATAAAAAAATACCTGAAAGTTTTAGAGAAAACATGGGGGGGGAGTGTTTTTTTAAACCAAGGTCCCTATTACTTAAGCACACCTAATTTTACAATTATACATACATAATAATTAATTTTCTTACATAAACTAACACATTTCATATATTCAAATAGTTTTGAGTCAAAATATTGTACATGCATTTAATTAAATTGTAAATGAGTAATAAAGTTACTTTTGAGCTGGTGATGAGCAATTATCTCCAAAAAAATAGTTTAAGGAGAAAGCAAAAGTCTAACAGAATTACTGTTTGTGTGGAAAGCATTTATTAAGTAATGAAAGTTGCATTTGTTACATTTTGTTGCATTTTATTTATTTGTCTCCTAACTAAGGGTAATAAGCATCAAAAGCTCAAAAGTGAGAAAAATTTGATTCTCATATCGGATGCAAATAAAAAAATTTACTAAGGTAGAAAAACAACTGGAATTTTCATCTCAACATTTCTATTTGATGAATATTATTAATAATTATAGCTATAATCATCCAAAACTCGAAAATGAAAAAAAAATCTGGAGGTGGGAAAATAAAAGCATAATTAAAAATATTTTCTTTCCGGTATTTTCGAACATGAAAATACCAGAATCCATCATGAAAATACCGGAAATACGGTAAAATACCGGAACACAATCACCCCTGTTTAAGCTTATAAAATACATGGTATACTGATTCATGGGGAAATCAAATTTAATGTGAAAAAGTAAAATTCAAAGTGTAAACTGAAGACAAAGTAAAATAATTATATGACAGTATCTTTCTTTAAATAAAAAAATATTAAAGCCAACCAATGCTCTCTTGTTCATTTCCAAACATGTCATACTTCATTTTAATTGAACTTTTTTCAGCAATATGTTTTATTCTTTAGCTGTATATTTGATGCTAATTAAAGAATGTTTTATGGTTAATGCAAGGAAGATTTTTCTTGCAGTCTATTTTTATATTTTTAATCAGCATCGCAATTGCAAACTGTGGAAAAGATTTCAGCTACTCCATCGAAAGATTATATAATTCAGAAAATGCAAAATAATAATTATTATTAAAAAGACATCTATGTTACATGTTTTACTACGATAATTACTAATTTGGTTAAAAAAAATAAAATAAGAAAATCAAAGACTATTCATATATATATATATTTTTTACATCATCCCCTATTAACCAGCTTTCAAGATCTTGAATTAAAAAATCTGGTATGGACCCCACACTACTTCCTTTTACGTGTAAATTTCTTAGTAGTTGCCTTAAGTGTTAAAAAAAGTGCTTGCAGTGAGCAAGGTAACAATTCAAATATTTACTCCCCTAATCTGCCCCAAAACAATGCAAAAAATATTTTACAATGGTTAATTTCTAAATATTGCTGATTTTAATATCATTCAGTGAATTTTTCGCAAAATATTAGGTGGACCGGAAAGTAATGTCGTTTCTGCGCATGCCAATACTTGATTGTCATTTGTCAGCTCATTGTTTGGTTCAGAGGCGTACCAAAGACATTGTGAGGTTATAGTGATTTCTTTACTTATAGACAATTGAATTACAATTTTTTTTTTGTAATTTTGGGTAAAATGGCCAGCCAAATACCAAAAGAGGTACACATCCGGCATTGCATGCTCTTTGAGTTTCGCAAGGGAAATAACGCAACAGTTGCTACCAAAAACATTTGCGATGTTTATCCAAATGCACTGGACATTCGTAAATGCCAAAAGTGGTTTTCCAAGTTCAAATCGGGTAATTTTGATCTTTCCGACTCGTATCGATCAGGAAGACCATCAACGTTAGACAACGACGTGTTAAGGGCGGAAGTGGAAGCAAATCCGTGTCAGACGATCGAGGAATTGTCAAACAGTCTCAACCAACCTTGGTCGACCATCCAAGAACATTTGAAGCAGATTGGGAAAGTAAGCAGAGCAGGTGTTTGGGTCCCGCATAATCCGTCCGAACAGAATAAGGCTACCCGATCAATCACATGCAACTTATTGCTTCAACGACACAACACAGAAGCGTTTTTTGATCGCTTGATCACAGGAGATGAGAAATGGGTCCTGTATGATAACTCAAAACGCAAAAGGCAGTGGCTATCTCCAAATGAAATCCCTCGGAGTACTGCTAAGCCAGGTTTACACCCCAAAAAAGCGCTTTTGTGTGTTTGGTGGAGTATTCGCGGCATTGTTCATTTTGAATTACTGAAATCTGGACAAACTGTTACTGCAGACCTCTACAGCGAACAATTGCAGCGAGTCAATCAATCTTTAATTGAAAAGTGGCCAGCGATTGTCAACCGAAAAGGCGTCATTCTCCAACATGACAATGCAAGACCGCACTGCGCAAGGCGAACTCTAGAAAAAATTAATGAATTGGGGTGGGAGGTGCTGCCTCATCCACCATATTCGCCCGATGTTGCACCATCGGATTTCCACTTATTCCGAGCGCTGCAACACTTTTTAAGTGGCAAAACATTTGCAAATTTGGATGATATCCAAAATGCCATCTCTAGATATTTTGCCGAAAAACCAATTAATTTTTATCGATCAGGGATTGAAAATTTACTCACTAGATGGCAAAAGGTTATTGACAATGATGGGGAATACATCATTGATTAAAAATAAAGACTCGTTAAAAATGTATGTGTTTGTATTTAGCGTAAGAAAACGACATTACTTTCCGGTCCCCCTAATATCACCAATAGCGCCAAGTTGAACCCAAATTCAAAAAATAATTTTTTTGCCAAATTTGTTGCCAACTTGGCGATATGTCGCCAAGTTGGCGAGCAAAAGCTTGGCGACATGTCGCCAAGTGGTCGCGCCAATTCATATCACTTGAGTCTGTATTGAAATTAACACTGATTTACCCCAAAAAAGGTGTACAATACCCCCTTGGGAACATTTGAATGCAATCGCAAGGGGAGGTGCACAACTAGACCCCCCTCAGAACCTACATACCAAGCTAGAAGTTTCTACGGCATATAGTTTTTGAGTTATGCGACATACATACGCATATACATCCGCACATACATACACACAGATGTCACGAGAAAACTCGTCGTAATTTACTCGGGGTGGTCGAAATTGATTTTTCGGCTGTTTGTATGTTGTTAGGTACATATGGACGTGCTGATAGGTCGAAAAAACTACGCGACATTCATTCGGGGGTGAGCAAAGTCAAAATTCAGACCGAAATTTGAGTGAAATTTTTTAGATGATCACAATACTTCCTTTACTACGTAAAAGGAAGTAAAAAATAGGTTATTCAAGGAGTTTTAAGCAGGGCTGGCAGGTTTCTACTAAGGCGGCAAAAACTACTGATAGAAACCGGTTAAAACTGGCATGGCAAAAACTTTTCTGCCACATTTATAACAGAAACTCAAAAATAGCAATAAGTTAATTGCTGACTTACAGTAAAAAATGCAAAAGAAAAATGACCAGAGTACAATTTAATTGAAATATTTCTTACATAATTACATTGCTTGCACTATGCAGTGGTCCAGAACAAAATAAAGGCTTGGATGTGGTTTTAAAACCTAAGCAACATCAATTTATTGTGCAGAAATGAGATTCTCCGAAGCTTAGCAGAACTAGCTGGCGTTCTCATCAAGAAACAAGAAGAAACTGTTTAAAAGTAGCTTCATTTAATTATGGTAAGAGTTCAATGATAAATTACTGAATTTTAGAGTTTAAAAAAATAAAAAGCTAAAATCTAGTATTCAATTTATATGAATACTTAATATACTACTACCCATTACATTTTATGTAAACAAAATACTATATTTACAAACAAAAAACTGAAAAGTTTGTCAGTTTTTGCTAACTAAAATTGCTAGTACATAGCAATTTCAACGATGCTAAAAACATTTCTCTTGAAACTTAATATTTTTTTTAATTAAATTATTGAACATTATTTTATCATGTTTTTAAATAATAAAATAAAGTTATATTTTTTAGTTTACTTGATCTAATGTCATTCAGTAATACTTAGAGCTATTAAAGACGCTTTTTAGTTTTTGCCAAATTTTACCAGTATTTGCTGGTTTCTACCGGTTATAACCAGTTTTGGCCTCTGGCAGGCAAAAACCTGTTTCTGCCAGCAAAAAGCCAACCCTGGTTTCAAGACTTTCCAGGGCACCCTATACATGTTTTAAAGGCTGTATTCTCCAGAAATAATCTTTTCTACCCTGGGTTTAATCTAAGCATCTATGAAACTAATTCAAATCAGCTGAAATTTGTATATAAAACTCACTATTCTTTCTCCAGAAAAACCTTTTCAAACTGCAGCCAGTAATGTTACCAAGTCCATCACAGTACTTTTTAACTCGAGTCTTCACAGCGAATGTTGCCTTTAGGTTCAATATAGCCAAGGAATGACGTTAATGTAACTCGATATGCAATCAGACTTTGTAGTAGATTTGAAAAATAAATCAGGACATATAATTATAAAAATTTCCAGGGCATTTTTAATATATTTTAAAGTATGCAGTGTACATACATTCCGATACATACATAATATTGGAGTCCATAAAATCTCCAATATTAGATTATTATTACGTTATCAAGTTAATGGGTGCATATATTGTTCCTATAGGTCCATCTTTTCAAAAGTAATTTTTTAGCCTTTAAAAGTGAAGATTAAGGTCCCTGTTTCAAAGAATTCAGGTCCATTTTTCTCTAGAAAGAAGCTGAAAACCTGTTGGAAGATCTGAAGAGGATCTAAAATAAACAGGAATATCAGGACAAAAGCTAAAAATCAGGACAAACAGGACAAAATATTTTTTATTAGGAACGACTACAAAGTCTGTATGCAATGTATATATTACACTTGAAAATTATTTTTCTTGAAATAAGTTTTCAATGGCGATAATAAAGTTGAAATGATTTCAGAAGTTAACAGTTTTTATTACCATTATTTCTGGCGTCCAAATACTGTCCATCGTAACCTTCAGCACCATCACCTACAAAACATTCGAAATCAAAAATCAGAACACATACAGAAAAGAAGTTGTAGATAAAGGGGGAAAAGTAGAAATATTGATTTGTCTTTTTGTAGGAAAATGTTTAGTAAAGAATTCATTTGACTCAAAAAAGAGCACAAAAACCTACATATGATGAAAGAAAGAATTAAAGAAAATAACAAAAAAAAAAAACGGTTTTTCACCTTCATTTTAAAATTAAACTGAAATGAGGAAAAAAAATGATGTCGAAAGACTAAAACTTAAATATAAGCTTTTTAAAATTTTTTTAAAAATATTTTTAGAATTGTTATTAATGTGTCTAGGCAGCCAGGACACTTAATAATTACACTAATTGGTTGAATATACTGTTTCTCAAAGGCGTTTTTCTGCATGGATACCCTATAACTTCCATAATACTTCAGCAACCTACAAAGTAGGGCATCATTTTAAAGATTTTTTTCGGTTACCAGCAGTGCCAAGTTGTGACGCTTGTCAAATTCTTGAGAAATATTGCAAACTATTTCGTTACTGGAAAAAAAAATATTGTATGATGTTTTCTGGAACATAAAAGCAAAGATGGATAATGCATTGCTTCTTATTACCAAGTATTACAAGTCATATCAATCGATGGAATACAAATTATAAATTAGAATTGCAAAATATCTTTGTATGCTCAATCTGCTTTGTATAGTGCACTAAGGAGAGAAAAAAAAAAAAAAACCTAAACCAAATAAGAATTCTAAATTATAGATACGTAATTGTAGTAAAATACTCTAACTTTACCCATGCTATCAAAAAAGCACAAAACTATGCTAAAAGTATAACATTTTCAGCTATTAGCACCAGTGTTAGAAATAAGCGATCGTTAGTCGCATTTTGAGACTAAATTTTGATTTAATGACTTGAATTCTAAACTTTGATGTCAAATTTGAGATCTAGATTTGAGCCTAAAATTTTAGATCACGTTGAAACTTTTTTTTTTCTTGACTCGTTGTGACCAAGACCTGTGATTGATCCAAATGAAAAATCTATAAAACTAATTTTGCAATCAATTTTGTGTTTAAAAAAAAATTCTTCTGAAAATGTTACACATCTTTTTTAAATATGCTATCAGAGTTGTACAAATTTTCTATCTTTTCTTTATATTTGGACACATGTATATTTGGTTCATTAAGAATAGCACTTATGTTATTCGTTTTGACACCTAAGAACTTATACTAGGCATCATTATGATGATTCCAAACGTAGAATGCTTAATATGTATAGTCTTGAGCAAGGGGTTAGATTTTTGCACAGAAAGCAGCACAAGTTGTCATTGTTTTAAGCTGTTAAAATCTCAGGCTAATCTGGAAATTCGGAAAAATTACTATTTTCGCAAGATAGTGGGAACTTGGAATAGTTTACCGGAAAAGACGGTAAGGAGCAATGGAGTGGGTAGCTTTAAGAGAAAGCCATTGATCTTCATTGGGATCTATAATTTGACTAGGACCAGCCCAGTTGGGCCCAAGGCCTGCTGCTGGTCGTCGCATCTGTATTTGCATTATGATTCCTAGAGTTAAAGTCTTATTTTCTAACACTGATTAGCACTTTGTAACTTAAGCAGCATTTAATAGTTTGTACTATAGGTGAAGTTACTTACCACAAGATATTGGAATAAGATCTGCTAAAATGTCTGAAGTTGTTTGTTTCTTCAAATGCCTTTTTGTTTTTTGATGTTTTTCAATGTCACCTTTGTGAGCTCTTATCTTTTTTCCACAGATTTTGCAAAATGCAAGAGTAGGATCCTCGGGCACAGCTGACACCCATGCTGAAAAAAGATAAACATTTAATATTATTAATAATGCAGAAATATAAAACTCATAAAAATTTATATAAACTAGGGTGGTCATTTTGCAGGCAAAATAGTGTCATTGCCATAACAGTGGAAAAAACGAAAAAACGGTTGGATTAAAAATGTACAAAAGAACGATATACTTTAGTACATAATCCAATTGAGACTAAATTATATCTTTTATCAATATTTATTTTGCCATAAAAACAATTTTAAAATAAGGCTGAAACAAAATTTGAAAAAAATTAGAAACAGTTAACATCAAAAACATAAAATGTGCTTGATGTACAAGACTTTAATAAAGCTGTTTGTCATAATTTTGCTTCAGAAAACCTTATATACTGAGAGATTGTAAGAAGCGCAATTTGGTTGAAGCGCTGAATTCCTAAAGCTTCGGCAAACTAATGGCCACAGCTTTGGTTGCTATAGTGTACTTTGTTACACATTGAACTTTTTAGCATTAAACGTATGGTTCTACCCATAATTTGCCCAAGCCTTATCTATCGCGACCTGTCACCATGAATGGAAAGGGATAGGAGATAAGGAGTGGACAATAGGTGCTGGAAGAGTAAACTGAACACCTACTGTTTTCTTGGAACTTGGGGGAAACCGTAGGGGAAATCATTTTGGGGTAGGATTTTTTAGCAGGACTTCATGTGCTTATACCACGTGCAGGAAATCCCTACATTTTAACTTGAATTTCTGCGGTTCGTTCGTCATTGGTTCTTTCGAAGGACCGACGGAAAATTCGAAGATGATTTGCGCCATTATAGAGAGGTTTCATGTAAGAGAACAATAAAAATAAGTTACAAAAAGAATTAAAAAAAAACTAAAGCTCTAATAATTTCGAATATTTTGTTCCTTTGATCCAAAAGTCTTTTTGATTTTGGGAGACAAGCGTATTGGAGTTTCGTTTTATTTTATTTTATCCTTTTTATCATGCAATTATTTTTACTTACGTTGCTATTATAATTCGGCAATTTGCTTTTTTAAAGCTTTTTTGCTCCATTGGTAAAAAAATAACTTCAGAACTTCACCTTCTTGATTCATATATCATTTGCTTCATAACCTCATTGTTTTCAATATTAGTTAATGTCGTAGTTTGATCTAAGTTTTTTTTTTAGTCTAGCACATATTTTGAATAAATGTTCTTTAAATTCCTTATACGAACTACAGGACTTAATGCATGTGCAAAAAAATTGTTGCACAAATTTGCCTAAATTTTCATTTTACGCACCATCAAAAGTACATTCAGCTGTATTTCTGCTCATCTGCAATCTGCAAGTGAATGTGTACCAATCAATGTACGGGCAGCCGAAATATCCATTTTGACCATCACCGATTGAAGTAATGTGAGTTTTCTCGTGAAGTTTGTATGTATACGTTAGTATATGTGTTTGTGTGTAAATTGTATATTTCAAAAACTGACAGTGGAAGGTTAACGTTTTGTGTACAGTGTACAGGGTATGTGTAGTATCTTGTTATGCTCCTCCCTTTCGCAGCTGAGAGATATATTCTCAAAATGACAATAAAAATGAGTTGCTGAATTCTTCGTTCATGCGATGTAATGGCTTACGGTTCAAAACAATTAAAATGCTAGAGTTTACTCAATTTTGATGATACAGAAAAAAATTGTATTTTTGTAATCAGTAAAGCATTTCCAACTGTATAGGATAAAGGGGGAGGGGGTTGAATTTGAAATTTACAAATCTTCGACAATGCTCCCCTTATCGGTATGAAAAGTGTTGTTCGGTATAGTTAATTTCTTGATATGGTTTGTCAACCATATTTTGGCGTGTTGCTCCTAGGTGCCGTTTTAATTTATTTGTTTTCCTTCTCTCGCACACACATGTAATTAGATATAAGAATTTGCTTACTGTTGCTTTAACGCTTATTTTTTTACTTCCTTTTACGCAGTAAAGGAAGTATTGTGATAGCGAAAAAATAATCACTCAAATTTGAGTCTAAATTTTGATTTTGCTCACCCCCGAATGAATGTTCAGTAGTTTTTTCGACCTGTCAGCACGTGCATATGTACCTATCAACATATAAGCAGCCGAAAAATATTTTTCAACCACCCCCGAGTTAATTACGACGAGTTTTCTCGTGACGTCTGTATGTGCGGATGTATGTATGTATGTGGGTCGCATAACTCAAAAACTATATGCCGTAGAAGCTTCTAGCTTGGTATGTAGGCTCTGAGGATGGTCCAGTTGTGCAACTCCCCTTGTGGTTGCATTCGAATGTTTCCAAGGGGGTGTTTTACCCCTTTTTTGGGGTAAATCAGTGTTAATTTCAATGCACTCAAGTGATATGAATTGGCGCGACCACTTGGCGATATGTCGCCAAGCATTTGGTCGCCAAGTGTTTGACGCCAACTAGGCGACATATCGCCAAGTTGGCGACAAATTTGGCGAAAAAATTATTTTTTGAATTTGGGTTCAACTTGGCGCTATTGGCGATATTTTGGAAAAATTTACTGAATGATCTTAAAATCAGCAATATTTAGAAAATTAACCATTGTAAAATATTTTTTGCATTGTTTCGTGGCAGATTAGGGGAGTAAATATTTGAATTGTTACCTTGCTCACTCCAATCACTTTTTTTAACACTTAAGGCAACTACTAAGAAATTTACGCGTAAAAGGAAGTAGTGTGGGGTCCATACCAGATTTTTTTATAGAAAAGTTCAGAAACACTGACTTTGAAATTCTCAAGGGCGGATCTAAAAATTTCTCAAGGGAGGGGCAATTTTTTTTTACTTACCCTTAACTGCGTACCGTGGTTTACATCTGTTGAATTCAAAAATTTCAGTCTTTAATTCTGAAACACTTACGGAGTTAAACCTAAATCCTCCCTTTTCTTAATATCATCAAAGTCATTTAAAATTCCTTTTTTGTTTTAGCTTCTAAACTTCGATATCGAAAAATTGTGGAAAGAGAATTCGCCGGGTTGTGCCCCCCTACTTCTGTCCTCTTGACATCATCAGAGATCTATTGACTTGAATCCTCCGTTAGCCCCTAATGTCATCGAAATCATCTAAAATTAAGGGGTTTTTTTTCTTTTTTTGAACTATACTGAAAAATTGTAGGAAAAGAATATTTGGGTTTTGTTCCCCAACTTCTTTTTTCCTGGCATCACCAAAGATCGTCTAAAAATTCCTTTTTTTTTTTTTTTTTTTTTTAGCTTCTAAGCTTCTAAACTTCGATATCGAAAAATTGTGGAAAGATAATTCGCCGGGTTGTGCCCCCCTACTTCTGTCCTCTTGACATCATCAGAGATCTATTGACTTGAATCCTCCGTTAGCCCCTAATGTCATCGAAATCATCTAAAATTACGGTTTTTTTTTTTTTTTTTTGAACTATACCGAAAAATTGTAGGAAAAGAATATTTGCGTTTTTGTTCTCCAACTTCTTTTTTCCTGGCATCACCAAAGATCGTCTAAAAATTGCTTTTTTTTTTTTTTTTTTTAGAATTACAATTTCAAAAAATGTTTCAGGGAAGAGTCCCGAACATTATTTCTGTCCCAAATGTCACCAAAAACGGACTGAAATTGTGCCAATCCTCTCCCCCCCCCCCCCGGCTTTTTTTTTTTTGTATTCAATTTCAAAACATATTTGGAGAGATTAGCCCTCACCCCAACGAAAACATAAAAGAAAATTGCGTAAAATTTCATATTTTAAGATTAAATATCGTAAAAGTGCCGACGTAGGGCCCCTCAATGAAGTGATCGTCATTCCTTTGTATCCGTCCTAAAATTCTAAAATTGCAGTGAAAGATTTAGCTCTCGCTTTGGGAATGAATAAATGAAATTTCTTGTCCTCCTGTTAACACTCTTCGTAGAAAGAGTTGCCGGTTTTTATGTGCTGGGATTAGTGCTTGTTGCGGTGTATAATAATTTATATGTATTATGTTTTAGGAGATAGGAAATAAATAATAAAAAAATGATTATTTTTCAAACAAATTTCGCACAGGGCCGCTAAAACTCTAAGCACGCCCCTGCAAACAAGCCTGGGTAAACACACGTTAACGATTTTATCATTAAAATCGTACTGATTGATTTTCTTCTATCTTTTCACAATTTTATTTCTTTCTAATGGTCGTTCTTCAAAAAGTACAATCGAAATGAATGCTGCGAAGTTATTATTATTTTTTTTTAAATGTAACATTACTATACAGTAACGAATCTCGGACGAGCTCAGAAATGAAATAGTCGTTTTGTAGGCAGTTTATTTTCTCAATTGTTTGAATGTGTTTCTCCAGATATTAATGGATGATGACACTATTCTTTTTTGTTATTAGTGTAGAAAGTATTGTCTTTGAAATAAATGACATTATAGTATATTTAGTCAGCAACATGAAAAATGTAAATCATTTCTAAATGAAGCTATTAAAAACGGTATGAAATGCTAAACGTTATTTGGAGATTTTTAATTTCCCCAAATGTACCTTAAATGGGGACCCTTGAGAAATTGGCTCAGTCGCACATCTTTTCTTCAGGGTGTTGTAGAAGGTCTTCCTAATTTTTTTTGCAGTGTCCGGCTCGTGATTGTGATTACCACGGTGGTTCACCATGTTTTTGCCTATTAACGTTATTCTGGCTGCGCACAAACGGTTTGTGCACTTCCAGTACTACTTATCATTCTTTCGTGAATGTATACGAAACATAAAATCGCTGCATACTAAAAGTTTTCCTCCTCTTTCCGAATCAATAAAACCAAACTCCATTTTAGTACTAGCACTTGCAGTATGGAGGAATGATAATCCAAGATGATCAGCACGTGGTAGGGAAGGGGAAAGGTTAACCAGGGAAAATCCCTAATTTTCCCTATCTCGCTCTCTCCCCCTTTTGATTGACACTAATCCTCTCCGGAAGGCGTGCTCACTCTTCAAGTTTCCACTTGAATAGAGCAGTGGGCCAATTATGGGGGACACCAAACGTATAATGCACAGGGATGAGAGTTATCAAAGCGAAAACAAAAAAAATTCGAAAATTAATTGCAAAAACATGCAGAAAGGACAACACCTAAAAATGCTAAAAACAGATTCTCTAATTTTAGGGATACAATGAAAATTTTCAAATTCCAGTTTGCTTCAAATATTTGGGGAAAACTTAAGCTTGTGGATATTGTTTATTCTCGAAGCCTAGTATTCTTGTATCCATCAAAAATCAGTTATAAAAAAGATCAAGACCCACAGCGTTGTTTATAAAGAACAAATGGACTAATTTAACAGGTGAAATAATCAAGTACTTTAGGTATCAAGGGTATTAAATCAAGTACTTTGATATACCCCCCCCCCCAAAAAAAAAAAAAATTACGCGCCAAATCTAGCACTGACTACGAACTTTTTAGAGTTACTTTTTCTTATTTTGATGTTGAGAATTAAAGTTTTTTCAGCTTTTTGGGTTTTGCTGTTGCCAAATTTAGTATTTTCTTGTATTTTGTACTATTGTAACATCAATTGTTTTGTAGCAACAAAAACAGGTATTTTACTTGGCGAGAAAAAAAAAGTCGCCAAATTTCCGATTTGGGGGGGGGGATATCAAAGTAGTTCTGTACTTTAGCCCATGCTTCAGAAAGGAATGTACAGTTGAACTGTGACCATGACATTAACATTGAATTAAACGTAGCTATGTTTAACTACACTATAACATGAAACATTGAATTAAACGTAACTATGTTTATCTAGACTGTTACATGAAACATTGAATTAAAACGAATCAAACATTTTTAGTCCTAACATTAAAACATTTTGCAAATTCCTTCAGAATTTAGTCTTAGCTAATTAATGCATAAAGATAAATTTATCTCCCCCCCCCCCCCAAAAAAAAAAAAACAATTTATAAAGCAAAATATATACAATTCATAATTGAAGGGCTTAGGAGATCAAGGGGTTACGTAACAAAACCTAAATTTAGAGTAATTAAAGTTTAAGAGTTTTTTTTTTTTTTTTTTTTCTGGCTTTGTCATTAAGTGAGTGTATGAAGTGGATCCAATGACATCTATTTTTTAATGCACCAAGTTTTGTTTGCTTGCCTGTATCCACTGCTTACATTTGTCTGGATTATATTTTCAAATTAATTTTAATGCACCGAGTTTTATTTGCTTACCTGCATCCATTGCTTACATTTGTCTGGATTGTATTTTCAAAAAATGTAACATAGCTCCACTTCATCCTCCACACCCTTCAATTACTATGAATGCTTCTAAATCAATCAACAAAGGACATCATAAACAAAAAACAAGTATTTTATCTTGCTTCTTGTTTACATATTTTGATTCTAGACTATAACAAAAACATTTTTCAGTCCTAAAACATGTTCTAAAAATTGTTCATCTAATTCTCGTTCTCTACTTTCTATACCAATCAAATCAGACTCATTTTTACTACAACTATTATCATCCTTGAATGTATTATTCATTATAAGTTCCTTTGTTCAAGTACGTAAATTACAGTTACATTATTTGCTTGAAAGATCCCGCTGCTCTGAAGATTTCCTAACCGATCCATTTGGAGCTTTCTCTGAGTGAGATTTCACCAACTGTACGATTACAGAACACAATGCTTGCAGATCAATGAAGCCGGACGTTGTCAACTCGCTTTATCCATTCACTAATTATTTGATTCTTTCATCTATTTTTCTCCTCTCGTAGTCAACTTTGAAACTGACACTGAGCTAGGAGATATACTTTTTATAAATTGCTAAGTAAACCTCGGATTATCATGTCAAAAAATTCGAATTTCCTAGCATGTTTGTCAACCTCACTTATTTCCCACATGCCGGGGAAAGAAATACCTGGGTGTTTTACATCATTTTATGGGAAGCTCATAGGAGTGACTCAGATTTGTACTGTGTAGGGCCAGCAGAGAATGATGACATACAAAAAGCTAAACAGGAATGAATCACCTTCATTTTTAAGCTTATAAAAAAACTTTTCAGAGGACCTTTCTTCTACAAAAACAATTCTTTTGAAGTAATCAATAATAATATTGCTACCAGATACTTAGTAATTTAGATTATATTATTAAAATTAAAGCATTTTTATTACTTTGTTGCTATTCAACATCTTTTGTCAAAAAAGAAAAAAAAGTCAATTCAAAATGTAACAAAACAGTTCGAGTTTTGACAATTTTTATGATACTCAAATAAATGGTCATTAGTCATCTTTGTGAGCCAGGGAATGATTTAAAGTGTTAAATTAAAAGCAGTTCACTTTGTGTTAAAATGAGTAAAAACCCGAAAAAGCGACGTTTAAAAACTTCATCTATTTGTGTTTTTAAACGTCGATTTAAAGTGGTTTATTAAATTCTATTAACAAAAAATTTCCTGATAACAATACTTCTCCCCCCCCCCCACACACACACAACAGTACCCAATAAGAGGCACACAAAGGGGGAAATGTTTTTGTAGTGGTGTCTATTTAACAACATTAAGAAATAAATAACGACCGGTGTTGATATAACTCGCTTAGGGTATGTACTCACTTAGAATCTCCAAAAAAAAAAAAGAAAACTATGTGTTGTAGAGTAAAAATGTCTTCCATTTCATAATGATACATTTTCAAAGCGTGAAAAAATTTGAAGAACTAGCAAATTTCCTAGCTACCCCCCCCCCCACCCCCTTTCCCGGATCTGCAACGGATGCAAATGAAATTAAATACCTAATGGTATTCTATAGAATTACAAAAATCTCTATTTGAACCACTTCTAGACTTATAAGTGCGAAATAAAATCAGCTTACTGATCACAAACAAAAATTAAAAAATCGGCTATCAAAAGTGTAATTACATTCGAGGTAACATTTTCATGTCACATCAGAGTCGTGTCAAACACATGCTATGAAGAATATCGTATCACGTCACAATAACGTTCGTAGTACAAAGAAGACGCCATCTTAATTTATGAACAAGTATGAATATGCAGACCTTCAAAAAGTGTGGAAAAGGTTTCATTTTTAGTTATGTTTGAAATTAGAGATAAGACTATTGACACCCTTTCATATTCAACTATCTTGAACTTCATTTGGCGTAATTTTAGTGTTACCTTAAAGATTGGCGTCCTGGGCGTCGCCCTGAAGCCCAAGCGGCCGCCATAATGACAACCCGTGCCGAAACGACATCGATCTCGCCAAAAGCGTAGTATAAGAACACTTACCGTATCGGTCTTCCCATTCTTTCTTGAAAACGCGCTTGCTATCATAGCCCTTCCACTTCCCTGTAGATTCACGGCCTTTTTTGAGCGGCGGTTGTCCAGAATCATCTTGTGGAACTGGAATAGTGATAGCATTTAATTCTTCAATATCATGCGTGTAGTTCTGTTGTTGGGCGATCACCACATTAGTTTGTACAACTGTCGGAACTACCGCCATGCTTCCAGCCGGAACGACCGCCATGTTTCGTTTTCGTAACGCCAAGTGCTGAATAGAAGAAAGTGGCGAGCGAATGTGTACCACGCGCTAGGCATTCTGGGAGTAAATGAACGAGGAGCTCGCTCGGCCGCTGATCTGACGAGAAAGATGGAAACGACTGAGAGCCTGAGAGATCCCGAAATGCGCCAAATTGTTTTGGAAATTTACTTGCCCACAGAATCGCCAAATATCATTCACATTATCGCTTTTTTTCAATTCTGAAATTTAGAATAAAAGGTTTGCCTGTCGCGAAAAATAAAATTTATTGAAACACAAGCTAAGCAGTGTTCAAATATTTCGGGAAAAATTCAAAAGGTGGCACCGTGTTTGCGTCAAAAGAAAAAATTACACAATTTAACAAACTTAAAATATTATTAGTTTATTCGAAGAAAAATATCTTCTATTTGAACGTATAAACTTATCTGTTAATGTTGCGTGTTAAATGCAAAACAAATACAGGAGAATAATTTAACTTATTTCCCCCTCTAATATTGTGATGAGTTTTGAACTTCTGTGATAATTTTTTCACGTCAGAAAATATTACTAGTTCTTTTTTTTAATGAAATGAAGTGAAGCTCAATAAACGTTACAAAAAATAAAATGAATGACAGAAATACGTTCTAAAGACTTCCAACTAAAAACATTAAAGAGAAAAATCACACACACACACACACACACTCATTTTAATTACTATTTTTTTAAAAAATATTTTTCGTTACAAATTAATAACAAATACTTAGGCCTTTAATGCTCATAGAAGCTATTTTAGACGTTTGACAATTGATGACTTGAAGGCAGAGGGGGTCATGACCCATCCCCCCCCCCTTGAAAGGGACCAAATATAATTAAAAAAAGCATTTTTTAAGACTTATATTTCGAGAAAAAAAACAGTTTTCGCACGAAACTAGCACTTAACCTTTTCAAATTTCCAAAAATGAACCAATCCTAAACCAGAAACTTTGCTTTTCAACTACTGTGCAACCAACTACATTTCATCAAGCTTGTAACAAACAGAAAGGGAGAAGCGAGAAGCAAAAATTTACCGTGAGACTTAAACAAAATATATGGGTTAGTTAAAAGTGATTACTTTTTCACTTTGTCTCATGTTTCCATTTTAAATTTTACGACACTTCCCTCCTTCATAAATTTTTAATGAACGTGTTATTTTTATAATATTGACAAATCTCGACAATAGTGAGAAGCAATGTATTTAAAACTAAATTATCAACTAAAGATTTCATTGATTAGGGATTCCCCGCTTGGACGGGGAGGGGGGTGGTCATAGCATATATTACGTCACTGAAATTTTTAGGGGGTGTTTTCAGGGGCAGTTTTCGTTTCCATAGGGGAATCTCGACCTTGGGGGGGGGGGAGTGTCGCGTCTTCGTGCTTTTGAGGGTGCGCCCTTGCTTTTGGGGGTAATGGGCAACTTTGAATTAATTGCCTCCCCCCCCCTTTTTTGTGCCTGTGCGCAAGCAACTGTTAATGCAAGAGCGCACTTTCGGAAATTCATGAGTACCCATCCCCCTCCCCTCAAATGATGGCACTCCCCTATCAATTGCTACGAAGCACACTTCTTCCCCCAGGAACAAAGCACCTGGAATTGAATGAAAACCGTTTAAAAATTACCCCCCCCCCCCCCAAAAAAAAAAAATCAATAGCGCAGTCCGAGACCACCCCCTCCTTTGTGTGTACTCCTGAAAAATTCAAACATATTTTTTTGCAAAAAACATTCCTAAAACCTTTAATTTTGCACAAATTTCAGTTTTCTTTCCGGATATTTTATTCATACTATAAATCATACAAAAAGAACTCATGAAACTAAAAAATAAAAATTTCATGATACAGTTATCCTGAGAAAATAAATTATAATATTTTTATACAGTAAGAATAGTGCGCAAATGCATAAAAAATGGGATCCATGTCAATCAGTTTTGCGACAGATCCAGGTGAAAGTTGACATTGATGAGTTCAACGGCATCTTTTAAAAAAAAATTCTAATACACGGTGATATAAGTGAAGAGGGGAGCGCCGATTCCAGAAATGTTTAGCTTTTCATCGTAAAAATAACGCAAATGCCACGGTTACTGATTTCAAACCACCTCTTTTTGATCCGAAGGTGAGTTCACTAAATATCTATTTTACCAACGACAGCACTACCGGCTTCTAAAGGTATACATTTTTCTTCAAGTGATAAGACTGGGTAGAATGTGTGAGGGTTCCTCTGAATGTCCTGTATTCAACGGTACCTGCCATTGGAGATGTTGACATAATTCTTAACGAGTTAGAGTTACTTACAGCCGTACACGGATTTCAATTATGTACGAGGGGTCTTCTCCCCCTGCCTGCTTTACTCGCCAATCTCCGTTCGCCGCCTGCGGCTGCTTGATCAAGGACCCTCCCACACCTATACTTCGGGACCGTCGCCCCACTGCATGCCGCCTGCGGCGGTTCAGCGACAAACTCGTTTCCAGTATTGTGCCGAGCGCTCCGCCCCTCGCTTTCAGTGACTTAGCGGAGCTTCGCCAAATCTAGCGACAAAATTGGGGAAAATTGCCGCCAAGCTTGACTGTTACCAAACCTGGCGCTATGCATGGTTACAAAACATGATTTTAATGGTATTTTATTTATTAGTTTATTTATTTGGCTCGTTAAAGTTTAAAGGGATGAAACAGGGCAGAACGGCTAGTTCGGATAACCTGTATCCAATGGTTTCAGTATATTAGCATGGGAGACATTTTGACTGTCTGGAAGAGATTACCGACAGAAGCAGGTTTCAATAATATAGACTAAAAGGCTGGGTCCCCGATTTACTTCGTTCTCAAATATCGTTCGCCGCCTGCGACGACTCAAAGTACACCAACGAGGTGTTTACTTTCGACAAGGCTTCACTAGATAGCGTTTTATACAGGCTGTATCATTACTCAAAACATCAATGGTGATGATTTGCCAGCTAGAGAGCGCTGAACAAGGACCACCCAAATGTTTGTTCACATTTATTAGCATATTGTTTCTGCTGTATAAAGCGATGTTTATCCTATCTTTAAAGGTTAAAAATATTGATATAGTTAACTGAAGTAGAGTACACATGAATTGATGCCGAAGGTCTTATTAGTACTGCTTTTTAGGGGAAATAAATTCCCTTTTCACGTAAAGGTACACAACCAAACGTTTTATACGACCAACTGTATCACGGCGAACTGTGGACTGAATTTTATAAAGTTCTATGGCAACCCGTTGGTAGTATTGGCTCGCTTAGCGAATAGATTCGCCGTTTATCGCTCTGCGGTGCCAGTGTCGTTTCATAGTTAATTAATAATTAGAATCAAATAAAATGAAAAATAATTCGCTAACCAATTAAAAAAAGCCGTTAAAATGCAGAATAAACCAACAAATAAAACAAGCTATTAATTAACGTCAAAATATACTAAAATAGAATTGAATGCCAAATTGTAAAATTGACGCCAACAAATTAACTTTTAATTTTGTCTTTTATTTATCTGATTTGTATAATGTTAGTTACCGTAAAATTCGATAGATGTCGCTGGACAATGACCACTGTTTTTATCCCAAGGATTTTGATCAAATGAAACAGCCTGTATAAAACGTTATCTAATGAAGCCTTGCTTTCAAGGTATACCAACGAGGAAAGGCCCTCAAAGTACACTAACCGCAGTCTGTACTTCAAGGGCCTCGGCGCCTGAGACGGCTAACCAGCAAACTCGCCTTCGATGATGTGCCTGGTGGGCTCCGCCCCTTGGCCGATAGCGACTTGGAAATGCTTTGCCAACATTGGCGACAAAAGGGCCAACTTCTCGCCAAGTTTGGCAATAGAATTTTTTTCGGCGCCAAATTTAGCGATAAGAATTTGCTATATGTCGCCAAATTTGGCACGAGCCGGGGGGAACATGGACGATTATAAGGGTTATTTTCATCAATTTTTACTGCACCTGTGTCTTATTTTTACAATAGGGAAGTTTTCGATTTTTCAATTTTATTTTTATATGATAGAGCAACATACATAAACATCAACGGCGAAAAAATTTTTGCGCTGCGACAAGTAGTGTTTTTTTAAATAATTTTTAAATTTCAAGCGGGGGTGACGTCACTGGGCATTCGTTGGCGCTTTTGAACTTTCTACTAAATCGAAGAAAGAGCGAGAAGCTTTAGATGCGAGAAGCTCGAGAAACCGGTTTCTCCGGCTTCCGCACTATTGTTCGCTCTGCACTGCCGTAATTTTTTTTCCTCGCCAAGTGATGGGTTCTAAAAATTTGAATACGAATTTCGCCAAAAAATATCAAAACAATCACCCCTGGCAGGGTATTGGATTGCTCTTTGATAAATCCAGTTTTAAATAGTGAATTAGTAGACTTTAAGGTATTGATTACAGAAGGAGAAAATCCCGCAATAAAACGATAATATAGCAAAAATCAAATTTTTATGGGTGAAAGGCTGAAAGTTACTACCATCCGACGTCACAGGTTTCGGTTTCAAGGCGCGCTTTTTTTGCGCGTGGGTTTTTAAAAAAATCATTAAGAATCAACCGTTGCGTTTTAAAATTCGGCAATGGTGATTTTTTGTGTTTTGTAAGCCTCTTAACAATATTTAGTAGTTAAAAAAGGGATATTCAATAGGTCACAACTACCCTATTGTACCAGTTTCGGCAAGGGAGTAATTGACAGTCCGGAAGGAATAAGATTACAGACACACAGACAGAAGCGCACAGATTTTAATAAACTAGGAGCTCTTCCCTGTACTATCTTTCCCCCTGTACTATCTATACTATCATCACTCTCTCACCCTGTACTATCTACCCTTGTTCGCCGCCTACGACTCTATTACCAGCCCGCGTCTGGCGGACAGGATGCATTTTGGGACCTCGCCTTACCACTCGCCTTTAGTGGCGTTATAGCGAATCAGAAATCCTGATGGAAAACAAACACTGCCATCGTTGAAATTTAAAATCTCACCCATTTTGTAGAGCATTTACTACGCAAAACGTCCGTGGAACATTTGAGCAATCATCTATATACTGAAGTATAACAAATATTCTGACGTACCGTTGGATTTCCGGAGCCGATGGGAATGCTTGGGAACGTAATTGGCTAACATTATCTTCAATGGCTTTGGATGTTTTTTTTCTTAAGTATTGGAGGATTTTGAGGCTGAAACTGAAATTATGGTCATGTTCAATTAACTATGAAAATCAAGCGGTTGTTTAAAATGTAAACAAACCTTTTAGTGCCGATATTTTATGTTTTTCATGAATGCGTTTAAATATCATATATATTTTACAGATGGATCATGAGTCAATTTCCGTTAATAAAAATTGCAAATCACAAGTCATGAAATCTTCGTAGACTTTTATAGAAACAAAATTTTAACTGGGGAAAACACTCCTGCTATAATAACAAGTATGAAACTGATGATCTTGATATAATGGACAAATATATCAAACATGCTCCTCTTGTAGCTGGGAAGTATTCATACAGTATCGGAACAGGGGCACAAAGATATCCATATGTTGAATTCATGCCTTATTACTCAAACTCAAATTATTCGTTAAACTTCGTTTCTTTGTATGCTGTTGCAATTGTCTATATACATTTTAATTTGACTGACTACCTCTTTGTAGAAACTTTTTTGTTTCTGCCTTAGCCCTTGCTTAGAGGCGGTTACTCACTGCTTTATACTTCTTTGTAGTAAAATATGAATAAAAACTATTTTGCATTATATCATAAATTTTTATGGAACATCCTATTTTACTTCCTTAGACGAAGTAAAGAAAGTACTGCCTTGAAGAAAATCTTCATATAAATGGTCCGCAAATATAGCGAAGATGACAGATGAGCTAATATTTAGAAAAGTGCCAATTTGAGTCCCAAGCGAATTTTCACTAGTATTTCAATAACTAGTTAAAAAAATAATTTTCCCCAGAAAGAAGACAAGGTTCTGCTTTCATTTCATCTAATAACATCAGGAAAAAAAAATTTTTTCTTCAGAAAATATTGTTTTTATACATCAAAAATCAGATCGGTAACGTGTCCCCAGTAGCAAAGCTTAGCATGCAAGCAGGTCATGCGCACTTTCTAACTTCCCAAAAAAAACGCACTTGCACGAAAAACGATTCTATTTTTACCCCTTTGTTAATATTTTACTTCATTTTTATTTTAATCGATTTCTGATTTTCTAGCCGATGCGAAATAAGCGTGTCCCAAGTTCCGCCGTCAGAGTGGTAACAATGACTTTCGATCTATCTTTAGGCTCCCAAAATCATTTCCTGCACCTATACCACGTGATACTGAGTACCTGGTGGGATGTTTTATCGAATCGTAATCAAAAATTTGCATTTCTGCATCTAAAATTGTATGTAAGATTTTTTAAAGTGATTTTACAAAATGTGTGTCATTTGAGTCACCAGATCGGAAACACGCTCTAAAATGTGCAGTTTTTATTATTTTAAAAATTATTTTATATATAAGTATAGTCCTTTATTACAAGTGAAAAAACCACGTGTTTGATTTTGGTTTAGTGCGATCGACTCGGAAATAAAAAAAAAACTTTGTCAGTTTGTCAGATCGGTAACAGTCAGAGCGGTAACATTGAAAAACAGTGAATATGTTACAGAACTAACTCACACGTTTCAGAAGCATAAAAAGCAAAAATCATAGATTTTAGCCATATATTGAATATTTTTGTTCTTAAAAAATGAAAAGCAATGAGTTTTTAGTACAATTGCTTCATTTGCGGTTCGTATGACCTTACAATAGAAGTTAGTAAAATAAGAAAAAGTGACACTGCATAAATTAAGTTAATTAATTATTATTATTTTATTTAGTTATTTATTTTTTTTGGTGCTTCAATTTCTGATAACTTCGCTAAATAACTAGATAATAACTAGCATGCTAAATTTGAATTTCTGATCAAGAAATTAAATTTCCTGCAACTAATTAAAGAAAAGCAAGCAGCAGAGTTGTGTGTTGTTTCAAAACAAAGCAAATGTTTTATTAGCTTGGATTTGGTAATCTCATAATTTCTTTTATCTAAAAACCTTATCGCTCATTTTTATTTCCAAGAAGTGCTTTTTTATAATGAAATTTGATTTTTTAGCCTAATATATATATTTTAATATAATTATCTTAATTCTATGTTAAAAATGCAAGGAAATGATATCATATTTAGAGATGTTAACGAAGACTGAGAGCATAAACTCAAATATGTAGCTCATATTAACATCAGATCTGTAACATTCATCAGATCTGTAACGGCTTAAAAGTGAGTAATCTAAGGAGGGGGTAAATAACTTCCTTGACCTCCCCCCTTTTATTTTCTTGCATTTAGACCCAATTTAGACTTAAAATCCAATATTAGTTTTTTTCTGCAAAAAAAAAATTTTTTTCAGAAAACTCCAACTTCAAATTGGCACTTTTCTAAATATTGGCTCAGATATACACTGAAGTGACAAAAGTCATGGGATAGCAATATGCAAATTTTCAGATGGCAGTAGCATCGCATAGAACAGGTATAAATGCGCAGTGCTTTTACAGAGCTTTCATTTCTGTTCAAGTTATTCATGTGAAGAGGTTTTAACGTGATGATGACCGCACGACGTGAATTAACAGACTTTGGCAGGGATTCAAGTGAAACAGGCAATCGCAAATTACAATCGCGACTGGAAATGAATTACATTAGAACATTTCTTGATAAAAACATCGTGACGTCAGCGTGACGTTTGCCTATGAAAAACGAGCTAGATAAAACGTCACAGCCTACTTGGCGAATAAGAGGAGATCACTGACTGCTTGTGAGCTCTTATTGGCTCCACCCGTAGTGACGTCATGCCAATTTAAGTTGATGATAATGTAATTCACTTCCAGTAGCCATTGCAATTCGAAGCGATCGCAGTGCTGTTTCACTTGAATCCCTGCCTTTGAACGCGGAATGTTAGTTGGAGCTAGACACATGGGTCATGCCATTTCGGAAATCGTTAGAGAATTCAACATTCCCAGATCCACTGTGTCAAGAGTGTGCCGAGAGTATGAAATTTCAGGCATAACATCCCCCCATGGACAGCGCAGTGATCGACCGCCTGCACTTAAAGATCGAGACCGGCGACGTCTGCAAAGAGTCGTAAATTCTAACAGACAAGCAACACTGCGTCAAATCACCGTAGAAATCAATGTGGGACGTATAATGGACGTGTCTGCTAGAACTGTGCGGAGAAATTTGGATTTCTTGGGCTATTCCAGCAGAAGACCGACTCGAGTGCCTTTACTGACAGAACGACATCGCTTGCAGCGACTCTCGTGGGCACGTGAGCATATCGGTTGGTCCCTAGATGAATGGAAAACTGTGGCCTGGTCCGATGAGTCACGATTTCAGCTGGTAAGAGCCGATGGTAGGGTTCGAGTGTGGCGCAGACCCCACGAAGCCATGAACCCAAACTGTCAGCAAGGCACTGTTCAAGCTGGTGGTGGCTCCGTAATGGTGTGGGCTGTTTTTTCATGGCATGGACTTGGTCCTCTAGTGCGACTGGACCGAACATTGACTGGAAATGCTTATGTGCAGCTACTTGGAGATCACTTGCAGCCATTCATGGACTTCATGTACCCAAACAACGATGGGATTTTTATGGATGACAATGCGCCATGTCACCGGGCCACAACTGTTCGCAATTGGTTTGAAGAAAATTCTGGACAATTCCAACGAATGATTTGGCCACCTAGATCGCCCGACATGAATCCCATTGAGCATTTATGGGACACCATCGAGAGGTCTGTTCGTGCCCAAAATCCTGCCCCATCAACGCTTTCACAATTATGGACGTCTATCGAGACAGCATGGCTCAATATTCCTGCAGAAGACTTCCAACGACTTGTTGAGTCCATGCCACGTCGAGTTGTTGCACTTCGCCGGGCAAAAGGAGGGCCGACACGATATTAAGAGGTATCGCATGACTTTTGTCACTTCAGTGTACTCTTGTATACAAAATAAATACACTCAATATTTAATTTTTATAAGTTTAGCTTTTTAAAACATCAACTTATTAGTATTAGAAATACTTTTGAATGATTTGATGGTTCTTTAACGAAACAAATATGAAATGAAAACTAACGTTTTATTCCACAAAACCGGCAGATTACTACATACACCGTGTTTCGGCGTTACAAGGGACGCCTTTTTCAATGCGAAGAATGTGAGCTTATGGATGAAAAGACGTCTATCAAAATTCATCCATAAGCTCACATCTTCGCATTGGAAAAGGTGTTCCTCATTACGCCGAAGCACGGTTATGCAGAAATATGCTAATTTTGTGCAATAAAATCTTATTTTTTTTATTTTACTTTTCTACACAAAGCTATTTACACTGCTCGACATTGAAAATGCAACACCAAGAAGGAGTGGTCAGAAATTGATGAAATTTGGTAAGAAGACAGAGACAGCATGGAACAATAAGTGATATTTATTTCAAAATAAATAAGCAAAATTTAGAGCGAGGACGGCTTCGGCTCAGTAAGAAGTAGGACCACCGCGGACAGCGATGCACGAAGAAACACGTCTAGGCATGGAGTCAATAATCCTGCGGATGGTGTCCTGAGGGATGGCACTCCATTCCCTTTCAACCATTTGCCACAGTTCGTCCTCTGAACGAGGCAGTGACAGGTTCTGCAAACGGCGCCCAATCACGTCCCACACATGTTCGATTGATGACAAGTCAGGAGAGTATGGTGGCCAGGAAAGCATCTGCAAACCTCGTAGAGCATGTTGGCTGATTCGAGCACTGTGAGACAGGGCGTTATCCTGTTGAAAAATTGCATTTCGCAGACCCTGAAGGTAGGGGATTGCCACCGGCCGCAGTACATTATCTACATATCGTTGGGCCGTCATAGTGCCCCGAATACGAACTAGAGGTGATACGGAATTGTATGCAATAGCGCCCCAAACCATTATGCCACGTTGTCGTGCTGTGGGGCGTTCCACAGTTACTGCCGGATTCGATCTTTCTCCACGTCGACGCCACACACGTATGCGATGACTATCGCTGGACAAACAGAAGCGGGATTCATCTGAGAACACTACGGTTTGCCATTCTGCCATCCACGTCGCTCTGGTCCGGCACCATTCCAAACGTTGGAGTCTGTGCTGTGAGGTCAATGGCAGTCTTCTTAGCGGGCGCCGTGATTGCAGGCCACGTGCAACCAGTCGACGGGAAATGGTTCTGGTCGACACAGGAACATCCAGGGTACCTTGCACGTGCTGCAGAATCGACGTACAAGTGACTTGCGGGTCCGCCACAGCTTGTCGGTGAATCCGTCGATCCAAGCGGTCTAACGTCACTCTGGCTGCACCTGCACCCCTCAATGTGGCTACATTTCCTCTTTCCAACCATCTCCGACACAGACGATGCACAGTGCTTGCATCCTTGTGGGTATCAGCTGCAATTTGACGTATGGACCAACCTCCCCTTCTCAGTCCGATCACCATACCCCTTGTAAAGTCGTTTATATGCTGGAAGTGTCTTCGTTGAGGACGGCGTGGCATTTCCTCCTATCACACGTATCCTTCGAGACAAAAACCAAATTTCTCCGATAATTAGTCTGGCAGAAAAACCAACATAGCCCACTTTTCAACTTCATTCTCTTATATCTTACTTCACGTGCGTCAGAGAGCTGCGCATTTCATATCATTTGCATAACTCAGTGACATGCGTCTACGGTAAAATTTGCGTGAATTTCTGACCACTCCTTCTTAGTGTTGCATTTTCAATGTCGAGCAGTGTATTTATTCCAAACAAATATGTTTTTTTTTTTTTTTGAAATCAGTCCCTTCCTATTTTATGTAAAAACTTCAGTATCGCAGAAATGTTAACCGAGTCATATTATCTCTTCGCCTCATTTTCTTTTCAAATACTTGCACCAAAACCATCGAAAAACGCCTTGGTATGAAAGCACGTAATGGAAGTTGTTTTCTTCTGCAGGAGAGTACGATGATAACAAAAGCACATTTACAGGTGCATGACGCGATGTATCGGGGATGTAGCAAAAAAACTTATTTTTGGAAATCCAACAATTTAAATTGATAAAAAGTTGCCCTATCGATCCACATATACCACAAAAAACTGTTTTTCAAATCGAAAAATATTTAAGTCCAGCGCACGTGGCTTAAAAATTATAATTTTCGCCAAAAAAATTTTTTTTCGATTCATATTTTTTTAATTAATAAGGATTTTTTTTTTTTTTTAAAGGTTTTCAAGTTGACTGATGCAAACAATGAAGTTGAATGTGATTGTTATAAAAAAGTTTAGCTTTCAACTTTTTTTTTTTTTTTTTTTAAATTAAAGTGAACTGTTTCACAATTCACAAATTTATTACACTGCACAGCATGAAAAATGCTTTTGCCACTATTCGAGCTATTTTTTATGTAAAAAACCTCTTGAATCTGAAAATGATCTCCATTTTCCACCATCACTGAATCCATTTTTTGAAGATAGTACTCCGCATTTTCTTCTTGTTTACGGTTTCATGGCCATCATTTGGATTTGGCAGCATTATATTAACTGCTACCGTTCTTCTGAATTACGAAATAAGTGAAAAGTTCTGAAACATACATTTTTTTGCAAGGAAGGACTATTATGGGCGTATTCGCCCCTAAAATATTTTTTAAATCACAAAAAGCAATCTTTTATCTTTATCAATCCTCCCCCCCTTATTTTTCGATACAACCAGAGTATTGGTCCTACTCGTATAAGCTACATGTCTGAAAATCTGTTCACGCAGAAAAAAAATCTTGGGAGCGTCACACGTTGCTTGGGAGCGTCACACGTTGCATTTTGCATACAAATCGCATTGCATCTATATCCCGCAGGAAGCTAATCTAGCTGCCCTGGCAGCTAGTATGAATAAGAAAACTCTATGCATAAATTATATAAACCTCAGAATATATTATTGTTTATGAAACATAAATGATAAAAATTTAATAGTAAAACATAAAAAAATATTAACGATTATCTTTCTTGCGTAAACTAATCTTTAAGATAGTGTTCTTTCTGTGACACACAGAAAAACAGACATCATTTGAATATTCATTAACTATGAACGTTTCGTTAGAAACCAATGAAAAATTCAAGCATTAATAGATGTTTAAATATTTTAAATAGTTTCCGTATAGTAAATTGTTCTAGCATGTTTACAGAATCAAGTGTTAATTTTCATTAAAAAAAAAAAGATACCTTTTTAACTCCAAAATATATTTTCGTTTTAATATACAATCAAAATATTATAAATAAAAGACCTATAACTTACCGGTTTTCCGGGGGAGGGGGGGGGTGTATCGCCAAAACTCCGCCGTAACGTTCTAAAACATCATTTTTGCCTAACACTTCTGGAATCTTCCTTTTTAATATCTATACATTTTTAAAAGCTCCTCTCAATAATAATGCAAATTGCAAACGATTTTTTAAATATTTTTGCTAACTTCTTTCGTAATTGTTTGCTGTACTGGAACTAAATTTAAGTGTTAACAAAAGCTTCAACTAACCGTTCCATCTGGAAAATGTTCCATTACGTTAAACATTTAGAAGAAGCAGTAATTATTATTTTTTAATATCTATATTATTCTAGCAGAATTTAAAGACAAAAAAAGAAAAAAAAACGCAAGGCTTAAAATGGTTTCTAATGCACTTATTCTTAAATTTTGTAATAACGTAAGAAAGCACACAAAAACAATTTTAAAATAACTTGTCGGCAGATAAAGCGGCTAATTGGACTGTTTCGGCAAAGTCGCTTTTTATCACTTAGTGCATCATTAATTTTAAATTTTAAAAGTTAAGATCAAGGTCTCTTTTTTAAAGAATTTAGATTCCTTTTTCTCATCGGACAAAATGAAAACTTGTTGTGTGCCCTGAAATTCTCTTTTTTAATCAGGAATATCCAGACAAAGATAAAATTAGGAAAAATCAGAACACAATATTTTTTAGAAGAAAAATAATGAATACCAGGACAGTTACAGAGTCTGTATCACATTAAAAGAATGATCAAAGCACCCTTCACATCCATTTGGATAGCAGGATAAATGTCAGAAAACGTTCATTTTTAACTCAAAAAAATACCTTCTTGCTTTTCCTAAGGAAAATAATTTCCTGAATCCAAATGTGACCAACGCATTCTCCCCTCACGTCCCAAATTTTGGCAATGCTGCCCCCCCCCCTTTCTTTTTTTTTTTTTTTTTGCTTTTCGACAATGTCGTAGTCATTATTTTTATTTGGAGAGGGAAAGAGCATTATAAAAACCCCAAACATTCTTTTGAGGGGAAACAGAGGTGAAAAATTCAAAAGCATGGACACTTGTAGAAAGTTGGGAGTCTCATGGGAGTATTCCTCCTAAAACGTTGAAAAAACGTTAAAAACGATTTTTTTTTCTAGGGGTTTGTTTCATTTTATATCACTTTTATTTGCCTGAATATCGCACCCAGTCTCCTCTGAGCCCCATGTTCAAACAAGTTTTCACATTATAAATTTAAAACAAAAATATTGGAAACACCCCTGTTGCATATGAGTCGCACCGCGGATCTCCAGTAGTATTACTTAATTTTCAAATTTCACTAGCAGGTAGTTTTCCCTGCCTAGATTGCTAGAGAATATAACCTATGGGCTTTGCAAGAAATTGGCGAGATATCGCCGAGTTGGCATCACTTTTGGCGACTTATTTATGGTGCCATGGCGAGAATTTACCGAACGCTACCAAATTTAGTAATTTTTGCTCGGCTGCATTTCGAACTAATAAAATATCTCTCGAGTTCACTTTAATGTTCAAGTTCATTTGTCGGGAAATACCTCGTAGTTCTTGCTAATTCGAGAGTTATTTCTAAACGTTGCCAAGTTCGGCGATATTTGGCGATCTCGCGCCAAATTTTGTGTCAAAAATGAAGCCGGGCAGATCTATAGTGCTAAACCTAATGCATGATGCGAAATAGGGAAAATCAATTTCCGCATTTCAAGTTTCAATAGTGAAGGTAATTGTGAGAGAAAATTTTCGGAAGTACCAAATATAGCAAGATTACAACAAATTAAGAACAGGAAAACAAAAAGCATTTTAAAAGTGAAACCCCCTTTCAAATTGTACTTGTGAAACGGCTAAGTAAATTCATTGTTACTCATCATTGAACAATGACTTATATTGATTTTTTTCTTCACAATGCTGACTAATACTAATCGTAACTTCCTTAATGAGCTCAATTTCAGGGGTAACATTTTATTTAGCATACCAAAAAAAAAAAAAAAACACGGATATGGACTACATAAGAGTTCTGTAAGTCTATTAAGACATTACTTACAAATATCCACACATTTGTGCATTTCATTTAACTTCAAGCAATGGCTCTGTGTCACTTTTAAATAGTTCGATTTCTACCCAGTAAGAGAGAAACTTTTCTTATAAACATTAGTGATAGTATAGTGCCGTATCCAGGGGGTGCCAAGGGACCAATGCACACCCCAAGATTTTGTAAGACTATAAAAAATGGTGGTACCGAATTTAAAAAAAAAACATGTAACCTTCATATAAATATGCTTCAGATTTTTTCAATGAAAAATACTTTATGGGCACTGAAATATTGTCATATTATTTTCTGTTTTCGACAAGAAGAAGCAAAACTGATTGTTATTCTGTAATTGTGGGAATGTAAGAGGAAAATGAGCGATGTACCCGCGCCTCTCACAAACGTTGTTAGACGTTTAAGCTTCCTATTAATTGCAGATTATTTAAATGATTTGAATGTGTTTAAGCATTGCTCCTCCTCTTATTTTCCCTTTTTACTTCCTTTTACGTAGTAAAGGAAGTATTGTGATCGCGAAAAAAAAAATCTGGTATGGACCCCACACTACTTCCTTTCACGTGTAAATTTCTTAGTAGTTGCCTTAAGTGTTAAAAAAAGTGCTTGGTAACAATTCAAATATTTACTCCCCTAATCTGCCACGAAACAATGCAATAAAATATTTTACAATGGTTAATTTTCTAAATATTGCTGATTTTGAAACCAGTCAGTGAATTTTTCGCAAAATCTCGCCAATAGCGCCAAGTTGAACCCAAATTCAAAAAAAAAAAAAAAAATCGCCAAATTTGTCGCCAGCTTGGCTATATGTCGCCAAGTTGGCGTCAAACACTTGGCGACCAAAAGCTTGGCGACATATCGCCAAGTGGTCGCGCCAATTCATATCACTTGAGTCTGCATTGAAATTAACACTGATATACCCCAAAAAAGGGGTAAAACACACCCTTGGGAACATTCGAATGCAACCACAAGGGGAGGTGCACAACTAGACCATCCTCAGAGCCTACATACCAAGCCAGAAGTTTCTAAGGCATATAGTTTTTGAGTTATGCTAGACACATACGCACATACGTACATACAGACGTCACGAGAAAACTCGTCATAATTAACTCGGGGGTGGTTGAAAAGGATTTTTCGGCTGCTTATATGTTGGTAGGTACATATGCACGTGCTGACAGGTCGAAAAAACTACTGGACATTCATTCGGGGGTGAGCAAAATCAAAATTTAGACTCAAATTTGAGTGATTTTTTTTCGCGATCACAATACTTCCTTTACTACGTAAAAGGAAGTAAAAATCACTCAAATTTGAGTCTAAATTTTGATTTTGCTCACCCCCGAATGAATGTTCAGTAGTTTTTTCGATCTGTCAGCACGTGCATATGTACCTCTACCAACATATAAGCAGCCGAAAAATCCTTTTCAACCACTCCCGAGTTAATTACGACGAGTTTTCTCGTGATGTCTGTATGTACGTATGTGCGGATGTATGTGCGTATGTGGGTCGCATAACTCAAAAACTATATGCCGTAGAAGCTTCTAGCTTGGTGTGTAGGCTCTGAGGATGGTCTAGTTTTGCACCTCCTCTTGTGGTCGCATTTGAATGTTCCCAAGGGGGTGTTTTACCCATGGGCGGAGTTAAGGGGGGGCTCAGGGGGACTAAGCCCCCCTGGCCAGGTTATTAGCCCCCCTGAAGGAAAAAATACTTTTTTTTAAAAATTAATAAATACGTACGTCATTCAGGACAAATAACACCGAAAAGATCATGCAACCATTCGGAAACTTGGGTGATGGCGCTTATTAGCCCCCCCCCCCCCCTGAAGAAAAAAGAATATAAACGAGACAAAGTTTTCTTTCAACATTAGCAGTTATCATCGCTCTTCCAAAAAAACCCTCCTAAGAACTAAAATATATTTTTGCTCAGCATTGAACATTCTACGAGACTTTTTCTCTTTAGCTTATGCTCTGCTCTACTAATTTTTGTTCATAGTAGGGGAGACTGCGGACGGTTGTGACGCGGGGCGGTTGTGACAGTCGTCATATTAGCTAAACCATAATTAATACCTGGTTGAAGCAAAGAGAGAGAGTATCACTTCACTTCACACTCTCCAGGGTCCCCCGTACCTACCACAACTTTCGTGGTTTAACCGGGATAGGGCCCTGAAGAGCGCTCTATTCTTAATTTTGAACCAGAACCTAGGGTCGAGCAAACCCTAGGTTCTAGCACCCCCAGAGGTATCGTTTCACTTGGAGGACTTTGTGACCACGACATTTTTAACGCCTCCCAGCCACCATTAATCAAGGCGGTGGATCTTTGATCGGCTGGGATCGAACCCGGGTCCTTCCGGACACGAGTCCGATGCCTTACCGATCGGGCCACCACGGCTCTGAAATTTGTGCAGCAAGACTTTCCGGGTATAACCAAAATTCGTACAACATTTTATTTTTCGAACCTTACCTTGTACGCGAACAATATAATACGTCACAGTTTCATTTAGATTTTTAATAACTTCATTGTTACTTAGATTATCTCTGTATCATAATTACTGCATGAAAATTTGAGTTATTGAACACAATATCGAGCAGTTCAGTTACAGCATCAGACGGAGAAAGGTGACAGAAGAGTATAATGTACAGGAGAGTCTCGAAAATCAGAGTCTCAAAAGTCCGAGGTTTTGGTTAATCCGAGGTGCTTTAATGACATTTTAAGGTATGTCTTTATTAGCTAAAAAGATGATTTGCATTAAAATCTGAAAATGAGAATCTTTTGCCATTATAGAATTTACTTTTATATGTGCAATGTTGTAATGAAAACAGTATATTGAGAGGTCGGTGAAAATGAAAAGTCTTACGAAATATTCTTTGACTACTAGAGATATAAAGGTATGCTTTGGAAATAATCACTTGATATAAAAAACGACTTGAAATTAACAGTTTTATGCCCTTATGAAGTCCAAAAAGAGTTAAGTTTCTGCTGCTAAAAGAATTTTCCGGATAATTCCGGATAATCCGAGGTAGCGTGAGCTCCAATTACTTCGGATTTTCGAGACTCTACTGTATTCTGTATAAGAGTATTTTGTCTCCTTCATTAGTTGCATTAAAGTAATTAACACACTTAGTTGCAGCTATAATTTGATCAATGCAGTTAAGGAATTTTTTTTTTTAATTTTAGTGATATTTTTAAATATCTTTTAATAAAATATTTGTAAATTCAGGTTTTAAATGAGTAAAAGCTTGGGGCCCCACTAAATAAGAGAGCTTTAAAACTCGGTTTAAGCAATACCCCCAACAGATTTACATTTCTAAATTTTTTATAAAAATATTGTCACGAAATCATGGCAAAAAGGAGAAACATTTATTGGGCTATTTTAAATAAAATAAAAATTTAAGTGATAAGCACAACGCTCTATCAACCGCATCAATGCGTTTGAGTCCGACGCCTTACCGATCGGGCCACCACGGCCCCAAGAGAGAGAGTATCAGCATGTTTGTCTGAATGTGTGTCAAAGCATTGCGGTAGCCATCGAGCGACATTAACGCTAGCAGAGGGGTTGGTTACTTTTTAACAGTCAAAAGTAAGTTTTTTTGTTCGATGTCTTTTAGTAATTCCTGTTGAATGGGTACAGATAGAGAAATGAAAGTTTTCTTCACGTTAGTAGTGAACCTTAATAGTGATTACTTTTTATGTAGGCTATTTTGTATTGCCATGGCGATTGCTGTTTTCAAAAGTAGTGGGTTGGGGTCGGTTGTGACAAATTGCGTGGGGACGGTTGTGATAGGAGTAAAACATGTTTTTAACATATTTGATGCCCATAATACGCTTGGAGAAGACAGAAATAGGGCAGTGTGACCTAATGAAATATAAAGAAGCTTATAAAGAAGTGAAACTTTTTTTTCTTTCGGATAGCTTTGGAAAGCAACGTTAATCGTAAGTCTTTGCTACAAAACATTCATTCGTAAACGCGATGGAGCCGGCCGGCGCTGTCACAATGAAAATAACGTGTTATATTGCTCATAATAAAGTGCTTTTGAGCTTACATATACGTTGAAAGCAGATATGAGAGTAAAATGGCTACTGAGAAATGGTTCCGTTCATTTATGAATAGAAATGTTTCACGTCTGTTCGTGTAACTCATGCAACTAGCCTTTCAAGAGTAACAAGCTTCAATAAAACAAATAAATGTGGAATCTTTCTTTGATACTTAAGAATTGTTATGAACAGACACGGTTATGACCCACAGGATGTGCATAATGTTGCCAAAACATACGTTACGAAATTCCAAAAACCTGATATTTTTGTAAGACTTGGTATAAGGCTACTCCAACTGAACGAAACACATTGTTAAATGTTAAACTTTCCCAGATGAAGGTTATGTTGAATTGCATTTAATATTACTTGAAATTAAAAGTGATCTAGACTGTTTTGCTGTATTTTTGAACTTGTCACAACCGACCCCAAGCACTGTCACAACCGCCCCTGGGGTGGGGTCGGTTGTGACATTTTTTCATTTTTTGTTTAATTTGGTCCTGTGAGTTAACTATTGTACTTAGGAAGAAAATGTTAGTGTTTATAAGCAGGCAAATAAAGTCTTTAACATAAAAACAACTTTAAACCAGATCACAGGCATTGCTAAGGGATCTATGGGGGAGCAAATGAAAATTGTCACAACCGTACCCAGTCTCCCCTACACCCGTTAACGTTATCAAACGGTGTGAATCTTCCTACCGAACTATTTTGCTGGGAAACTAAGTGATGCATGTGTTTTTATCTCGTGCCTCCGGTCCATGGGCGCCCATATGCGGAATTTTAAGGGAGGGCTCAAATATTTCTCCAATGGTTTAGCAGGATATTTTTCCATTGTAAAGCAATTTCAGCACAGATTAGTTATTCTAAGCATCTTTCGACTTTACTAATGTTTTTGAGTACTTTAGTTACATTCAACAGACCTCATATGAAATAAAAGTTAATATTGAATTTTATTCATAAAGAAGTAATAGAAACCAAAATAACAGTAAATATTATGAAGAGAACAATGTTAATTGATCTCTAAAATGCAAATTTTGTGCTAGTTTAAGTCGATTTTTTTACTTTTATTTTGAATACAGAAACAGTTTCAATTCCCAATTGAAAGTTTTATAAGATTAAAACAATAAAATAAAAATGAATTTATGAATTTCAACTCTGTGAACCCAGATTGTTATTTTCAAGTTGCATTCAAAATTATAAATATATATATATATATATATATATATATATATATATATATATATATATATATATATAGATATATATATATATATATATATATATATATTTTTTTTTTTTTTTTTTGGTGACATTTTTAGAATGGGGGCTTAGCCCCCCCAGACAGAAAAGTCTAACTCCGCCCATGGTTTTACCCCTTTTTTGGGGTAAATTAGTGTTAATTTCAGTGCAGACTCAAGTGATATGAATTGGCGCGACCACTTGTCGATATGTCGCCAAGCTTTTGGTCGCCAAGTGTTTGACGCCAACTCGGCTACATATCGCCAAGTTGGCGACAAATTTGGCGAAAAAATTATTTTTTGAATCTGGGTTCAACTTGGCGCTATTGGCAATATTTTGCGAAAAATTCACTGAACGATATTAAAATCAGCAATATTTTAGAAAATTAACCATTGTAAAATATTTTTTGCATTGTTTCGTGGCATATTAGGGGAGTAAATATTTGAATTGTTACCTTGCTGCCAAGCACTTTTTTTAACACTTAAGGCAACTACTAAGAAATTTACACGTAAAAGGAAGTAGTGTGGGGTCCATACTAGATTTTTTAAAGATTATTTTGTACAAATTGTCATATTATTATTTTACATCGTAAAGAAAAAATCAACAAAACACCAGCTAATTTTTTTTTTTTTTTCGAAATGTAACAAATTGGATTTTTGTTTAAAAACTTATCGCACATTAAAAAAAAAATTGTTTTTTATATCAACACTTACATTGAAACATTACTGCTCCTTTCAGCAGTAAATTTTTACCTTGGAGAAAAAGGGATCAGTTTCTACTTCCTTTTCTCATGGGATGAAATGAAAGTTTTTATTCTATTATTAAAAGTTTTACTAGAAATGTATAAATAACAAGTTGAAATATTAATGAAGGAATTCAAATGAATGAATTAATCAATGAGCACACCTGGGATTTAAAAAAAAAGGAGTAAGTAATAGCTGAAAAACAAAAACAATTTTTCAGAAAGTGCAAAATGTTACAATATGTGTATAAAATTTTGAAAATGAGTTGTATATATTCCCTTTGATTTTTAGGTACATTTATATTTGAATCGCAATTGTCCAATTGACTATAGGTTTAAGAATATAGTTAGTATATTGCTAGGTGGATGGCGCAGAAGAGTTAAAACGTTTTAACATTCCAATTTGCCCCGTTAATTAAATCTTACCCCCACGTTCCCCAACATCTGAAGGACGTTTAAATGGACATTTTGTAGAATATGCATAAGAAAATGCGAGCATATAAGCTAAGAAAAATCTTATCTTTGATGAAACCAGAGGTGATTGTGAGTTCATAAAAAAATACCTGCGGGGGGGGGGGGGGGCAGGTTAAAACCAAGACCATTATTACTTATGCACATCTAATTTTATAATTGCATACATAATAATTTTCTTTCATAAACTAACACATTTCATACATTCAAATAGTTTTTAGTCAAAATATTGTACATGAATTTCATTAAATTGCAAATGAGTAATAAAGTTACTTTTGAGCTGGTGATGAGCAATTATCTCCAAAAAAATATTTTAAAGAGAAAGCAAAAGTCTAAGGGAATTACTTTTTGTTGTGCGAAAGCATTTATAAAGTACTGAAAGTTGCATTTGTTACATTACATTTATTTGTCTTGTAACTAAGGGTAATAAGCATCAAAAGTTCAAAAGTGAGAAAAATTTGATTTTCATATCGGATGCAAAAAAATAATTTAGTAAGGTAAAAAAACAATTAGAATTTTCATCTTAACATTTCTATTTACTTGTGCAGATAGAGGTTACGTGGTAGCTGGTAGATAATGTAATAAAAAACTACATTATTTATAAAGCAGTAAGTAAGGCCCTAAGCAAGGGCTAAGGCAGAAACAACATACATTATTTATATTTTAAAAAAAGGATGCATGCACGTGCACGCATTAAAAGTTATACCTCGAAAATAAATTATTTTTTAAAATTAATTTTGGTTTTTTTATAAACAGTAAGACATTTTTTCTGCATCGACATTAATTTTTTAGTGCTTCTGAATTATAAATTGAAATAATTATTAAAATGAAAAATAAAATAAGCCAATTAGAACTAGCATAGGTTAAAATAACCTGCATTTTCAATCCAAACAATCGAAAAATATACAGAATGCAAAAGGATTGAAACTGAAAATTATAGCAAGCAATCTCCGGTGAATAAGAGACATATGAACAATTCTTTTGTCTCCCTTTCACTTGTTTACTTTTTGTTGACTTTCAATTACAAAAATGCATGCAATTGATATTTATTTTCTTTTAGTAGATGTTTTTAGTCATACAATATAAGTTTTGGAGCAAAAAAAATTAATTTCAGCTTATTGCATCAACAGATTATGACAGTTGATGTAGATTTTCCATCCCTGAAGTATGATCGTATGCACTTTTCTGTTAAAAAAGAAAAGAAAACTTTGTTTTTGAAGTCATACTATTGTTGTTTCTTTATTTCTTTCATTGTGATAATTTTTCCTATCTAATCCCAATTGTATACAAAAATGTTTAATTATTACTTAATTAGCAGTTTTATTCAAAGGAGTATTGACTGAAAATATTCATACAAGTGCATAGTTTTATCTTATTCATATCAACATTTGATTGTAAATTGTTTAAGCAAAAATAAAACATTTATACAATATTTTCTCAAATGCAGTGTTGAATTCTTAAGCAAATGTATAGTAAAGTTTGCTGCTGGAAGTAAACTACAGTGGAGCCCGCTTAATGGAATAGCCATTTTGCCACTAAATAATATTCTAATAAGCAGAATATATACCACTATCAGGGATCAAAATAATGCATTACAACTGTTTGGTACATTGAAACTGTATTATATCAAGCGGGATATTCTTTTAACCGATATTCTAATAAGCGGGCTCGACTGTATTTCGTAGTCTTTTGTCTTGATATTATGAACTGAAGTCTTCGTAATCAGTAGTGTCAGGGTGGTCGGAAGGGGAGGAGAAAAAAGAGGTGAAACAATAAATATACAGTGAAGCATCGTTTATACGTTTCTCTTTCATACATTTTTATCATTACCGGTCCCGACAGAGTCCAATGCAAATTAACGCATACCTATTAGACATTTTTTATGCAGTCCCTTAAAAAATGTATAAATGGTGCTACGCTGTAACAGCAAACTTCAAATAAAAATATTAAAAAGAAATGTTTATGAAATATTTGTTAAGTTCAAACTTAGCTTGTTACCTGTTACTACAAAAATGTATGCCAAAATATAAACTAAAAAGTTTAAACCTAAAATAGAAACCATGTAATCCCCTCTCCTATACCCAATGGTGCAGCCACCCCATGGAATAACCTTTTTTTAACATGTTTTACAAATATGCAACTGTTATTGTTTTTGTTATTAATTTCAATTTTTTCAAGTGTTCCATTTTACACATAGCTCACAGGGAACTTAATTTATAATGAGTAAAAAAGTAACCCATCTTATCTCTTTCAAACTTACTTTTTTTATCACACAGCAAAACAAGGGATGCAATAACACCAAAATATGATCATATTAGAAGCAGAATATAAATACATGTTTTTTTAATGTTTGAATAAATTAAAGTGAATGCAGCAAGTTTAGTAATGTAGAAATTATGAAAACTGATTTCTGATTATAAAATAAGCTAGAAATCACGATAAATGCATATTATGGAGCTAATACCCTTGATTTTTTTTCCAAACATCTCAGCTCTCATTGATTAAGCTTTATAAATTATACACTGAAGTGACAAAAGTCATGGGATACCTCTTAATATCGTGTCGGCCCTCCTTTTGCCCGGCGAAGTGCAACAACTCGACGTGGCATGGACTCAACAAGTCGTTGGAAGTCTTCTGCAGGAATATTGAGCCATGCTGTCTCGATAGACGTCCATAATTGTGAAAGCGTTGATGGGGCAGGATTTTGGGCACGAACAGACCTCTCGATGGTGTCCCATAAATGCTCAATGGGATTCATGTCGGGCGATCTAGGTGGCCAAATCATTCGTTGGAATTGTCCAGAATTTTCTTCAAACCAATTGCGAACAGTTGTGGCCCGGTGACATGGCGCATTGTCATCCATAAAAATCCCATCGTTGTTTGGGTACATGAAGTCCATGAATGGCTGCAAGTGATCTCCAAGTAGCTGCACATAAGCATTTCCAGTCAATGTTCGGTCCAGTCGCACTAGAGGACCAAGTCCATGCCATGAAAAAACAGCCCACACCATTACGGAGCCACCACCAGCTTGAACAGTGCCTTGCTGACAGTTTGGGTTCATGGCTTCGTGGGGTCTGCGCCACACTCGAACCCTACCATCGGCTCTTACCAGCTGAAATCGTGACTCATCGGACCAGGCCACGGTTTTCCATTCATCTAGGGACCAACCGATATGCTCACGTGCCCACGAGAGTCGCTGCAAGCGATGTCGTTCTGTCAGTAAAGGCACTCGAGTTGGTCTTCTGCTGGAATAGCCCAAGAAATCCAAATTTCTCCGCACAGTTCTAGCAGACACGTCCATTGTACGTCCACATTGATTTCTACGGTGATTTGACGCAGTGTTGCTTGTCTGTTAGAATTTACGACTCTTTGCAGACGTCGCCGGTCTCGATCTTTAAGTGCAGGCGGTCGACCACTGCGCTGTCCATGGGGGGATGTTATGCCTGAAATTTCATACTCTCGGCACACTCTTGACACAGTGGATCTGGGAATGTTGAATTCTCTAACGATTTCCGAAATGGCATGACCCATGCGTCTAGCTCCAACTAACATTCCGCGTTCAAAGTCTGTTAATTCACGTCGTGCGGTCATCATCACGTTAAAACCTCTTCACATGAATAACTTGAACAGAAATGAAAGCTCTGTAAAAGCACTGCGCATTTATACCTGTTCTATGCGATGCTACTGCCATCTGAAAATTTGCATATTGCTATCCCATGACTTTTGTCACTTCAGTGTATAAAGCTAGTTTAAAGTTTAATCTCCCATTTCTAGACAAATTAACAATTTCACTTTCATTTATAATGAGTAATTTGTGTTGTTTCCCAAGCAAACAAAAAAAAAAAAAGAAACATTCACAAGTACATTATTATTGAATAAAAGCACATTTAAAAAAATCGTCAACCATGAGATATTTCAATAATGAAATTCTACGGTAGCAAAATTTAGAGAGGAATCTGAAGTTTAACTTGGAATAAAATACAATAGCAGTTAAAACAATTTTCATACTTTTATTTTACACAATATTTGGTTGAAAAAATATTTTTGAAGATTTAAGCATTCATAAATATAATTAATAACAAACGGTTAATGCTGAATATTGTGTTGATGCATTAACAGTCTTTGACTTTTTCAAATATTTTAAATTAACATCTTTCAGTTCTCCAACTGCCTAAGTATTAGGCATAACATCAACTCCTATTTTTGGGGGTATTAAGCAGCTATGTAATTTTGTAACAGCAGTGTGAACCATTTGTTGCAATACTTCATCATCTTCACATGTAACATCTAAAGTATCAACATTTATGACAGCCTTTTTGCCATTCACAGTAACAGACACCTTTTTCCCACGCACTATCTTACTGACAGAATCTTCACCAAACATTTCAGCTAGCATCTCCATGAGGCATTCGGTAAAATGCATTTTATCCATTTTTACAGGCGGGGCCAATGTCTTAGCAGTCAACTCAGATTTCTCTGCCTTCAGAATGGCAACAACCACTGCATCGGCATACATGTCGTTTACAGGACTGGCAGTCCATTCTAAAACAGCCACTTTGGGCTCGAGGAAAATCTTGATTGCTCCAAACACTTCAAGAGCAGAGTTCTTGGAAAAACTTTTGTAATTTGGAATCGACTTGGCATTGGTAGATAACTGATTGAGGTAAAAGTGAAGGACTTGCATGGTTCCTGTATATGGTACACTGAGACGCTGGCTAATCGTACTCATAACCATATCAGTATATTTAGAAAGATCTGAAGGTGCTAAAAGATGGTAACTAAAGTTCCTTTTTACTAAAACACCTGACAAGGGAGTTTGAGGTTGAGGGGGCTCAACAGCAAGAGTTCCCATCACTTTTGCAGTCTTTTCACCACGAAAATATAACTCAACACCTTGCGTATTTCTAGGATTGTAAACTTCTATGTGCACGTCTTGATCATCTTCATACTCGCGAATGACGGCAGCTTTGAGGCGACCCATTTCATTTTGCTCACCGTGAACCAAAACAATGTGAGGTGGCTTCAACATTCGGATGAACTCACTGGTCTGTTGATAATCCGTATGAGCAGAGAATGAAATGTAATCAACCGACATTTTCAGAGGCAGCTTCTGGCCATTCATTGTCGAGATTTCCTCTGGTTCGGATAGTATGTGCTTGGCCAGAGTCCCTTCAACACAGTAACCGGCGATGATGACCCCATTCTTCGGGTCCGTGCACCAACTTTCGAACAGTTCTCGCGAGAGGCCACTCTGCATCATTCCTGGGCTAGCCATCACGACACATGGACCAATATCATCAAAGTGATCAATGCTCTTTAGATTAGAAATATGTTTGAACACAAACGGATTGTTGATTGCTATTTGTCTCCGTATTTTCTCATTCATAGCATTTATGTAAGTTTGATAAACAGCCATGCATTTTTTAGCCAATGAAGATGCATAATAAATAGGAATGTCATGAAGTTCGGGATGATTTGACCAATATTCATCCAGGATTAATAAAAGCTCTTGAGCTCTTCCTAATGCAAATACAGGGATAAGACATCTTCCCCCACGGTTAACTATATCATGCACAAGACCGGTGAAACGAGCTTCGCGTTCATCTCTTTTTTCATGAATATGAGTGCCATATGTGGACTCAATAATCAACACATCAGGCTGAATACTAGGTATTTCAGCTGCCATCAAATGTCTATCCTCTTGTCGGGAAAAATCGCCAGTGTACAAAACTTTCACACCTGCTATCTCGATCATGAACATGGCTGCACCCAGAACATGTCCAGCATTATAGCACCAGAATCTTACCCCGTTAACTTCTTTTTCCTCGTGAAAGTTCACAGTTTCAATTTTTTCCATACTGCTTTCTAAATCGGCTTCGCTGTATAGCATTTGTTCAGTTCCGATGTTGCTCACTTTGATGTAATCGGCCAGCAACCACCGATAAATAGCCTTCGTAGCATGTGTCATAAAACATCTTCCTTTGAAAGCAGTTTTTAGCAAAAACCAAGGCAATGCACCACAGTGGTCAAGATGGAAGTGACTAATTAGAAGTAAATCTATTTCATCGGGTTCAATGCTGTCAACGAAAGGAAGAGCGTCGATGCCAGATAAACCAGGGTGAATTCCACAATCCAACATTATTTTTTTCCCTTTGAATTCTAAA
Source organism: Uloborus plumipes (assembly GCA_038373865.1). Classification (NCBI taxonomy): domain Eukaryota; kingdom Metazoa; phylum Arthropoda; class Arachnida; order Araneae; family Uloboridae; genus Uloborus; species Uloborus plumipes. Next base: position 126,257 of record JAXGGA010000480.1, on the reverse strand, counting down.
ATAATACATGATCTTCCAACCTCCTGACCGGCACCAAGAGGTTTTATAACTAACAAATCAATTTCTTCTGGGGGAACTTGTCCTTCTATTTTCTTCTTCGCCGCCATTTTACAGCAAAAACATAATTTCTCTTCGATGCCAACTAGATAAAGGGAAACTTTAAAACACAAAAATGTGTAAAAGGCTCAGATAAATCTAGATAAATCTAACAGATTGCATGGTTTATTTTACTTCCAATCATTTTCGTTTCTTTTACTTCTCCCTTTTTTTTCTTTTCCTTTTTTTAGAAAAATGGCTAACTAAAAAGAAGGTGTCTAAAAGCACAGTTCCACTTTTTCCCACTCTGGTCCCTAAAAATAGTTTTCCTCCTTGGACAACATGTTCCGTGTTTTTATTGTCACCACTATTAGTTATTTACTTATTTTCAGTAGAAAACTGATTTTCTTTCTCTTCCTAGTTTTTTCATCAAAATTTTGTCCATCACTGTTAAAACAAAAGAGCAAAGTGAGGATAAATCCGCTGGATATCCCCACTCTTAAAATGAGGAATGGGGACAAAAGGTCTCATGTATTTACTACCTGAAAAAAAAAAAGTAGTAAAATAAAGGAAAAAAGCGAAACAAGTTTTACAATTAAAATACAAAGTTTCGAAACTTTTTTAAAAAGTGAGGGACGAAATTCAGAAAACTGTGATCTGCGCTCACTATATTTTGAAAAAGTGGGGACAACATTCACAATGGGGGGCCTCCGCGGTTCTGTCACAAAAGTTGTGTCTTCTGTTCTAAGCAGGAGGTCGTGGGCTCGATTCCTACGTTGCCATGGGTGTTATTTCTTTCATCTCTACTGTAAAATCCTTCCAGTGCTTATCTGGGGGCTGTGTACCATTTTGCCGGCGAATTGCCCAACCCTATTGCAGTGGCGGCTCGTGCCTTAATTTAGTGGGTGGGCCCGCAATTACATCTTTCCCCAGTAATGCTTACACAGATAAAATGAAGGAAACAACAGTTAGTAAACTAATTGCTGAGCGACTTAAAATAATATTTAATTTTATTAATACAAATTTGCATTGCAAAATTATCTCACATTTGATTTGATACATAGGTTTTATATTTTAAATGTTACACCAGCCTTAAGCGATCAAATTTATACTAGTAACAATGTTTTCCACAGACGACCGACTTTCTACAGATCACTAATGTTTCTCTCATAATTTTGCCATTTTCGGACAGGGAAAATATTCATCACATCAAAAGTGTCACGCCTCAAGGCGGCGCACCTCCTCAAACATTACGGGACTACACTCAAAAAGAAAATTTCTGCCTAAAAACACCCCCTCTCTCCCCCTAAAAATTTCGACAATCTGCACCATGACTTTCTGATAGCCTCTATCAAATTAAAGAACTCATAAGGTAAATGACTAGATCTGGCCATGCTTACATTTTCTTTTTTTATATTTGGATACAAATGTTGCAATTTTAGTTCATGAAAAAACAAATCCTAACGGTGTTAGAACTCTAATATGTCACTTTTATAGCTATGATATTTTCATTAACTTTCATTAATGCATGTATATGTTTTTAAATAAATTAGAGTACACTGGGGTTTGACCAGTTATGGTCCCACTCGCTTACCTACGGTCGTACTCAAACTAGTAATGAGATGCATTGAATTATTTTCAGGAAATACACAAAAAGTATATAACAATATTAAAACACTTATTTTTCTGACAATATAATCAAAATTAAAGGATCTTGACTACCGGTTCGAATAACATTAAAATTAAAACACGGATAACTGACTAATTTAGTTATATATCTATCAGAAATATTTGCTTAACTGGTAATAATCTTTCGGATACATGATTTGACTGACAGTCATAGTAACGTGTTATATGTTAGAAATAAAAAGTTTTGCAGAACGTCTAGTTTTTCAGAACCATTAGGTACCGTTATTAAACTTTGATATAAACTATTAATTTAACTAGATTGCTTTTAAACAATATTTAATATTTCATACATTATAAACCTTCAGGAAAATCTATTGCAAAATATAGTTTTTAAATGTTGCGAAATTTTATGCCCACGCGTTTCTTGAATTATGAAGCAATTTGTAAAATAATAATAATTTACAAAATAAATGTATTCATTTATACATTTTAAGCTGAATATAGTTTTTATATACAGTAGACTTTGATCCACTCAATATTTTTATGAACGTTCAATGTTATAAGTTTTGTTTTTTTCTGGTTACTGCTTTAGTGTATTTGTAGTAGAAGGTTACGTGTCATAAGATATAAGAAAAAATGCGCAGTAGCAAACTTTTTATTCAACATCTAAATGTTTTTTCGGACATTAAAATCCCTTTGAGTGTGATAATATTAGTTGTAGAGATTATCATCAAAGAGAGGGGGGGGGGGTTGACCTCTCTTTTGTCCTGGATATAAATGCAGTCATGATTCGGCTAAATAAATGTAGCATTTGGAGCTTAAGAATACTCATTACTTCTCCAAGCATTTATAATGTCACACCCGACAGGATGACAAATTCCTAGAGTTCATACAATACTTACAAACTTTTTAATATATTAACATAACACTGCGACAAATGAGATTAAATTCAAACTAACACCAAGAAAATGGCAAACGCTCTGCAAGTCAAAAATAAAGTTCATACAAAAATTTTGAGAATAAGAATCTCAAACGCAAATTAATAAATAAAATATGCATGCATTGTATTATAAATAGGTGAGGGGGGGGGGGTAATGAAACTGGCAATCTCTTGGCCTGTTAGTAATAGGTGTTGAAAATTAAAAAAGAAAGACTAAAAAAAAGAAGACGTGTTATAAAAATCAATAGAAAAAAAACGAGGAGAACGGAATGAAAAGCAAGTTTTCTCCCAAATACAGTAGGGGCCAGACATTCCCTGCTTCTCTGTAACCAGTGAGGGACATTTCCCTCTCCCCCGCTTTGGTTAGGAACAAAGGGAAATTTTGGGCCAGATGAAAAATGCCCACTTGTCGATTGTTACAATGGGGTGTCATCTCTCACTGCTCTTTTTTCTCCAGCCATTGCGATTGGCTAAAATCGGGGGCTTGGCGAGGGCCGTTTTGATTTGGCCCCTGAATTCGTTTTGAAAGCCGTGCGAATGCGAAGCGCTTAAGTGCGAAGCGCTAAAATTGATGGGGTTTGAAAACTTTTTTATGCTGTATTAGCGATGTGGAGGGGGGGGGGGGAGGAGCTGACGGTTTAAAATATATTTTATGCCCTATGTTTTGTTTTTTTTTTGGTTGAAATACAAAACGATATGTTTTATTAGGCATTTTTTTTTCCTCCAATTTTCTGGGTGGGCCCGGCCCACCCGGCCCATAGTGAGGAGCCGCCCCTGCCCTATTGGGTCTAGTTGTGCACCTCCTCTTCTGGATTCGAATGTTCCAAAGGGGGTCTTTTGTCCTTTTTTGGGTTGATATGTTTTTTCTTTTTTTTTTTTTTCAATGCACTCAAGTGGTGTTATAATTTGGCGAAAACTTGGCGATATATCGCCATCCATTTGATCGCCAAATGTTTGCGGCCAACTTGGCGAAAAATTAGTTTTTGAATTTGGGTTCAATTTGGTGATATTTTGTGAATAATTCACTGAATGAGAAGGAATTAAACGGACAAAGTAAAATCGGTGTTCCACTGAAAATATGAAATACGACGAATTCTGTTTCCGTACGATTGCTCCATTGTTGAAAAATTGTTCTTCTAATGAAACGGAAGTAACGCTAGAATACGTGTATTATTTTTTCTTTTCGTATTAAATGTTCATGGCTTAAATGTCAATTCATCGTGTTCACGCTCTTTTATACACCATCCAATCAGTGTGCATCCCGATGACGTAATATCCAGCTACTTCAACTTCAACTCATTAGGATAATACGCAAGCCTACTGCATCTCAATAAGTTAACTCAAAATTTAAAATTTGGATACATCTTTCGTAAGAATCAAAACAATCGACGTTTTGTCAGCCATGTCAGCGGGTATTGCATTTCTTAAGTATAAAAATAATAATAGTTACCTTACTGTATTTTGAGGAAATGTAGAAAAAGTACCTTCTAAGAGTTATGCCACGAAAGCGTAAGTCTAATCTTTCCCAAAGCTCTAATAAAGCTCGAACTACGAAAGCAGCTAGACTTAATTAAACGTTTCTACAAGCCGAACTACGAAGGTTTCAACAGGCGGAGCGTGAGGCAGCTCACAGAGCGGATGAGACACCAGAACAGTCCCAAGCTCGGAGTCGTCAGTATGCTGAATATCTGGCATCTCAGCGGGCTGCTGAGACACCTGAACAGTCCCAAGCTCGGCGTCGACAGCATGCTGAATATCTAGAATCTCAAAGGGCTGCTGAGACACCTGAACAGTCCCAAGATCGGCGTCGTCAGTATGCTGAATATCTAGAATCTCAAAGGGCTGCTGAGACACCTGAACAGTCCCAAGATCGGCGTCGTCAGTATGCTGAATATCTTTCATCTCAACGGGCTGCTGAGACACCTGAACAGTCCCAAGCTCGGCGTCGACAGCATGCTGAGTATCTAGAATCTCAAAGAGCTGTTGAGACACCTGAACAGTCCCAAGCTCGGCGTCGACAGCATGCTGAGTATCTAGAATCTCAAAGGGCTGCTGAGACACCTGAACAGTCCCAAGCTCGGCGTCGACAGCATGCTGAGTATCTAGAATCTCAAAGGGCTGCTGAGACACCTGAACAGTCCCAAGCTCGACGTCGACAGCATGCTGAGTATCTAGCAACTCAAAGGGCTGCTGAGACACCTGAACAGTCCCTAGCTCGGCGTCGACAGAATGCTGATTATCTAGCATCTCAAAGAGCTACAGAAACCGTTGCAGCAGCTGAGTCTCGCAGACGCGCTGTTGCTGAAAGGGCACACCAGCGACGTCTAATATTCACAAGAAACACGTGGGGGGTGTTCGATAAAGCTGCATTTGAGTACGACGAGACTCTTGATTACGAAAGCCACAAGCTTATAAAAGTAGAAATGATGAATAAAGAATGCATATTTTGCAGTGCTCTTAAATGGAAAGAGGAAGCTGCAGGCATGTGTTGCTCGGGTGGAAAAGTAGCCATTCCTTCAATAGAAGAGCCAGTTGAACCTCTTAAAGAACTTTTCTCTTATGAAACGGATGAGTCTCGCCGTTTTCTAAAAAACATAAGGAAATACAATACATGCTTTCATATGACATCTTTTGGGGCGGATAACATTGTTTCGATGCCTGGATTTTGCCCGACTTTTACAATACAAGGGCAAATATACCACACAATTGGCTGTTTGCTTCCTGCTACCAATACGCAACCAAAATTTTTGCAAGTTTATTTTATGGGCGATGAGGAAGCACAAGTGAATAGGCGTTCTGAGTACGTACAAGGTGTGGAAAGAAACACGGTCAGAAAAATACAACAAGTTCTGCACGATCACAATATTTTAGTTCATGAATTTAAAATGGCTAAAGATAAAGTAACTAGCGACAATTACAAGATCGTGATACACCCAGATCGTGTACCATGTGGTGAACACGAAAGACGATTCAATGCCCCGACCACAAATGAAATAGCTGCCGTCGTAGTAAATAATGAACAAACTGCGTCTCGGGACATCGTTATTCAGGCGCACGATGGTCGACTCACTAGAGTTCCGGACACTCATAGGTTTTATGATGCTCTCGAGTACCCGATCATTTTTTGGAAAGGACAAGAGGGGTACAGTTTTGATATTCCTCAGACTAATCCAGTTACAAAACAACCCTTACCAAACAAAAAAGTATCCTGCAAAGACTTTTATGCCTATCATATGATGGTACGACGTAACAATTTCAATTTATTGCTTCGTTGTAGACTCCTCCTTCTTCAGTTTTTGGTGGACATGTTCGTCAAAGTGGAGAGTGAACGTTTAAGGTTTATTGCATTGAACCAAACGAAACTGCGAGCAGAACATTATATACATTTACAAGACGCAATAAGAAATGATGCGGATTTAGATCCAAATAACTTGGGTCAAATGGTAATTCTCCCGTCATCATTTGTAAATAGCCCGAGATATCTTCATGAATACACGCAGGACGCGTTCACATACGTGCGTAACTACGGGAGGCCTGATCTATTTATTACAATGACATGTAACCCCGCCTGGCCAGAAATCAATAGAGAGCTCTTTTCAGGTCAAAATCCAACGGACAGACATGACTTAACAGCCAGAGTATTTAAAATAAAAGTTCAAAAATTAGTTGCTCTGCTTACAAAAGGTAAAATATTTGGCGATATGAAGTGTTTCATGTACTCTATCGAGTGGCAAAAAAGAGGTTTGCCTCACGTGCACTTACTGCTGTGGTTGATGGAAAAATTGCGCCCTAACCAAATTGACGAACTCATAAGTGCGGAGATACCAAATCCAGAAACTGATCAAAAACTCTATGATACTGTAACCAAAAATATGATTCACGGTCCCTGTGGTGCACTAAATCCGTCGTCACCATGTATGAAGGAAAGAAAATGTACCAAAAAGTATCCAAGGGCACTTCTAAAAGATACTCAAACCAACGATAAAGGCTATCCTCTGTACAGACGTAGAGCACCAGAAGATGGTGGCCGAACGATAACTCAAAAAATCCGAGGTGGAATACAGGAAATAATAGTTGACAATAGCTGGATTGTCCCATATTCTCCTCTTCTCTCTAAAATTTTTAATTGCCACATAAATGTAGAGTTCTGCAATACGGTACAGGCGATAAAATATATTTGTAAATATATTAACAAAGGTAGCGATCAGGCTATTTTTAACATCCGGCAGCAAGGAAATAGTAATATTGACCCGAGAGATGAGGTGCAAACATTTCGAGCCGGCCGATATGTTAGTAGTAGCGAAGCAGCTTGGCGGATCTTGGGTCTGCCTCTGCATGAGAGACACCCAACTGTCACTCATCTTGCGGTACACCTGCCCAACGGTGAACGAATTTACTTCAATGAAAATAATTTTAGAGAGAGAATGGCTGCACCACCTAAGACGACACTAACTGCATTCTTCTTACTTTGCCAAAATGATGCATTTGCCAAAACACTACTTTATGTTGATGTGCCCCGCTTCTATAGATGGGACGTGTCCTTGAAAACATGGAAACGTCGTTTGCAAGGAACACCTGTCGACGGCTGGCCAGGTGTGAAGGTGGGAGATGCTCTCGGGCGCATTTACACAGTGCACGTTAGCAACTTTGAATGTTACTGCTTGCGAATGCTACTGAATGTAATACAGGGCCCCACTAACTTTTTGGATCTAAAAACAGTTGACGGCCAAGAACTTGAAACTTTTCAACAAGCGTGTGCGAAGTTGGGGTTGTTGGAAGATGACAACCACTGGGATGCCACAATGAAAGAGGCCGTGCTGTGTCGCTCTCCTTCACAAATAAGAGAGCTATTTGCAATATTGATATGCGCTTGCGGTTTATCCAATCCTCTCCAACTATGGGATAAGTATAAAACTGCGTTATCAGAGGATATCTCGCACAGATTTGAAAGGATGGATCAAATCAACAACGATCTCTGTTTGAATGAAGCATTGAGTCTTATAGAGGACAAAATGATAAGGATTTCCGGAAAGAAATTGTCCGACTTCGGTATGCCCACTCCAGAGCGTCGAGGAGAGCTGTCGACAGATTTGATTAAAGAACTAAGCTACGATACTGCTTTGTTAGATGCCCACGTCAGCGAAACTGAGCCACGCTTGCTCCCCGAGCAAAGAGAAATTTATGACAAAATAATTCAACGAATTGAGCTTGGTGCAGGTGGCCTTTTTTTCCTTGATGCCCCGGGCGGTACAGGCAAAACTTTTCTGCTTAATTTGCTTCTAGCAAAAATTCGTAAAGACCGTAATGTTGCATTAGCTGTGGCTTCCTCTGGAATCGCTGCAACATTACTGAGCGGTGGACGGACGGCACATTCAGTTTTTAAATTACCTCTCAATCTGACAAGCGAAGAAACCCCAACGTGCAACATCAGCAAGAACAGCGCCCGCGGCGCCCTGTTGCAACAATGTAAGCTGATCGTGTGGGACGAGTGCACTATGTCACACAAACGAGCCATCGAAGCGCTTGATCGCTGTCTACAAGACATTCAAAGCAATCAAAAGTTGATGGGTGGTGTGGTAGTGTTATTGGCAGGGGATTTTAGACAGACTTTACCTGTTATCGAGAGAGGCACTGCAGCAGACGAAATTAACGCATGCCTGAAAGCATCGTATCTGTGGACTAAAGTTGAAAAGCTTTATCTTACTAGAAACATGCGAGTTCACTTATTCAGCGATGTCGAATCAGGAGAATATGCTCAAAAACTCCTAGAAATTGGTGAAGGCAACCTAGACACCGATCAAGAAGGTATGATTCTTTTCACACACCAATTTTGCCATGTTGTGGAGTCGGAAGACGAGCTCATTCATCAAGTTTTTACAAATCTGCAACAACACATTCTCGACGAAAATTGGTTGTGTGAAAGAACTATACTGGCACCAAAAAATGAGACTGTTGCGAAAATTAATAAAAAAATCTTGGACAAAATAAAAAGCGAAACATTAACGTATAGCTCCATCGACACAGTCATGTCATCCGATGACACAACCAGCTATCCTGTGGAGTTCCTAAACTCTTTGGAGTTATCAGGGGTGCCATCACATAAATTGGAATTAAAAGTCGGTGTACCCGTTTTGTTGATGCGTAATTTAGACGCACCAAGATTATGCAACGGTACAAGGTTGCGAGTCACAGAACTAGGAAGGCATATTGTGAAGGCCAAAATCTTAACTGGAGAATCCAAAGGAGACAATGTTCTTATACCACGTATCCCAATCATACCTAATAACTTACCATTTAATTTTAAACGTTTGCAGTTCCCATTAAAAGTTGCATTTTCAATGACAATCAATAAATCACAGGGACAAACCTTAAAAGTAGCCGGTTTACATTTGGGCACGCCATGTTTTTCCCACGGCCAGCTATACGTGGCTTGCTCACGCGTTTCGAAATCGCAAAATCTACATATTTATGCTGAACAAAAAAAATCGGTTAACATAGTTTATAGGAGTATACTGCAGTAACTACTTATATAGCACCAACTGGCACCTTAATTGGGATATGTGGTATAAAAAAATTGTCTGTCTTGGTTTCCCAGTCAATATCGGGATTGATTGGAATTCATACTGATTAATTTTCTTTGTCTTAGTTTTTTATTTGTACTATTTTTGTAAGTTGCATCATTCGATCTCTTACACTAAATTCAAATTAAAATTGTTAGTTTTCTTCTCAATATTTCTTTCTTTTTGAACTGTGTTCCTTTGATTAATAAATCGAAAATGGCAAATCCATGCGCAGACTCCGCCCCCCCCCTCTTTTTATGCACGAGCACAGCCGTGCGGGCCCCAGCTAGTATATATAATAATAATAATTATTATTATCATTATGTATTTTTATTACTACTACTACTACTATTATTATCATTACTATTATTATATATAATAATAATAATAATAATAATTATTATTATTATTATTATTATTATTATAATAAAAATAATAATAATAATAATACTATTATTATTATTACTATTATTATTATATATGATAATTATTATTATTATCATTATGTATTATTATTATTATTATAACTATTATTATTATTATTATTATTATTATTATTATTATTATTATTATTATTATTATTATTATTATTATTATTATTATTATTATTATTATTATTATTATTATTATTATTATTATTATTATAACTATTATTATTATATATAAGGTTCTTAAAGATCATCATTTTCTATGAGATTCTTAATGATTTAGTTGACTGCTCCGATACTATTAATTACATTCAATTTTCTGTCACAAATAAGATTGTTAGGAGTCATTCATATTTTTAAAACGTTTTTACGAGATTTAACTTGACGTTGATAATTTTTATCTCTTTAAATTTCACAAACTTTTTAATACTCACTGTGCCATAATTTGGATATTTTTAATATATCACTTTATAATTTTAAGTCTACATGTTTTAAAATTTTAAATGTATAATTTGTTTTACTTTTTATTGTATTTATTTTACTTGATTTTTGCCACTGTATTTGTATTTATCTGTAGTAAGTAAAAAGTTGTAGTGTGCACTAATTTTTAAATAAATAAATTCTATAGCTTGAGCTCAGGTTCCAAATTGATGCAGATAGGCTCTATTGTTTTTAAGCAGTTATAAAGTTTGGAAAAATTGCAAATTTTTGAGCTTCAACCTATGTACATTGTACAAGAGTACAAGGTAAACCAGCATGTACTTTGAGCAAAATTTTTGAAGATCAGTTGTCACTTTAGAACATAGAAATACAGTTTTTCTTCTTTTTTTTTCCTTTCAGGGTATTTGAACTCCAGGATATTAATACAGTTTCCGTTAGGCCTAGTTTGGGAAAACAACAGGGAACACTTTATCTCCTACAACGCCAGACAGATCTGAAAATAAAATTTTTGTTTCTCTGGGGCGTTATGGATGCACATGGATAGCGATTATATGCTCGATGAATTATTAAAAGGTTATAAGCTTAGACTGCACTTCATCAAAAATTACTGTTTTCCTGGTTGCCCCTTTGCAGTCTGGCTGTAGCTTTTATTCTGAGTTTAGATCTTGCCTAATAACTATCGAATAGGTTTTGTGCCTGTTTTTCAGCGTGAACAAGACTAATTAAAAGTATTGTTAAATCACCCAATGCCGCATTTAGAGAGGACGCATATTAAGGGCTGTACTTAGAGCCGCAACGTCTCGAGGTGGCAAATTAAAGTGGCTCCTGACCGCGGATACAAAAAGAGCTTCCATGAACTCTCTTGGTTTGCTCTAAGAGCGGTTTTTGTTACAAAATTTGAAACAATAGTAATACTTATAATAATAAAACTAATAGTAATTAAAATATCAATAATAAATAATCATACCAAGAATGTTGATGACAATAACAGCAGTAAAAGGAACAGAAAAATAACAATAATAAAAACCAAACTTCATTTGAGAGGGAAAAAAAAAGCGCTCAACATGGATTGTAGCAACTAAAAAATAGATAAATAAATAATAACAAACAGGTGAATAAATTAAATAAATAAATAAAGGAAGTAAAAAATAATATGTTTAATGAAGCAGCGCTTTTTTACTTCCAGCAATAGGAATGTTACAATTAAAAGTAGAATTTAATTTCTGAAAGACTCCCTTCCGCTTCTATTTCTCTAATTGAAAAAAGAAAACACTCCTTCCCCCGTTTTTTACTCCAACTCATTAAGTCCTTTGACGTTATTATCACAGTATGGCAACAGCAGTCATCTAAAGCCAAAGCACTCTTGTTAATTCGTCCCTCGTTCTGCCTTTTAATACACAATTATTATTCTGCATTCTTATTTAGTAGTCGGTTTCCGATAAAGGAGGAGGCAAGGAGTAAATTTGCTTTATTAATATTCTCGAATGCACATTAAATAAATATTTTTTTTTCACACTGCTCAGGGGGAAATGGACGTTCTCCGTTTTTACGTATTCCGAGTGCAAAACTCAATTATTTCCACTGCCTCCTGCTAATAGCATGTGCATAAAAATTTTCCACCTCGTTAATTTTTCCGAGATGATTTGCAGCACGTGTTAAAATAATCCTCACGCAAATGTACAACATAACAGGTTACGACTACAATTCCGTGTGAATTCCTGGCACCGTAATATCGCCCTTTTGTGAGCAAGTTGTTTTTACTTTCACTTACCATGCGAAATATTCTTGGAATTCACAGAGTCATATAATCCTCAATTTGATTTCAGAAGAGGGATAATAATATCCTTTAATATCGAGAATACTTAACTCTGAAGTTGGGGGAGCTCCGTCTCATTTCGGGGTCGGTCCGTGCTTTCTGAGGGGAGGGGGGGGGGGTCTATTCTCTTGACGTTTTGAAACAAACCTCACTAATGCGACAAAAAATATTTCTAAAAGCTGCCCAGCAGAAATCAAATTTAAGTTTACGCCCCCCCCTCCACTAAATTATGGAACTTTAAAACATTTGGTTGAAATGCCATTCTATGGTTAGTTATTAAATCAGATCAGAATTAATAAAACATTATAAAACATGGAGGGAGGAAGAAGTACAACCATGTTGAATGAATGACATTTTGCATCAAAAATGTCATTCATCTTCATCAATTTGCCGTATTCATCAATTTCATTTGCCGATTGAACTTCATCAATTTGCCGAATGAAGTTTCAATTTTACCGAATGATAAAGTACGATCATGCACACATGTCGTAGATGCATAACATTTAGTGAGAAAAAACATTAGGCATCTTTTAAAAAATAATTCCAAAAACTAAAAAGACCAAATAATTTCAATGTTGCACTATTGTCTTCAAGTTGCCGAATCGTCAGCAAAATGTGCCGAATACGGAAATTATTGGGAGGTCACAGTGACCTCTCGTGACCTCCCATCCGGGCGCTCCTGGGCTTCTATTAGGTAAAATCAACTGTTCCGGTAGTAGAAGTTCATGAGAGTTTCGCGGATTATACACTGCGATTCAAAAGTTTAGACAAAATGCGAATATGTGAATAAAAAGAAAACTATTCAACGAAATGCTTTCAAATTTCTACTGCAGGTACACAATATGGTCCCAAATACGTGTCTGGAGTTCTTATAACTATAACTGGAATCAAATTTTGGATATTACAGAAGATAGTTTTTTACATTGTTGCAAAAGTTTAGACAATAGTCAGATTTTATGCAAATATCCCTTGAAATGTGATTGGTGGAGGAAATGCGGGACTGTATTATTCATTTATACAGTGCAGAGATTGGTGAACAAATAATCAAAATCTCAAAAGCTCTTTAGTTCTCGTGTAAAGAAGATGAGAAAGTTTGGAAGCCGAAATTTGAAAATGAGCCTACTTTATTAATTTTTTGTCTTTTAAATCGGCTCTAGTATGGTAGTACATTGTTTTTTACTTTGTGGAGAGCAAATTCAGACATGCGTATCGATCAAAAAGTCCAAGAAAAATGATATTTCTTAAGTATGAAGGAATTGAAAAAACGGCTCAGACTGACGATTCGCCCCTTAATCCTACAAAACTTCAACTTGGGTCAAAAACAGCACGTGACAGCATAAGTAGATGAACATCTGAATCGGAATGCATAAAAAAAACAAAGAATTGTGCCTGAGCCTTTTAGGACAGAGTGTCCCAAAAGAGCCAGATTTTATTGGTAAAAGCAGCACAGCATATGATCATTGGATATTTCTCAAGTCCCGAGAAAAGAATTATAATCCATCTAGGCCATCCCAATTTTAATAATTTTTATCAAAGAAAGTACCATTCATTTTTTAGTCACGATGATACATATGCTGCTTTTCACATTAAAATCTGGCTTATTTGGGACACTCTGTCCTAAAAGGCTCAGGCACAATTCTTTATTTTTTTTATGCATTCCGATTCAGATGTTCATCTACTTATGCTGTCACGTGCTGTTTTTGACCCAAGTTGAAGTTTTGTAGGATTAAGGGGCGAATCGTCAGTCTGAGCCGTTTTTTCAATTCCTTCATCCTTAAGAAATATCATTTTTCTTGGACTTTTTGATCGATACGCATGTCTGAATTTGCTCTCCGCAAAGTAAAAAACAATGTACTACCATACTAGAGCCGATTTAAAAGACAAAAAATTAATAAAGTAGGTTCATTTTCAAATTTCGACTTCCAAACTTTCTCATCTTCTTTACACGAGAACTAAAGAGCTTTTGAGATTTTGATTATTTGTTCAGCAATCTCTGCACTTTGTAAATGAATAATACAGTCCCGCATTTCCTCCACCAATCACATTTCAAAGGATATTTGCATAAAATCTGACTATTGTCTAAACTTTTGCAACAATGTAAAAAACTATCTTCTGTAATATCCAAAATTTGATTCCAGTTATAGTTATAAGAACTCCAGACACGTATTTGGGACCATATTGTGTACCCGCAGTAGAAATTTGAAAGCATTTCGTTGAATAGTTTTCTTTTTATTCACATATTCGCATTTTGTCTAAACTTTTGAATCGCAGTGTAGAGCTTAATTTGTATTTTGTTGAGTTCAGCTCTTGTACTTTTTATTTATTTATTAGTTTATTTTTATACGCTTGACTTTTTATTTAATTTTGCACGTGAGCTCTTTTTTTTTATTTTTTAAATTGAGCACTTAAGATTGTTTATTGCTTCTACACTTTTGATTGTCTTTGATGTTTCTTTGAGTATTCAATTTATCGCCGACGAGAATAAATATAACTCGTTACTTTTAATATGTATTTAGTTTAGAGCAGTGGTTGGAAAAACTACATATTTTTTGTAGCGAACTACAACTACAACTACTTTCTCATAAATGTAGTTAACTACAGCTACAACTACTTTTTTTTAAATGTAGCGAGCTACACTACTTTTGAAATGTAGTTGCTACTTCGCTACTTTTTAAAAAATAAATAAATAACAAAAATACACCGTTTGAGGATCGACCGAAAAAATTCGAAAAGTGGTTTAGATTAAAAAATTACCTCATTCGAATATGGAATAGAAATAGGAATTGTCTTTGAATTTATTTGTTACTTTTCCTTTTTATTCCTTTTTTTGCTAAAATTTGTCCTTTTTAGATTTTTTTTGCAATTTTTACGAATATTCGCCACAAGAAAAACCTTGTTTTTTTTCCTTCGTTCTCTTTTTTTTTAATTTTTTCATTTATTTATTTATTTATTTAATTTAAAAGTAGTTTCCATAAATCGCTACAAACTACTCTACTTTTTTTAAAAAGTAGTGCGCTACACTACAAACTACTAAAAAATGTAGCTACTACAGTAGCTTCGCTACTTGTAGCGCGCTACTTCCGACCACTGGTTAGAGAGATTAACTTTCGTCTTCATTTCTACAAATCGTCTGCAGTTAGCTTTCATTAATTTTTGTTTCAGAGGTTTTACTCAAGCAGATTTTACATTTAAAAACGAGTTTTTTTGGTGTAAAATCACGTTATCTCAATAAAAACACTAATTTTCTTGATCCTAAATAGCAAAACTTCATGAATTTTAAATTTTCGGATTACTAATTCTATCATTTAAGATTGATGAGGAATAAGGCTGGGTTCTATAGCAATTCGTGATTGCGAACAACATATTTGAATTCAAAACGTCAAAATTCACATGAATACCTTTTTTTTAAATATTTTTTTTCTCCTGCGTATATGAATTCTTTTTATTCTGCCTTCTGTCGAAAATAGGGCTCGCTCACTTTTTCCATTGGAAATTAATTTCGCACATTTCCTAATGTGTGATGTGCATGCTCATATATTATCATGCATCATTCGGTAAAATTTAGATTTTTATTCGGTAAATTGAGTATTTCTCTCTCTTAAAACTTTAACTTTTGCCCCCTCCCCCCCAAAAAAAGCAATGTGCGTGGATCTGGTAGCATTTTGTGGATTTCAAATTCGATGAAGTACCACTGATTTGTAAAAAGAAGTTATTTTGAAAGTGAAAGACCGCGGACAATGCACCCTACAGATAAGCCAGTGCTCCTAGCTTCTCCTGAAACTTTTGAGGGAATACACCACATTTTATTTATTTGTCATTAGTTATTGTATTGTATCCACCATTCGTACACCTAACTACAGCATACAATTTGTAATTTATTTCAAAAATTTATACTTTTTGTACAGCAAAAATGTTGTTATTGTTTATGTTGTATGTGTTAATTTTTGAAAACATGCTTTGAAATTTTTTTTTAACGAAAATTGATCATCAACGCAATGTTTATTTCTTAATTTTTTTTATAAGAGTAAAATATAAAAGTCCAGCTTTCTATGGAATATTACAAAAATAACTACTAAGTTGAAAGTATTTGCTGATCGCGACCAACTAACTATAAATATGAAAAGTTTCATGTCTTGTTCCCAGAATGTAATTTTTCTAGCGGAACAATAATGAGAAAATTGACTTGCATATATTTTTTTACATTTTATTCTTAAAAAAATATAAATTTAGAAAAATAACTTATCCATCACAAAAATAAACGAGCTAAGATGTAACTTTGTCCTGAAAAGTCAAAATTTCAAATTAAAAAAAAATCCGCAATGAAAAAATTGAATTATTACACGGCTGTAACCAGACCTTAGTTTCGAGCAGAGTTTTACCAAACCTATTTCTCGTGAAATCTATAAAGTCAATTAAATTTGATTTCATGTTCAATATTCTGTTTATTTTTGTTACAATGGATGTTAAAAGGATATCGACATGAAAAATGTAAAAGAAAAAAAAAGACTCCTCTTTTCAATAAAGAAAAAATGAGTTTACTCATATACGCGCATTCGAAGGAGTACTTATGAAATTTCAATCTTATGGACACTTATAAGATATGTTTCATACAGAGTTTGGTACTTACTAATTCGAAGAATTTTGGTGCTATTTTTTTTCAATGGTATTAAAAATTCGAAGGGAAAGGTCGATTGTTAAGAAATAATGTTTGCAAAAACTGCAATAAAAACCAATGCTGCAGAAAAAACACTTAATTTGTGCAATTATTTAACAATGATAATTTCATTTTTCAAATACAGTTTCTAAGTAAATAAGAAAAATGCAATACTAATTTTATCAGTGAGAAACTATAAAAAGCATTTTTGTAATTGTTTTGAAAAATTTCGGAGGGGGTTTGAACCCTAAAAACCCACCCAAGGACGTAGCCAAGGGGGTGGTCCAGTGGGTCCGGACCACCCCCTTCCCGGATTAAAGATTTTTTTTTAATGTGTTATTAAGCAGCGAAGTTCACTCGCTGTTTTTTTTTAACGTTCTATCCTTTTAAAAATGAAACTTAATCAAACAAAAAAAAAAAAAAAAAACTGTAATTATTATTTATAAAGAGCATCTAAACTATTAATTTTAACTTATTTTAATCCTTGAACCGTTTTTTGCTAAATCACGCTAGGTTAGCACCATTGTAAAACATCAATGAGTGTTCTAGCCACATGCTGTATGACAGTGGCGTAGCAAGGTCTGATGGCACCCGGGGCGGAGCTCTATTTGTCACCCCCTCCCCCCAATCTTTACATCAATATGCAATTTCTTTCTTGAAAATTTTTTTTTCATTTTCTTTTTTTTTCTCTTGATTAGGTAAGCAAATTTTCATGATAGGACGCATATAAAAGGTGTTTCTATGAATGAAAACAAATAACTAAAAATTCTCGAATCTGAAAAAAAAAAAAAAAAAAACGAGAAAATTAGAAAAAATCGGCATTTGTCCCTGAAATATATACCGGAGGATGAAAAAACATGGTTGCATTTTGATTTGTAGTACGTACAAAAATATGTGTATATCCGCTGGGCTGTGGAATCAGCAAAAAATAACAGACTCTTTTACAAATAAACATATAGTGTCCTTTCATTTTAAATCAGGCATCTGTAGCAATGAAGTGTCACGTGACCACTTTGGATGTTTCCGTTTTAAATCGCAGTAGTTTCACCTCACGGGCGTGTGAAATATTCGAAAACAATTTCGCATAAAACTTTTTTTTTTAATTTTAATTTTTACTTTTAAATTAAAATTGTTTTAAACGTATTGAGCCTCAACAATCATTTTCCCCTTGGAATAACTACACTAACAGCCATTTTTTCCTCTTTTTTTTTTTTTTTTGTAATCTACTTGGCGTTCTTTTCTCTTTTTTTTTGGGGGGGGGGGGGCAATTTTAAAATATGCTTGTTTCTTCAATTTTACTCAACAGGAAAAAGAACAAAATAAAAATTGAAAATTAAATTTTTGTTATTTAAGTTTCTTTGCATACTAAGCCTGACCAGGAAACCATACGATGGTGTACCAACGAAAAAAAATTAAACGTGGCCTTCGAAAGAGCATTGTAAATCCAGACAGTTGCATGCGTCCAGAAATGCATTATTTCTGGACGCATGCAATTTTCGCGATCGTAAATTTTTATCGAAATATGAGGTCTTAAAAATCTCAAAATTTTTGAGAAAAATCACCAAATTTGTTAGCGAGTGAGTAATATCAGACCTCTTTCACATGATTTGTAGATATACAGATAGTGAAATTGGGTTATGAATTTTGTGCCACGTCTGCAGTTTTTTCGGCTTTTTATTAAAAACTTCTTCAGATTTTAAGACCTTATATCTCGATACGGACGGACGAGGGCAAATAATTTTGCGTCAAAAATATGTCTCGAATGCTCTTTCGATTGCTACTTATTTAAACTTTTTTCATTAGTGCACTATTTGTATGGTTCCCTGGTAAGTAGCATGAAAATACAGAAATTAAAGTTTTAAATTTAATTTTTTCAATAATTGATTTTTGTACTCAAAAAAGGAATGTGTTTTTGCTTGGGAGATATTTAAGTGAGCTTATCACCGTGATGTGCATTAGGGTGGGGCGAAAAATAAAAAGTTTTCCAGATCAACTTCTAATAGTTGCCAAAAGTTGTCTTTGGTGATAGTTAGCTTTTGTGCAAAATTTGAGAAAAATCGGTTAATATCTTCAGTGGGCGCTGCGATCGCAAAGTTTTACCATAGCTTTGTTATGGATTTTATGGTTAAAATATCAAAAAGAATGCCTTTAGCTAGTCTCTTTGCGTTTTTTTTACTCAAAAGATGTTTTCATGCATTAAAAGCATATGAAATGACTCACAAACATTATTTTATGATACATTTATATTTAAAAAAAATCACTTTTTTTCACGTTTTTGTTTCTTTTTAAATGCTTGAAATATAAATATATCATATAAAATAAATTTTTGTGAGTTATTTCATATGCTTTGAATGCATAAATATATATTATGAGTAAAAAACATGCAATGAGATTAGCTAACGGCATTGTTTTTCATATTTGAACCCTAAAATCCCGATAAAAGCTATGATAAAACTTTGCGATCGCAGCGCCCCCTGAAGATATTAACCGATTTTTCTCAAATTTTGCACAAAAGCTAACTATCACCAAAGACAACTTTTGGCAACTATTAGAAGTTGATCTGAAAAACTTTTAATTTTTCGCCCCACCCTAATGTACATGCTTAATGTTTTTTTCTTTTAAATTAATATTATTAATTGAAAATCTAACATATTAATGCTGCAATTGTAATGCAATGTAGCCAGCCATAGTTAAACCCCCCCCCACCCTTAATATGTTCACAGTAATTTACTTTTCTCCCCCTCCCAATATATGATTCATTGGGGGCCGTACAAAATTTCCAGAAGAAAGGGAGGAAAAAGTCCACAGACGAAGTGCCGTATCCGTATCTTCAATTTCTCCAAAGCGTGGCAAAAGCTTGATATCCCATTTCAGTTTTAAAAGGAAGACAAAGAAAAAAAAAACAAAGAAATAATGTGAGTTTATGAAGTGTGAAGTAACATTCTGGGAATTTCGCGGGTTAGTACATATAAAATTTAAATATATTTAACTTGTTTTTTAGAAAACATGGAGAAAGCACGGAAAACAAATAGTGTTCAGAGCTGCTAAATTCGGCTAGTCGTAAGTGAAAGCAGAACCAAGAGGGCAAATTTAAAATCTTTTTATTGACCCACCGAGTAAGAATATAAAACTAAAAACCATAGTTCGTATTTCAATTTTACCAAAATACTTGAACTTTATCTATCAGTTTTTTGTTTTCTTGGGCTTAATATCATTAGTTCCTAGCGGCACCCCTCATCTGTGTACCTCAGCACCCACTTTCGGAACTCCCAACCTACTTGATAATTTTCCTCTAGTGCAACATTTCTTACCAAAGTAGCGGTTGCTTTCTTATATACGGCAATATATACTCTCTTATACGGCAAGAGACAGTGCCCCCCCCCCCCCCCAAGCACATTTCTGTAAGCTCGGGTCATATCATTCAGGCACATAATGCAATAAACACATAAAAGTGTTGCAGTAACCCATGATAATTTTTTTGAATGTGTTGATTTTTTTTTCAGAGGAAGGGAGACATAAAAATTCAAATTCAGCACGAACAGTTTTGTCACCCCCTCGGAAGCTGGCACCCGGGGCGGGCCGCCCCCCTCGCCCCCACCTTCCTACGCCACTGCTGTATGACTTGGTAGCAAAGGAAGTTGGACACACAGCTTCTAATTATTATTATTGTTTTTCATTATTAAATACCAATTTTATTCTCTCGCCAAAACTTAGGAAAACATTTAATTTTAATGCAAAATATTGTTTTGATAGCTTTAATTCGTTTAAGCGATATATATATAATATTATTAAAAGTATTCGACCAAATAATATTATCCAGCTGGTCAATAAATTTTCTATCAAGTCTTGGATTCCCCCCCCCCCTTCCCAAAGTTCTAGCTACGTGCCTGACCCACCTCTTAAATATGGATGGCCCTGATTAAAAATATTTAACTGCTTTCGATTAATTAGAAATTCGGCGATTTGCTTGTGGGCGCATCCCTATTCAGAACGATAATGAGCCAACAATAGCAAACCTCAGAGCGGAATTTCGAGCGTAGTACGAAATACTCCTTCCAGCAATCCTTCGCCGGAAATAGTAAAGTTGCGCGCCAGGCGTGCGCAGACAGCTGATTTTCAGGTTTACGCACTCGCCGAGTACGAGAATGACTCATAAGTAGAAAAGCGTGCGTTTGGGAATGTGGTGGATATTGCTCGAAAGATTCTATTTACCTTGGATGTAAAACTCTGCAAGAAATCGGCTGCTCGCATCCGCACCAATATAGTATCGTCATGTAAGTACATTATTTTTGTGTTCCAAGTGGAGATTTTGATGATTATTGTCAATATTATGTATCACGTGTTTGTATTTTACCTGTGTGGGGCTTCCTACCTTTTCGCGAACTTGAACTGCCCTCGCTCTCCCGTACGTATTTCGGTAGCTGCTTTTGATGTGTGTTTTTATTTTCTTTCGGGGGGCAAGACCGGGCATGCAGTGGCGTAGGATAGTTGTTGGGTCTTTAAAACTAAATTTTAAATTACTTTTTATTTTGTGCGGTGGAATATTTGTTTACTTGTTTTTATTATGTTTTTGAAATTAATGTTCTTTTGCAATTTTGTTGTGTAAATAGTGGAAAATGTTGTAATACGCATTTGTAGATATTACTTTAAAATGATTGATTTTCAGCTTTTAAAACTTCTCGCAGTTATATCGGCTAGAATACTTTTTATTTATTCCCTATGCATAAGCAATATGATGATGTTGCTGACGATATTTATAAATTAAGAATGTTACCAGGGACGTCATTTCAAGTTTTTTCGGGGGGGGGGGAGCAAAGGGTCCAATCACAATGCAATTTCATCGGAAAACATAAAAAACCACGCCCACTTATATATAAATACATTGATTTCTGAAAGCCAGGGGGGGGGGAACAATTGACCCCCCTGGCCCCCCCTAAATGACGGGCCTGAATGTTATACACAAACCAATAATTTAGAAGAAGAGGGAGGGGAGTGGGGGGGGACCCACCTGCTTTGGAAAATTTATTTATTTACATGCTAATGAGCATTGCTTTGACTATTTTGAATAATTTAGAGTATGTACCCCACCCCCCCTTACACAGGAAACATTCGGATAAACCGGCCCGAGTACTCATTTCCAAAGTTGCCACGCTACAGCGAAACCAGGAAATTCAAAAATCAACTTAAAAACCGGGCAATCGGGCGAATTTCAAAAAATTTCTGCAAAACCTGGAAAGTGAAAGGAATTTTAATATATAAATATATATATATATATATAGTACGAATTTGGAACTACTCCATACTTCCGAAATTTTGGAATTTCGAAAAGCCGGACAGCTTTTTAAAGAGCAACACGTTAGAATTGTACTGTAGTCTTAAGAAATATTACTGCAACAAAAATGGAGGAGGGTCGGGGGTTCTCCCTCGGAAATTTTCTTAAATGTAACCCCCAAAAACTTCATTCTAGTCTATCTTGCTTGGTGATGTTAGAGGAGAGGATGCTCGATCCCTTCCTCAGTCTGTAAAACACGATCGCAGGCCGTTTTCAATGCTGTGAAGGAAAGCGATAGGATCCAGGAATTCTTCCAAATTTTTCAGAATTCAAGTTCCAAAAACGCAACTTTAGCGGAATTTCGATGACAATAGGGGCTTTGGAGGCCTACCCCCGGAAGTTTTTGACAATTATTTCTTAAAGAAAGGCGATCTTTAATGGTTCTGAGGAGAGGGGGGGGGGGGGAATGAAGTCTGTAACACTATGATAATCACAGGAGAATCGTACCTTTTCTTTCTAAGGTTTTTTAAATTTTTTCTCCTTATTTATACATTTTTGGACCAAAATTTCGTGGGGGAGGGGAGGTTACCCTCCTTGGCTTGATCGGGTCCTGGTTGAGATTGAATTTGCCGATTGACTCTTAACGTTTCACCAACTCTTATATATGTACCAGGGTATAAAAAAATCAATGATTTAAAAAAAAAAAATAAAAAAAAATCGTTTTTTTTCAAATTTAAATCAGATTTTTTTTTATTTAAAAAAAAATTAGAAACATCAGTTATTAATTAATTTTTATTTTTGAACAACTTACCTTTAAGTTTTTAAAAATACAAAAACACCTTTGAAGTAAAGCTTCACCAGTAAGAAACCCAGAAAAAAGTGTTAGGAGCCAATCTGAAAATAATCCTGTCTACTAGTTAGGATAAAAATCAAATGGGGCAAGAAGCTCAACCCAATCCTCATTTCATTCAGCCCCCCCCCCTTAATTTTCTTTTCTTTTGTTTTGTAAAGCTGGAATATGTTCCATTTCAGCCACTAATAAAGACTGCCCCCCCCCCCCCCCAGTTGCTAATGCAAGGCATAGAAAATCCATCTTCTGTTTGGTTGTTTTTGTTTTTTCTTTTCACTGAAAGTATATCACGCACATTCTATTATGTCACTCCCCCTCAATTCACTCTTTGCAACACCTGCATGTATTTTCTTTATTTCACACTAGCGGTACCCGCACGGCTTTGCCCGTGGTATAAAATTAAAAGTTCATTTGTAAAAAAATGATATAGCAGAAAAAAATACTCTATTTTAGTTATAATTCAACTATAATTCCTTCAAAGTATGATATAAAAATTTGGTATGGACCCTACACTACTTCCTTTTACGTGTAAATTTCTTAGTAGATGCCTTAAGTGCTAAAATAGTGCTTGAAGTGAGTAAGATAACAATTCAAACATTTGCATCCCTAGTTTGCCACGAAACAATGCAAAAAAATGTTTTACAATGATTAATCTCCTAAATATCGCCGATTTTAACATCATTCAGTAGATTTTTCGCAAAATATCGCCAATAGCGCCAAATTGAACCCAAAAAAATTTTTTTTTCGCTAAATTGATTGCCAACTTGGCGATATGTCGCCAAATTGGCGTCAAACACTTGGTGACCAAAAGCTTGGCGAGATATCGCCAAGTGGTCGCGCCAATTCATATCACTTTGGTCTGCATTGAAAGCCCTGATTACCCCATAAAAAGGGTAAATCACCCCCTTGGGGACATTCGAATGCAACCCCAAAGATAGGTGCACAAAAATAAGCCAAAAGAAAAAATAAGAAAAATTTTGTTGCTCACAGAAACCAACAGAAATCTTACCAAAGTTTAAAAGAAGAAGAAAGTTTTCTTTCCTAACTTCAAAAACAAAATAATACATTTTCCGAAATGACATACTTTAGAAAGAACGTTGCAATATCGCAATAAGATAGAAGTAAATATACTGAAATAGAATTGAATGCCAAATTGTAAAAAAGTCGCCAAAAAAATAATTTTTAATATTGTCTTTCATTATTTATTAAGGGGTTACAGTACCTCAAAAATGACCAAATGATCAAAAAAATTTTTATTGCTTATTTCAAAAGTAAGAGTTATTTAAAATACTCAGAAAAAAATAACATTGTTCTAGCTAAATTATTTAAAAAGTTATAAGCAACTTTAGGGCATGGATGCTATGTGTTCTAATGGAAAAGCCAAACTTTAAAGTGCTTTTTCGCGGTGATCAGTTTTTAGTGTTTCTATGTTACTGGAAATGCTAAGGAATTTTTTCTATAAAAGATATAACTTCAAAGCAATATTTTTTGCACTCAGAATAATATATTTAACAAAACTGTGCATTGAATAAGCGTTTTATGAATTACAAAAATTTTTAGAGTTAGTTAAACTTTAAAGAACAAATTTTTCTAAGAATTTTTTGCATAAAAGGTCACAAAATATTTTCTAATCAAAATATAAGAAAATGAATGCACAGATTTGTTGAGGTAATCCTTCTGATCATTTCACAAAAAGAAATTTTGAAATTAGTGCAGAAACAAAAAAGCCTTAGGGTTTTTAAAAAATTGAAATTTTCTTACATTTTTCAAATTTTCAAAAAAAGTTTTCAAAATTTTTAATGTTTGAAAATATATTATTGATTGTTAAACAAGTGCAGAAACAAATATTTCAAAGAATTATCTTTCTCACTTAAATTAAAGAAATTTGTTAGAAAGGTACTGTAACCCCTTAAATGCAATTATTGCTGCAAATTACAGTCCAACAATAAATAATCACATTGCAAAAGTATATTTGGAGCAATTTTTTCTTTTAAACTCAACTGATCCTAAAAATTTTAAGTATTAGTCATAGAAATTTCGTGCATTATTCTTCACAATGATAATAAAAACAATAAACATCGACAAAGATCAACCAGCAAACGATAAATTAAAAGCTAAATTCGTTCACTCAAGCCATTTGCTGCAATTTATATTGAAATAAATTAATAATGAAGTAAAATATGTTTTGCAGACGATAAATTTAGAATGGTATCCTGTATTTTAAGGAAAGGACTCGATTTCTCATTTGATTGACAGGTGCCATCTTATCACGGTTTTTAATATTTCATTTGACTAATTTTAATAAGGCTTGGAGTTTGGATTGTTACAAAAACAAATACATTTTTAAAATTATTAAGGGAAAAAGAACGAAATAAAAACGTAACCATGGTAACAACATGAAAAGTTGATTTCCGTTGATAAAATAATTCATTTCATCTCTATTTTCAAACAAATTTTATTCGCGAGCAAAGCCATTTTAGAATCGTTTGGCTTGCTTTACTGAAGGTAAGCCTTGAATTTCGGGATTCTAAAAACAATTGTTACAGCTCTCCTGATGATCGTAGAAACTTCGAAAAAACGTCATTTTGTGCAGAAAATTTCAAGCTTTCGAATGACATAAGACTTGAAAATGTGTATAAAATATTTCTTCCCTATTTTATCGAATTTCCGCTAAGAATTCGAATAGAAAAAGAACGAAATGGAATTTTCGAAAAATCGCTTCGAGGTGCAAAACTACATGCTACAAACTAATTTTGTACCAAGTGGCATGAAAATCGACCGAACGGTTTTGGCGCTACGCGCGTAACAGACAGACAGACAGAAGGAAAGACAGAAGGAAAGACAGAGAGACAAACTTTCAGCTTTATTATTAGTAGAGAGTAGAGAAGAGATAGAGAAGAGAAGAGATATTAGACAACAAATAGCACTATTTGTGCATACATATTATTTGGACTGCAACCTTCCAGCATCTGTGGAGGGGGGATGAGTAGGATTACTTTTCCATTTATTAGATGGAAATCAAAGCTCTAAAAGAAAATGGTAAAAATAATGAAATTTGGATTGTTCAAGAGAATTTTTTAAGGATTACAATAAAAAGTGATTTAAATCAATGATTTAATAAAAAAATCAATTGATTTACATCGCGATTTAAATCACTGATTTAAATCAATTGGTTTAAATCATTGACACCCTGATATGTACCAGTGATTTTAGATTCCTGATTCGCGGAACACGAATGAAGTGACTTCAAGGGTTCCGTCAGTAACACTTGAAGTAGACGAAGTAAATTAAGTAATAAATTGATATATTTGAAGTAAATTAAGAGTATTCAATTTTAAAGGAAAAAGTTGCATTAAAAAGAACTCGCGATGTATTATGAATGCACAGCAGATACACGAATTAAATATCAATAATATATGTATTCAAAATGCCTATATTGACCTACCCAGACTCACACATCGGGGACCGGATTTTGAAACGTAAATCTCTTAGTTTTCAAGTGTGAAACATTTTGTTGCGAAGTTGAAATAGAAATCGTACAAAACGAAGCTTTAAACAATATTCCGTGATGTTAGGGGAAGAGAATTAAAGGCTCTCTACCTTAATTTTTCGAAACATTATTTTGTTTTATCTTTTCATTTTCATTGTAGTGTTGAAAACGTAGTTTCAGAGTAATTAGTGATTTTATGGGGAAGAAAGATACGTGGATTTCTTAAGCAATTTTCAGAAATTGAATTCTTATAAAATGTAGATTGTAGTCCAGATTAGAGATGGAACGAAGCTTCGGCCAATTTGCCGAAGCTTCGGTCTGGCCGAAGCATGAGTTGTGATTCGGCCGCTTCGGCCTGAAATTTGTGCAGCGAATGAAAGACAAGTAAAAAAGAATGCATGATAGTGTAAGTGCTCCAGTAGTCGGCCACAATGACATAAAACTCCTCATAAATAGTACATTTTTAATTCAAAATCAGATATGACGCATTCACACATTCACGTACTTATCCTCAATTATCAACCAGTGGCAGTTAAGTTTCGGGTACTTTTTCTTGAATTAGTAATGAGTCATTTCATTTTTAATGGTGTGCCCGTCATCCAAGATTGCGATCCTGCTTATTTTTCAGGTAAGATGATTCTGTGGCCGAATACTGAAGCATTTACTAGTGTTGACAACAGCTTGGATTTTAACATATTTTATTTTTACATTTCTGAAACAAGTAGATGATTTCACTATCAGAAAGGTTCATCCTAAAGTTTTACCTTGTTTTTGTTACTGTATTGATAGCTGAAAGTTCTTGGTTAGCCAAGATCAACAAAAAAAAAAAAAAAAACTCTTAAATGGCCGACTACTGGTGCTTTTATCCTACTATTTTTTCGAATTCACCAAAAACTGAAGCATTTTGCATTAAGAATATTAAGATAAATATATAACACAACGTAAATAGTAGTAGATTGGGTAGTTCTATGGTATAATACATGATCATATCAGTTGTTTTATTTTAAAACATCAACTGAACTGCAGACTGAGCTTTTCATGTTCCAAGTAGAGCTTCCTACTACTTATTTGCAATACAAAAATAGTAATGTCGTCTTTTCTTGTACTAGCAGTACAAAGCAAAACAAAACAAGAAAACTTTTAATTAGTGAAATTAATTTAAGAATGACTCAGTAAGCTGAAAATGTTGTGTAATACTAAGAACATTAAAATAAAAACAACCAAAATAAAAATAAACTTTAATTAATGAAATCAATTTAAGAATGCCACAGTAAGCTGAAAATATTGTGTAACGCTAAGAATATTAAAACATATGGAGAAAAGTATAAAACTCTACGCATTTATTATGCATTTAATCCAAAAACTTCAATATGTACGCCAGCCGAAGCTTCGGCCATTAGTCGGCCGAAGCTTCGGTATTCGGCGCTTCGGCCAAATGCCGCTTCGTTCCATCTCTAGTCCAGATCCATATTTATAGTGAGGTTAAGGAGATGAAGCTCGGTCTGTCCCCAATCGATTTTTTGAAAAAAAAAAAAAAATCGAAATCTGTCCCCCTCCCACAACTCTCAAATTTTTCGTAATTAAAGTTCAAAAATTGCAATGGTAGACCATTTTCGATGACCTTATCGAAAAGGGAGTACTGGCATTTCCCCGTGGAAATAATTCGAAATTGAAGTCCCCATGGTATTGGGATGAAATAGCATGAAAGAATGTTCAATATCACTTAAAAGTACCGCTAAGGATAAGTATAAGCCAACCATAAATAATTTAAAATCTCGTTCATAAACACGATGCAGTGTTTTAACAATGTATATTGCATAGGCGGATTTGAAAACATGAAAAGAGGAAAAAAAAAAAGATTTTTTTGCTCACAAAATATATTGTCAATACATACATTTAAAAAATTTAATTTGTTTAAAATTTGGGCATTTATTCCATACCCACCACCACTCTAAACTATGAGCTAAAATTTTTAGGAGGGGGGGGGGGGGAATTATTGATTTGCCGAATGAAGTTCCAATTTTACCGAATGATAAAATACAAGCATGCGCAGTTGTCGTACATGCGAAACATTTAGTAAGAAAAAAACATCAAGCATCTTTTAAAAAAACAATTCCAAAAATTAAAAAGGACAAATAATCTCAATGTGAAGTTTATTCCAACGTTAGAGATGCACAAATATGCAGATATACTGCAGACACGCGTTTCGAGGCTACAAGGAGCCTCTGTTTCAATGCAAGAGGTGTGAGCTTTAGGATGAAGAGTCATCCGATCTGTGTGTCATCATCCGATCATCATCCACGTGTCTGCAGTATACCTGCATATTTGTGCATCTCTAACGTTGAAATAAACTTCACATCTATCGCACAAAGGTATTTATTTTCTTCAAATAATCTCAATGTTGCGATTTACTGTCTTCAAATTACCGAATCGTCAGGAAAATGTGCCGAATACGGAAATCATTGGGAGGTCGCCGTGACCTCCCATCGGGGTGCTCCTGTGTGTGAATTAATTATTGCTCATAAAACTTCCCAACTTATTCGTACTTTTCACCTACACCTAGAGATAAGCTCTGGAACCTCCTTTGTTTCTCCATTATGACAAGCAGCCCTAGTTCGTCATTGCAGGCGACTACTGCAAGCGAACTTTATCTGATGCTTTCCAACATTTGGAAGACATCCATGGGACTCAGACGTTTTAATATTGACTCCAATGCTTTCAAGTCATCTGGGAAATGGCTCATGGAACAGGAACACGTGTCTAGTTTAATGAGAGCAGTTATTGAACAGTTTGGAATAAGACCAAAATTGCGTACTCTGGGTGCAATCAGACTGTATAACTTTTTTCCATGCTCTTTTAACATCTACAAAATGGCGTTTGGAACTCATCCCAAGGATGTTTGAGGGTATTTATTTCTTTGTGTGGGGGAATTCACCCGTGGTTGTTCTCTCTTGGACTGTCGGGGTACTGACGTTGAAGTTTTTAAGGCTCGTGTGAAATTATTTTTGAAATTTTATCGGGTCGTTTTTCGAGCAATATTGACGCTTGTTGTAATTCGGTGTACTTAGAAAATTAATGTTCTAGCTGTTGTGATTTTCCTTGCATTTTATAAAATTATTTGCGACTTTTCATTCACTCTGTCTATGGGAAACATATTTCTCTTCCCTCTTGCTGACTCACTTTTTAAAGTGTTCAGATACAACATTGTTTCGTAAAGAATCATGAACAAAAGCTCGATTATCCCCCCCCCCCCAACTCTCTCCTCTCGCTGTGCCGCTGATCAATACGAGCTGTAAATTGTGTAGCATTTTTTCAGAGTTCTAATTTTTATGAACATGATTTTTAATCACAATAAAACTTTTAATGCTGAGAAAATATAATTATAGGAATCTCACACGTGAGACAGGCCCGTCATTTGGGGGGGGGGGTCAAAAGTGATTGACCCCCTCCCCCCTCTTTGAGAAATCAATTCAATAACATTTTAGTGGCGTGGTTTTTGTTGTTTTCGGATGAAATTTGTATTGGGTTTGCAGTCTTTGACCCCCTTCCCTGGAAAAATTTGAAATGACGGTCCTGACGTTAGACCTTTAGAAATAAAAGTTTGTATGTGACAAAATTGAAAACTTGGAGAAAACTAGTGCAAATAGGTGTTATTCGGCTTCGGCCGTATACTTAGTTTACCATTCGGTCTCAGCTGAATACTGTGCCAAAAGGTGTTTATTCCTACAAAGTAAAGTGTTATGCATTTTTATTCGTACTTCTCATGCGTAATGATTTATTTAAACGCAAATCTTGTTATGCTATAGTCATCGTGCATTGCCGTTTTTCAGGACATTCTTTGTGAATGGCAGCTAAAAATGCTTTATCTTCAGATCTTGACTATCTATTAACTACTGATGCGCCGGATATCCGTATCCGCAAATATCCTAGGGAAAATAAAGATATTCTACCAAATAACTGGTCGTTGCATCACTAGTTAGTGGTAACGATAGACTAGCAGATGTTACTGTCCAGTATGTATAATGAAAATAAAACATACATGCTTCTCACCGTATGATTCAAATTTTACCCCCTTAAAAACAATCAATATCCTTCTAATTTGCAACATTTTGCATTTCACTGCAACATCATCTTTATCTTCTCCAACGTAAAACTTTTAGATTGATATTTCAATTTCAACAAAATATACTAAAAAAGACCTGACCACAGCATCCCTTTGATTGCGACGTGAAAGAATAACTCGAAATATATCAGACTTAACAAATTCCAAAGTAAACATTATCCCATCCGGATTTGATACACCTTTTGGTCATTGAACGTTTATCCTTCCGAGAAATATATCTTGCAGTAGAATACCAGGAATCAAGCCTCTTTGACGCCCATCTAAAGTCTTTTACGATTGATGAGCAAGCTTTTGTTTCTTGGGGAGAAATAATCTATTATTTTCTTTTGCTTTGCCACGCATTTACATTCTTGGAAGGAATGAATGAATACCTGCATTAATAAACGCAAAAAGTTTCCCCTTTTCGTTGCCGTTTCAGCTTGGTGGAATATAGTGATTGTTTCTGAAGGGAACTCAGGACTTGGGCTTTAATGATGGAACTTTTGAAGAAGTTATTGCAAAATAAAAAGTTAAAATAGTTCTTAATGGGCATCGATAACGATTTGGATTTTATTCTTGGATTCGATTCTTACGTTCTTTTAAATTTAAGTGTTTCTTGAAGTCAAAGCAAAAGCGAAAATATTTTTACACTTTAAGCATGCGCATTCTGTATTTTCGTCAATATTATTGCTTTATTTAAATTTATGTTGTTCATCACCTCTCCTGTTTTTCGAATTCTTATCTTATTTAATTATTTTTTCGGTTCATAGTACTTTTAGGAAGCTTAAAAATAACAAATTTAACTTTTTTTTTTGATAAGCTATATGATTTTGGTATTTAAAAGCAGTGGTTGGAAAAACAACATTTCTTTTGTAGCGAACTACAACTACTTTGTTATAAATGTAGTTAACTACAACTACTTTTGAATTGTAGGCTACTTTTTAAAAAATAAATAAATAAAAAACATGCACCGTTTGAGGATTGATCGAAAAAATTAAGAAAAGTGGTTTACATTAATAAATTAACTCATTTGAATATGGAATAGAACTAGGAATTGCCTTTGAATTTATTTGTTACTTTTCTTTTTTGTTCCTTTTTTTTTGATAAAATTTGTCCGTTTTAGATTATTTTTTCAATTTTTACTAATAGTCGCCCCAAGAAAGGATTCAAAAGTTGAAAGATTGACGGAATTCACCTTTCGATTTTTTTTTAAATTTCTTGCCAGGGAATAATTAGGGACATTAAAACTATTTGAAGGAATATAAAAATTATGATGCCAAATAAACCAATGACATCAAACAGATAGAATGTATTTCGTCAAAGTGATGTATCTAAAATCAGCTCATATTTTATGGTTCTTACTAGCTGCCAGGGCAGCTAGATTAGCTTCCTGCGGCATGCTGATGCATAACGTCCCCCCTCTCTAACTTTTACCTCATTCTGAAATTATATTATTTGATATAATTTAATGTTCATTCGATTTCAAGACATACCACGCACGTGGCCCGGCGTTGCACGGGCACTTCGTGCCCTGAAAGTAGTGAGAAAAAAATTTAAAGAAACTACTCCCCGCCAAGGCGGCTCGCTTACAGGCGCTTCACGCCTTTACTTTTTTCCTATATAAAAAAATCATTCGAATTATTGAGATGCTTCACGTCTTCAAGATGGTGAGGAAAGTTTCAGTAAGTTCAGGTCGCTCAAAGAAAAAAAAGCAGACATAGATACTCAGTTTTTATTATAAGTAGATGGCTCTTCAACAAATAAATGTTTCAAAATATTACCAGTAGCTAGCGATAAAAATTCTACGTAAGTGGTCCGCTTATGAGTTTCGTGTTTGATTTAGTTAAGCCTTCATTCAAAATTCTCATTATCATTGTTATCACCGTTTCATAGCAACGACGGTTTGCAAGAATGGATTTCATATTTAATCATTTATTAGGCTTAATCGCTTTAAATTTGACTACTTATTAATTGATATCTTCGCTAATTAAAATCGTATAATTATATCAATTGAAACTAAAGAAGCTTGAAAAATTACCTATCTATCGGTACCTGGTTCGACTTTCAGTTCATTGGCGTTCAGGAGAAAGAAGCGTGACATAGAAAGATAGAAAGATAGTTAGAAAGAAAGATAGAAAGAAAGATAGTGAGAAAGATACTCAGTTTTTAATATAAGTAGATTTCTCATTACATCCGCTACTGTACTCGTGCAAGATTTGCACCAGTCAGAGTCAATTAAACCTTGGTTTTTTTTTCCTTCGTTCTCTTTTTAAATTTTTTTTTTCATTTATTCATTTATGTATTTAATTTAAAAGTAGTTTCTAGAAATCGCTACAAACTACTACTTTTTTGTATCGCGCTACTCGCTACTCTACTTTTTTTTAAAAAGTAGTGCGCTACACTACAAACTACTAAAACATGTAGCTACTACAGTAGTTTCGCTACGTGTAGCGCGCTACTTCCGACCACTGGTTGAGAGGATTTATTATTCACCTTTCCATGATATTTAATGTCTTTTATAACACTATTTTTTGTGGGTTCACTTCATGTTCTTAAAAAAAAAAATATTTCTTTTTTAGTATCAGTATATAGTGTCTCAATATCTCCTATGTTTTTAGTTGTGGAGTTCATTTTCTGGTTTCTCCACCGGCTGAAAAATAAGTGGGCAATTCTTTCGTTTCTAAAGCTGCACTTTGTTTAACGACATCCTATCCAGGGCCAAATTGACTGAGAAGGGGGGGGGGGGGCAAATACTTTTGAACACATTCTGTACTCAATTGTACTAACAAACATTTGCGAGGAACCAAGAGTAACAGTACTTCAACTGTGCGTATTGTGCCCGTGCACTCATTCAAAATATTTGTTGAGGCGCAAAGCCCAATGAAAGCGAAAGTTGGCAATTAACAAAAATAATTTATTGGATGTTCAATTTTTTTTAAATATAAATTTTTGAAAAGCAAACAAATGCAAATTGTTTAGGAAGCACTGAAGCTATTGGGATCACTGAAGTATAAGACATTGTTGGAAGAGGGAGAAAAAAAGTCCTCTTTCAACAATAATTTTTTAATACCATTTTTAACATATTATCAATTTCATGTTTATCTTATGAAGCTTTCCTAAAGAATATCAAGTTCTTTGAACCTCCAGGGCTTTTGCAGATATTAGTTTATAGGTGCATGATAAATAGTTCTCTTGAATGTACTACAGTCAATGCTCGAACTGTAATCTCTGTAATTTCTTGTACTTAAATTGCACACATGTAGTGTATGTAACCACTATCTCTGAATGGTCTATTTTATAGTAGACTATCTGGAGAGAAGAGGCCAGTTGCAGCTGGTCAGGGACCTCCAGACGACTGCAAAAAAAAAAAAAAAAGCTCTGGTTATTTCTGATAAAATTATTAAGCGAAAAGAAATATGTTACTTATGCAACTTCTGTCACTCCTTTGAAAGAAAAACAAATTATTAACTAAAACGCGGTGTTCTGGCGGGAGCTTGTTTTCTATTCCAAATTGTGAGGAAAGATCTTGCTAAAATTCAAGAAAGAGAATAAAACATTGTTGAAAGAGGAGAACGAAATCCTCTTTCAACAATAATTTTTTAATACCACTTTTAACAATATTATCAATTTCATGTTTATGTTTAAAAAGCTTCCCTAAAGATTTTTAAGAAGTTCTTTAAACCTGCAGGCTTTTGCACAAATTAGTTTACGAGTGCATGATAAATATTTATCTTGTATGTACTACAGCCAATGCACGAACTGTAATGTATTTAATTTCTGATGCTTGAATTGCATGTAGTGTACTTAACAACTATCTGTGAATAATCTATTTCATAGTCGACTATCAGGAGAGAAGAGACCAGTTGCATCTGGTCAGTTACCTCCAGACGACTGCATAAAAAAAAAAAATCACATGATTTCTTATGAATTTATTAAGCAAAAAGAAATAGGTTAATTACGCAAGTTCTGTCACTCGTAAAAGAAGAAAAAACAAATTATTAAATAAAACGCGGTGTTCTGGCGGGAGCTTGTTTTCTATTCCAAATTGTGAGGAAAGATTTTGCTAAAATTCAAACAAGAGAATAAAACATTATTGAAAGAGGAGAACGAAATCCTCTTTCAACAATAATTTTTTAATTCCATTTTTAACAATATTATCAATTTCATGTTTATGTTTTATAAAGCTTCCCTAAAGAATATTAAGAAGTTCTTTGAACCCTTTTACACATTACTTTACAAGTGCATGATAAATACTATTCTTGTACTACAGTCAATGCGCGACCTGTAATGTCTGTGATTTCTTATGCTTAAATAGCATGTAGTTTACGCGTAACAACTATCTCTGAATGATGTATTTCATAGTCGACTATCTGGAGAGAAGAGGCCAGTTGCATCTGGTCAGGGACCTCCAGACGACTGCGCAAAAAAAAAAGAAAAAAAATGCTTATTTCTGATAAAGTTATAAAGTAAAAAGAAATGTGTTACTTATGCAATTTCTGTCACTCCTTTGAAAGAAAAAATTAAATGAATAAGTAAATGCGGTGTTCTGGCGGGAGCTCGTTTTCTATTCCAAATTTTTAGGAAAAATCTTGCTAAAATTCAAGCAAGAGTGTAAAACATTGTTGAAAGAGGAGAACGAAATCCTCTTTCAACAATATTTTTTTAATACCATTTTTAACAATATTATCAATTTCATGTTGATGTTTTATAAAGCTTCCCTAAAGAATTTTAAGAAGTTCTTTGAACCCTTTTACATATTACTTTACAAGTGCATGATAAATACTATTCTTGTACTACAGTCAATGCGCGACCTGTAATGTCTGTGATTTCTTATGATTAAATTGCATGTAGTTTACGCGTCACAACTATCTCTGAATGATGTATTTCATAGTCGACTATCTGGAGAGAAGAGGCCAGTTGCATCTGGTCAGGGACCTCCAGACGACTGCGCAAAAAAAAAAAAAGAAAAAAAAAATGGTTATTTCTGATAAAGTTATAAAGTAAAAAGAAATGTGTTACTTATGCAATTTCTGTCACTCCTTTGAAAGAAAAAATTAAATGAATAAGTAAATGCGGTGTTCTGGCGGGAGCTCGTTTTCTATTCTAAATTGTTAGGAAAAATCTTGCTAAAATTCAAGCAAGAGTGTAAAACATTGTTGAAAGAGGAGAACGAAATCCTCTTTCAACAATAATTTTTTAATACCATTTTTAACAATATTATCAATTTCATGTTGATAATTTATAAAGCTTCCCTAAAGAATTTTAAGAAGTTCTTTGAACCCTTTTACATATTACTTTACAAGTGCATGATAAATACTATTCTTGTACTACAGTCAATGCGCGACCTGTAATGTCTGTGATTTCTTATGATTAAATTGCATGTAGTTTACGCGTCACAACTATCTCTGAATGATGTATTTCATAGTCGACTATCTGGAGAGAAGAGGCCAGTTGCATCTGGTCAGGGACCTCCAGACGACTGCGCAAAAAAAAAAGAAAAAAAATGCTTATTTCTGATAAAGTTATAAAGTAAAAAGAAATGTGTTACTTATGCAATTTCTGTCACTCCTTTGAAAGAAAAAATTAAATGAATAAGTAAATGCGGTGTTCTGGCGGGAGCTCGTTTTCTATTCCAAATTGTTAGGAAAAATCTTGCTAAAATTCAAGCAAGAGTGTAAAACATTGTTGAAAGAGGAGAACGAAATCCTCTTTCAGCAATAATTTTTTAATACCACTTTTAACAATATTATCAATTTCATGTTTATGTTTAAAAAGCTTCCCTAAAGATTTTTAAGAAGTTCTTTAAACCTCCAGGCTTTTGCACAAATTAGTTTACGAGTGCATGATAAATATTTATCTTGTATGTACTACAGCCAATGCACGAACTGTAATGTATTTAATTTCTGATGCTTGAATTGCATGTAGTGTACTTAACAACTATCTGTGAATAATCTATTTCATAGTCGACTATCAGGAGAGAAGAGACCAGTTGCATCTGGTCAGTTACCTCCAGACGACTGCATAAAAAAAAAAAAAAATCACGTGATTTCTTATGAATTTATTAAGCAAAAAGAAATAGGTTAATTACGCAAGTTCTGTCACTCGTAAAAGAAGAAAAAACAAATTATTAAATAAAACGCGGTGTTCTGACGGGAGCTTGTTTTCTATTCCAAATTGTGAGGAAAGATTTTGCTAAAATTCAAACAAGAGAATAAAACATTATTGAAAGAGGAGAACGAAATCCTCTTTCAACAATAATTTTTTAATTCCATTTTTAACAATATTATCAATTTCATGTTTATGTTTTATAAAGCTTCCCTAAAGAATATTAAGAAGTTCTTTGAACCCTTTTACACATTACTTTACAAGTGCATGATAAATACTATTCTTGTACTACAGTCAATGCGCGACCTGTAATGTCTGTGATTTCTTATGCTTAAATAGCATGTAGTTTACGCGTAACAACTATCTCTGAATGATGTATTTCATAGTCGACTATCTGGAGAGAAGAGGCCAGTTGCATCTGGTCAGGGACCTCCAGACGACTGCGCAAAAAAAAAAAGAAAAAAAAATGGTTATTTCTGATAAAGTTATAAAGTAAAAAGAAATGTGTTACTTATGCAATTTCTGTCACTCCTTTGAAAGAAAAAATTAAATGAATAAGTAAATGCGGTGTTCTGGCGGGAGCTCGTTTTCTATTCCAAATTGTTAGGAAAAATCTTGCTAAAATTCAAGCAAGAGTGTAAAACATTGTTGAAAGAGGAGAACGAAATCCTCTTTCAACAATAATTTTTTAATACCATTTTTAACAATATTATCAATTTCATGTTTATGTTTTATAAAGCTTCCCTAAAGAATATTAAGAAGTTCTTTGAACCCTTTTACACATTACTTTACAAGTGCATGATAAATACTATTCTTGTACTACAGTCAATGCGCGACCTGTAATGTCTGTGATTTCTTATGATTAAATTGCATGTAGTTTACGCGTAACAACTATCTCTGAATGATGTATTTCATAGTCGACCATCTGGAGAGAAGAGGCCAGTTGCATCTGGTCAGGGACCTCCAGACGACTGCGCAAAAAAAAAAAAAAAAAAGAAAAAAAAAATGGTTATTTCTGATAAAGTTATAAAGTAAAAAGAAATGTGTTACTTATGCAATTTCTGTCACTCCTTTGAAAGAAAAAATTAAATGAATAAGTAAATGCGGTGTTCTGGCGGGAGCTCGTTTTCTATTCCAAATTGTTAGGAAAAATCTTGCTAAAATTCAAGCAAGAGTGTAAAACATTGTTGAAAGAGGAGAACGAAATCCTCTTTCAACAATAATTTTTTAATATCATTTTTAACAATATTATCAATTTCATGTTGATGTTTTATAAAGCTTCCCTAAAGAATTTTAAGAAGTTCTTTGAACCCTTTTACATATTACTTTACAAGTGCATGATAAATACTATTCTTGTACTACAGTCAATGCGCGACCTGTAATGTCTGTGATTTCTTATGCTTAAACAGCATGTAGTTTACGCGTAAGACCAAATCTCTGAATGATGTATTTCATAGTCGACTATCTGGAGAGAAGAGGCCAGTTGCATCTGGTCAGGGACCTCCAGACGACTGCGCAAAAAAAAAAAAAAGAAAAAAAAATGGTTATTTCTGATAAAGTTATAAAGTAAAAAGAAATGTGTTACTTATGCAATTTCTGTCACTCCTTTGAAAGAAAAAATTAAATGAATAAGTAAATGCGGTGTTCTGGCGGGAGCTCGTTTTCTATTCCAAATTGTTAGGAAAAATCTTGCTAAAATTCAAGCAAGAGTGTAAAACATTGTTGAAAGAGGAGAACGAAATCCTCTTTCAACAATAATTTTTTAATACCATTTTTAACAATATTATCAATTTCATGTTGATGTTTTATAAAGCTTCCCTAAAGAATTTTAAGAAGTTCTTTGAACCCTTTTACATATTACTTTACAAGTGCATGATAAATACTATTCTTGTACTACAGTCAATGCGCGACCTGTAATGTCTGTGATTTCTTATGCTTAAACAGCATGTAGTTTACGCGTAAGACCAAATCTCTGAATGATGTATTTCATAGTCGACTATCTGGAGAGAAGAGGCCAGTTGCATCTGGTCAGGGACCTCCATACGACTGCGCAAAAAAAAAAAAAAAAAAAAAAAAAAAAATTGTTATTTCTGATAAAGTTATAAAGTAAAAAGAAATATGTTACTTATGCAATTTCTGTCACTCCTTTGAAATAAATAAATAAATAAATAAAACGCTGTGTTCTGGCGAGCTTGTTTTCTATTCCGAATTTTTAGGAAGGATCTTACTAAATTTCAAGCAAAAGTATGAGTGATCCCAAAGCTGCTTCAATTGCGCCGATGTGCGCCGCGGGAAAATTACCTGCTCCAACGTGCTCCGAAACGTTTTATTTTTGCTTTTTTTGCTCCCAAGCTGCGTCAAAACGCCTTAAAAAAAAAAAAAAAAAAAAATCGAAATTGCATCTTTATTACGAATAAATTAAAGAAATCTTTGGTTTGAATCTCTGTACTTTTATTTCGTTTTTAGTCTCAATGTTTTAATACTTAAAAATTGATTATCGAAAGATGTATATTATATTGAAAAACAGTAAAAATCGCACCAACGTATGTATTGATTTCTTTAAGCCATGGGTTGATTACCTTTTCAAAGCTATTAGTTTTTTTTTTTTTAATTTTTTAAAAATATGTGTGCTGACTGTTTAAACTATGTTTTTTATACTATTATATTGTCATTTTTGCTTTCTGACGAGAAATGTGCAGTATTTTAATTATTTTACTATTTATGCAGTTGATTACTTAAAAATGACTAAAAACATTAAAAAATATAACGAGTAATTTTCAGTAAAATTCTTCATAACATAAGTTACAAATTGCTAAAACTTTGTACAGTTCATATTTCCATTTACGGAGCGACTCCAATAAGATCTTTGACTGCTCCAAAATGGTAATTTCTCAGCTCTGAAAGATGCTCATAAAGGCATTGAACCTACTCGGTTCACTCAAAGCAAATTAGCCCTTTTAGTAAGCAAAAGAAAATGGAAACGGGGATAAAATTTCAATTTTGTTTTGGTTTCCTAGTTATTATATTAGAAGGTAAAGAGTTTGTCATTTGGGTGTCCCTAACAATGGGGCTCCAAGTCATATCCTGTTAGTCCAGTTCGGTAATCAGACCAGAGTTAAAGGCTGACCCCTCATCAATTTGTCTACGTACGAAACATCTCCCTCCCTCAAGCTTGCAAAACTTATACTACTCTAATTCTAATCCGGGACTCTGCAAGGGCCTGGTGCCCAGTTTCCGACTAGGCTGACATGGCCTCTCATTGGCCCTGACAGGAGCGCCCCGATAGGAGGTCACGGGAGGTCACTGTGACCTCCCAATAATTTCCGTATTCGGCACATTTTGCTGACGATTCGGCAATTTGAAGACAAAATTGCAACATTGAGATTATTTGTTCTTTTTAGTTTTTAGAATTGTTTTTTAAAAGATGCCTAATGTTTTTTCTCACTAAATGTTATGCATGTACGACATGTGTGCATGCTTGTATTTTATCATTCGGTAAAATTGGAACTTCATTCGGCAAATTGATAATTTTCCCTCTCCCAAAAATTTTAGTTCGAGGCGCCTTTGGCCCTGGCTCATGATCTGATTCTATCACCACACCATACAGTTAAAAATACCCCCCCCCCCCCAGAACACATTTCATTAAATTTCCACATTTTCCTGTTCCGCTTTGCTCTCTGGTTATTAATATTTCCACCGCCATAAATAATTGTTTCAAGGTTTACAAAGCAGAAGAGTGCTTCCCCTTTTGTGCGTCTTGCCCCAGTTTCCCGCCGTTTGTATCCATCAGGGCAGACAGCTACTGGCGAAGAATCCTCGCCACCATCAGAATGTGTTGTTCTCTGGGAAAGATCAACAAACAGAAGGAGATAAGGGCCCTTCGTTTGAGATTCTACTCGCCGCTCGGGGAAAGTGGGTTACCTTTTTACGGAGATATTTATTCTGGGTGTCCGCGCTGATATAGTTCCCGCATTTGCATGAAAATGTGTATTGATAAGCTTTAGACCTCAAGATCTTTTGAACTCTGGGCAGTTGTTTATTCATGTATGGAACGTGTATTCGATGTTGATATTCGTGGTAAGTGAATTCTTTCTTCAGAGGACGAAGCTTCCGTCAACCTGCGTGGGTGGTAGGTGCTAAGCAACAGTGGCGTTGCAAAGGGGAGCGAGGATAGAGGAGTCATAAACCCCCTTAAAGCACTAAATGTATGTGCATTAGCAAGGGTCGTGGTGGCCCATCGGTAAGGCATCGGACTCGTGTCCGGAGGGACCCGGGTTCGATCCCAGCCGATCAAAGATCCACCGTCTTGATTAATGGTGGCTGGGAGGCGTTAAAAGTGTCGTGGTCACAAAGTCCTCCAAGTGAAACGATACCTCTGGGGGTGCTGGGCCTAGGGTTTGCTCGACCCTTGGTTCTGGTTCAAAATTAAGAACAGAGCGCTCTTCATGTCCCTATCCCGGTTAAACCACGAAGCTGTGGTAGGTACGGGGGACCCTGGAGGTATGAAATGAAATGTTCATTAGCACACATATAAGGGCCTAAAATCGCGTTTTTCGACCTTTAATCGCGAAAACATTCGGATGAACCCCCCCCCCCCCTGAAAATTTCTAGCTACGCCTCTGCGAAGCAGGTTTCGCTAAACCGGGCCCATCCTGAAAAAAAACAACCCGGTTTTTTTTTCGGCCCTTGCACTTTAAAAACTCCACTGTCTCGAAAAAGTGTTTTTTTTTTTTTTTCAGAATTTACTGCATAATTAAAAACATTTGCTTCAGAAACCGAAATATTCAAAA
Source organism: Uloborus plumipes (assembly GCA_038373865.1). NCBI lineage: Eukaryota > Metazoa > Arthropoda > Arachnida > Araneae > Uloboridae > Uloborus > Uloborus plumipes. Next base: position 85,144 of record JAXGGA010000480.1, on the reverse strand, counting down.
TACTGCCTACAAAATGCATCATTGTGCAAATTCGCCTTTTACTTCAATAGTACGTACGTCAATGCCTGGCCCAAATAGAGAGTTTTAGGCGTTAAATCCCTCCCATGGGGAGGGGAGGGGGACTAAGACAAAAAATATACATTTGATTAAAAATATCTTCTTTAGTCATGTTTTTGTATTTTGTACTATGCTCCGTTTTAAAAACATTTTCTTTGAAGTTTTGCTGCAACTTTCAACAGCCTTCTCTTTATCTACTGCAATCATATTTTAAAAATCAGAGTCAGTAGGACCTCAGATCTGTCCAAAACTACAAGTGTTAATATTGCCCCTTATAAGGAGTTTGAATAAATCTATCATTTCACAAAACGAGAAGAATGTTACCACTCTGAAGATGCCGAAATAATAGCTTTGTTTGGCAAAATAATTTGAATATTCAAAAAACTATTTCCCGTTTAGTTTATCAAGTATATTTTTACAGCATAAAAGATGCATTTTATGTTATAATATACGTTCTATGCAAGCCCTTACACAGTACAGTTTGGTCATAGCAGTCCTCGCATGTTTATAAACTACCATACTAAGATTAGTAATATAACACTGATTGTTCTATGGGGAGTTTGACCCCGAAAGCGCCTTCCCTACACCCCTGATTGTGGTTCTTGAGCATACATTAATACTTAGCCACACTGGTCTGTTGTCCTGGCAATATGAGAATGGATTGAAAAATATTAAAACCCCTCCCTTTGTGAAAACATGGGCACGGATCTGATGCGCGTACATTGTGCATGTATGTATATGATTGTGCGATTAATAAGGGTTTACGCTGTTAGTACATTACTTCTTCAATAACAATCTTCGGTTCTTCGGGTTTTTCAGAATTTTTACTGTTAAATTATCTCGAAGCATTTTTAGCCTACTTTCCCGTTAAAAATAAAAGAAAGACGAAAAAAGTATTAAAAGTAGCTTAATGCATCGAAAAAATATCGCCAAGTCCAAAAAATATCGCCAAGTTAAAAAAAATATCGCCAAGTCCAAAAAATATCGCCAAGTTAAAAAAATAAAGAGGTAAAATGAATATCGAAAAATTAAAAATTTGAAAGTAGGGTATTGAGATGGGGAATTTGTGTGTCGGTCTGTCGGTCGGTCTGTCGGTCTGTCTGTCCCCCCCTAATAACTTTTGAATGAACATTCCGATTTGGACAAACTTTTTTTTGTTGGAAAGATCTCGGCGAGTACAGCTCATTCCCATATTTGATTTTTTGATTTGAACAATTTTTGGTTCAACTTTGAGCCGTTCAAATAACCGGTCCCGCGATACTAACTTTTTAATGAACAGTCCGATTTGAACAAACTTTTTTTTGTTGGAAAGAACTTTTCAAGGATACTTCATTCCCGTATTTACATTTCCGATTTGAACAATTTTTCGTTCAACATTGAACCGCTCAAGCAAGCTGTCACCCCTAATAACTTTTGAGTAAACAGTCCGAAAAAAAATGACTGACTGTGCAGACGATTTTTTGTTTATTTATTCATTTGTTTTATTGAATTTATTATTATTATTATTATTATTTTTGGCAGACGATTTTTTTTGTAACAAAAATGTTTCATTCACTAGGGCATTTTATTCTTTATTTATATTTAACAACTGGCAACGGATTAAAAGTGAAATTCGAGACATTTTATCAACGGACGAGTTTTTTTTTCTTTTTTTTCTTTTTTTTTTCTTTCTTTGATAAAATGTGTTTTGATGTACTTTGTACTTTTAATTTTTTTTTGAAAACAATTGAGGAATTTTTCTACGGAAGAACTGTAACAGTTACATTCTATAAAAGGTTCGACAAAACTTTATTTATTCATTTATTTACTTTTTATGTGTCTATTTCATCTGATGAGAGAGGTATATTTTGCTTTTAGAAATCAGCTTCAAGTGCTAAAAAGGTATGTTTGACATAATTTTTAGCCTTAGATAATCAAGAGAATAATGATCAGATGCTAGAATGCCGATGTCGATGTACGGGAAAGTAGGCTCGTTTAGTTCTTGACAGAACTTCTTGTTACAAATTAAGTAGATGAAGGCAAAAGTTCTCCAATTTTCTACAGGGTACATTACGTTGCTTTTTGGAAAGAGCTCAATGGACTAACTGGTTTCTGCATTTTATTCATTCCACATAAAGATATTTGCAAAAAGATATGAATATTCTTTCGGCCACATGTTATTTTAAGTGGAGACTTTTTATTTTCAAATTGCTTGGAACTTGTTCAGCTTGTGTTTGGCATGGGTATTGCGCCAGCGGAAACCAGTTTGGTGGCTAAGAAAATTATACCATACCCAACTAGCTGTCGTGGCCGTCACGAAACTTTCTTCTATATCTATCTTATGAATTCCGGTTACAAAATAAAATACGTACTCGCCCGAGTAATTGGAGACAGCTCCAATTTCCCAATTATCGTAATAACCCTGCAAATGCAGAATCAATGAGCGAAATTGGAAATCATTGCAAAAGCCTTGTTTAGATAAACTGCAAACATTTTATTTGTTAGTAAAAAGAAATTGGCAACAGTTAAAAATTTCAAATCATTGAAAGTTTTCAGCTGTTTTGATAATTAAATAGCGTGAAAGTGATTTTTTAATGAATTAATTTTTCGCATTGTTGACTAAGCGCAAAAATCACCCCACCCTCCCCCTGGGGCGATTGGCGCCAAAATTTAATCGATGCTTGCTTCCATATTGGGTTAGTGTTATTCCAAATTTCATTCAAATCGCAGCAATATTTCCCGAGATACAGTAGGTGCAATGACAAAATAAGCACTTTTGATTGCTCCACCCCCCTTTGAGATATTGACACACAAATTGAATCAGCACCTGTACTCAATAGGGTCTACCTATGGACCAATTTTCGTTTGATTCCGCCGGTTACTTCCTGAGATATAGCAGTCACCCCCGCGCAGAACACGTGCGATTGCTCCACCCCCCTTCGAGATATTGACAAACAAATTGAATCAGCACCTGTACTCAGTAGGGTCTACCTATGGACCAATTTTCGTTTGATTCCGCCGGTTACTTCCTGAGATATAGCAATCACCCCCGCGCAGAACACGTGCGATTGCTCCACCCCCCTTGGAGATATTGACAAACAAATTGAATCAGCACCTGTACTCAGTAGGGTTTACCTATGGACCAATTTTCGTTTGATTCCGCCGGTTACTTCCTGAGATATAGCAATCACCCCCGCGCAGAACACGTGCGATTGCTCCACCCCCCTTTGGAGGAATTCGCTAAAAAAAGTCAGGTGCACCAGTTCACATGGTGGTACATATGTGCAAAAATTTTTGTTCGATTTCATTCAGTAGTTTTTGCTCTAGCGCGGCCACAAAAACTGGTCACACACATACAGACTCACACACACACAGACAGACAGACATTTTCCAAAAATGGTCGAAATGGACTCAGCGCACCTCAAAACGTGCAAATCCGTCAAAATTCGACATTCGAAAATTTTCACGAAACCAATACTTCCTTCTATATATTAGATATAGAAGAAAGTAAAAATGTTTCCACAAATATTCGTTTGTGTTTACGAGTCGAAAATTATATTTATATGGATCAAATCTTTGTTAGCTCTAACTGCATGATTTGCTTCTGTACTGAATACAAAGCCATTGTATGTAGACGACGAGACCTTTGATGTTTTTTTTTTTTTTTGTTATTTTGAATTGAAATATGTTAAACTATTTAATTGAAAAAATATTCTTTCATTCGCCGAAAAGAGCGGTGATAAGCAATTTTACTTTGAGTACATTTTTTTAAAGGTTTAATTTTTCTTTTCTTAGTTCTTTCTTTCTTTCTTTCTTTTTTTTTTTTTTTTTGAGATTTCATCTTTTGTTTGGCATCTGGTGGAAAGTAAACCCATTTGTCAGCTGACTGTTGGCATGGCAGAGCACTGTGTTGTCATTCAGTTTGGTTTTAGTCCAAATATTTAAAAAAAACACCATTTGGATTTCACCCGCTATATTTGGGTTTTATTCTTATGATTTCACGTAATTCACTGTGGAGAAATATTTTACAGAATTTTTCTCTCTCGCCGCGCCAGGGAAATTAATGTTTACTATCGATAATAAAATAAAATTTTGAGTCGCTTAATTTTGAATGCAAATATTCATTGTGTGCGCAAAGATTAAGCGAAATATAAACAAATGAAATATAATATTTAATGTAATATAGTATTGTCAAATACAAACCATTGCAAGCAATAGCTAGAGCCTATGGAACACCCATGTAAAATGTTACTATGCTCAAATTTCAAATGTAAACTGAAAAAGGTGCAAAACGTGAATGGCTTCAAAATATTTTGGTTGCAGTTTCTTGCTGAATTTTTGTCAACATCACTAATATCCAAATTGTTCTCATTCCTTCAAGCGATAGGATTTATATATTTAGTTCAGTGTTTGTCCTTGTGTGCTTGGTTTCGTCTCAATTTTATTTTGTTGTTGTTTTTTTTTAAATATTTCTTAAAATCATTTCACAGTTTATTTTTTCGGTTTGTTATTCAAAATGTAAAACTTCGTTCGTGTGTGCATTTCGGCAAAAAGTTTCGAAATCCTAAAAGTTTTATGTCCTTCACTCCTTTAACATTTTTTTAGCACTTTTTCCAATTTCCAACAATAGTTAGGGCAGTATAGTCTATGAAGGCTCCTGTGCCATTAAACTCGGGTCCGCCGAGAGTCAAGGCGGGCCCCTTGTCAGTTTGGTCGTCAGGCCCCTTTCTCCAACACGACTTATAATTCCATCCAGGGCCCTCACAACAATCAGGCCCCTAGTTTCCGACAAGGCTGACGTGGCCTCTCGTCGGTCCTGATTGAACCCAATAAAACCAACCAACATCGCTAACGAAAAACCTGTTTGTCAAGTAAAGCTTTTGAGTATTTCCCCTTGAGACGTAAATTGAATAATGGTTTTGGAATAGTAAAATAATTTTAGTTGCAACGCTGCACGCACTTTTGTATTAGCTTTTACAATTAATTTAACGGCTCATCTTGCCCATCCACCGTCTACTCGAGCACTTTTAATATTCACAGCTGTCCTATCAGTTCCTTTTGTAGGTTTTGTAGCTTCACATTTGTTTTCTTCCTTGCGCCTATGGAGTGCAGGGGAATTAATTAAATGATCTCGAATTCGCTGGTGGGCTTCCCGTTGTGTACAACCCATGCCGAAATCATTTTTCTCACGCTTTCGCGGAGCCCAATTAGTGCCCGGAGAGTTTCGGCAGACGATTTAATTAGTGCACCATAAAGCTCATGTTGCCGGTGTGTTTGTGCAGCCGATCTTTCAGAAATTTCAGAGTTTCGTGAAGAAGAAGCAGCGGTTTTTGTTGTTCGGCGTGGGCTTGCATGGTGTGCTTGGAGACAAGCTCGTTATTTTCTCGCCCGTCGCTCTATTCGAAGCGTATTTTGTTCGAATTAGTGGCTTTCTTTTGTTGGAATAGTGGATGTTTACTATTTATTGCTCTTGGCAATGACGAAGGGAAAGTAAGATTATTTCCGTTGAAAATAAAAGAATGTAATACTTAGCTGTTAGGAGTATAAAAGGTACATGGCAAATTATAAACTGTTGTTCTTGCAGTATAATACTGGAAGCAGAGGTTTTACAGCAATAAACTGAAATTGCTGATTTTGCAGAAATCTCTACTAATAATAAAGCTGAAGGTTTGTCTGTCTGTCTTTCTTTCTGTCTGTTACGCGCGTAGCGCCAAAACCGTTCGGTCGATTTTCATGCCACTTGGCACAAAATTAGTTTGTAGCATGTAGTTTTGCACCTCGAAGCGATTTTTCGAACATTCCATTTCGTTCTTTTTCTATTCGAATTCTTAGCGGAAATTCGATAAAATAGGGAAGAAATATTCCATACACATTTTCAAGTCTTATGTCATTCGAAAGCTTGAAATTTTCTGCACAAAATGAAGTTTTTTCGAAGTTTCTACGATCATCAGGAGAGCTGTAACAATTGTTTTTAGAATCCCGAAATTCAAGGCTTACCTTCAGTAAAGCAAGCCAAACGATTCTAAAATGGTTGAGCTTTAGAATAAAATTTGTTTGAAAAGAGAGATAAAATGAATTATTTTATCAACGGAAATCAATTTTTCATGTTGTTACTATGGTTACGTGTTCATACTTATTTTTGTTTCTTTCTTTTTCCAGGGTTGCCAGCGTCTATCTTCGTAGGCTACGGCCAGACGTAGTATTTTTGATTCTACGGTAGTATTTTTTCGGCCCAAATAAGGAGCGTAGTATGTTTCTGGCAACCCTGTTTCCAATACACTAATGACTTAATTAAAAGATTTGGCGGATTTTTTTTTTTTTTTTTCATTTTCATAGATTTCGCATTTCAGCAACATTGATTTTGGCAACGTTTGGAAACAGTAGTATTTTGTAATATTTTTTAGAGGAGGCGTAGTATTTTTTTGTTCCAATTCTCTGGCAACCCTGTCTTTTTCCCGGTGAAGATGCTTTGGGACCCTGCTTGGCGCGTTTTCAAAAAGTCAACTACGCAAAATAGCTAGGGTTACCACGCTTGGCGCGCCTATCGTTCATTTAGCGAGAAAAAAGCGCAGATTAACGAAATATCGTATCAATTGCGATATTGCATCGTTTTTTTTAAAGTGTTTCATTTCGGAAAATGTATTGTTTTGTTTTTTAAGCTAGGAAAGAAAACTTTCTTCTTCTTTTAAACTTTGGTAAGATTTCTGTTGGTTCCTGTTATCAACAAAATTGTTCTTATTTTCTCTTTTGGCTTATTTTATTTTTGTCCATCTCCCTTGGGGTTGCATTCGAATGTTCCAAGGGGGTGTTTTACCCCATTTATCGGGTAAATCAGTGTTTTCAATGCAAGGTGATATGAATTGGTTAACAAAAGTGATATGACCACTTGGCGATATATCGCCAAGCTTTTGATCGCCAAGTATTTGACGCCAATTGGCGAAAAAAATTTTTTTTTTTGATTTAGGTTCAATTTGGCGCTGTTGGCGATATTTTGCGAAAAATCCACTGAATGATGTTAAAATCGACGATATTTAAGAGATTAATCATTGTAAAACATTTTTTTGCATTGTTTCGTAGCAAACTAGGGATACAAATGTTTGAATTGTTATCTTGCTCACTCCAAGCACTATTTTAGCACTTAAGGCATCTACTAAGTAATTTACACGTAAAATTAAGTAGTGTGGGGTCCATATTAGATCTTTATATCACTTTGAAGGAATTATAGTTGAATAAAACTAAAATAGAGCATTTTTTCTGCTATATCAATTATTTTACAAATGAACTTTTAATTTTATACCACGGGCAAAGCCGTGCGGGTACCGCTAGTAAACTATAAACTTGGAAATTTTACCTTTTATTACTATAAAATTAGTTGTATTTTACTGTAAAAACAGCTGGCTGGCAATAGAAGTGCCAGTTCAAAACTAAAATAAAAAGTAATAAAATGTGAAATTAGCAGTTTTACACTTTTTTCTACAAAGTTAGCTGTGTAATACTGTAAAAGAAGCATTTTAATTTTTTTTGCAGTGTAGTGTTTGAGTTGCGAAAAAAAAAAGAATCAGTTGCCAAATTGTTTTGCATTCTCTAAACACTCATTTTTGGCTGAATTTTAAATTTAACGTATAATAGACCTTTAGCGTTACAATACCCACCAAAGCGTTCAAATTAATGACATTGTGGTTGTGCACCTGAATCTTGTACCTCCTGTGAGACCGCTACTTAAAAATAAGATTAAGACCACAAGAAAGGGAACTGGAGTCTGTTGTTGTTTCTTATACCACGCTAGTATCCGTGCCCGAGAAAATTAAATCTGCTCGATTTAAGGCAGGATAGGTACGGCTTCCGTTTTTACGAGCACCATGAAGGGGAAAGACCGTTTTAGCTCAACACACATGCTATAAGGACCCGTTTATAGGGTAGACATTCATTCATCACACACAGAAAGGACAATGACAAAATTATTATCGTATGTTATTGTCACAAAATTATTTTATGTGTTCCTGTTTTGCCTTAGAAGTTTCTATAAGACGAGAAAAAAATGTGAAGCACTGCTTCAAATGCTCGCCTTGGATACTTTCGCAATTTTTTTTTGTATTCTTGAATGTGTGTATTGTATTGATATAAATTATCTTGGTAAAAATGGCGGTTTCGCAATTATCTTAATAAAAGGAAATAATGCTGATCAGATGAAATTCTGCAGTGTTGAATGAAATAAAAATGAATCAGAAGTAATCTAGAATGACATAATTGTCGAAAACTAATAAATTATAGGAAGTGTACATAACTGAACTTTTTAGTGGTCTCAGATTGAAACGATTAAGATGATTGACGCTTCGACGAATAAAAATATTGACCAAGTCGTGAGGTAAATTTACAGACGCGATTATGCTATCGATTACAACACCAAACCCTTTTGATAAGTTCAAGGTCAGGCAAATAAATCATCGATCATAGCATCTCTTCGTTTTTCTCCGAGTTCTTTCGTGGAAAATGGTGTCAAACAGGAAGTATAAAATGCAAATAAAGAGTTTCGAAATGGGATCTTTAAGTGCAGTTATAATTCTCTCTTGGGTATTTATTACCTGCAGGGCTGGATTTACGTACAAGGCAAACAAGCCACAGCTTGGGGCCCCGCTTTGTTGGGTGTCCCAACTTCCAAAATTTTCATTATTCTTTTCTAAAAAATTGAAACTGCGCGAGAAAAAAAAATTTTTAGGGCAGGGACCTTCCTGACAGGAAGATCCCTGCATCACTCACTTGATTTCCTTGCCGTTTCAAGACTAGTCAAAAGGACAAAATGGACATTAAAAAAATTGGAAAATGCAAAAGCATGGGGCAGGAAAAAAAAGACTCCTTTGGAGGAGGGGAGGGGGTATTAAATGAAACAAAATATTAAGATTGCCTTTTGATTTCTTTAGGAGAGAGGGGCCCGTACCAGAAATGGCTTAGGGGCCCGTGAAGTTTAAATCCGGCCCTGATTACCTGCATGAGTTTTTTTGGGAATTAAGTTAGAGAACAGCTCGTTCGGAAATTCGATAAGTTGAAAGTTTCCAGAGATTTTTGCGTGCGCAGTTTATGTGTTACTGTGAAAGACCGAAATCTCTAGTTATAGAGATATGCCGAGGTGCTTTTTGGTCAAGTAGCCGAGTACTCGGCCGAGTCGAGTACCGAGTTACCGAGTACTCGGTAAGACTGATTGCACCACAGTTTAAAATACAATGATTTTGATTATTGAAATATTTTCATAGCACTTTTTATTTTTTTTCTCCTAAGTATTGCTTTACCCAAAATAGTCACAACCTTTTTCTTGCGATAATAACATGACTTAATTTTACTTTCATGTTTTATTGTAACTGTACCAAAAACTTAAATATGTAAAATGATCGTTTGAAAAATTAACAATCTAAGTTTGCAAATGATTCATAACAAATTGGAATATGATTTAAGGATATGGTATTATCAGTCTATGAATATTCATTTTAGGGATCACATGTACGGTTCCTGGCCAAAAGTAAATTTAACACACTAATGTGTGATATGGGAAAGATAGTTACACATAAATCCATGCACATTCATGCATTTTACACAGTAAAAGTGTATAGGCCATTATAGCTTAACTTTTAACCTGTATTGATTTTATAAGTGAGGTTTTTTTTCTCATACGTAGAACATAGTTGTATATTATGTATAAAACAGCTGTAATTTTTTAAAAAATTTCGTTATCTTAAAAAATATTCAACTTTTACAACTATACTCTGTATTGGTCAAGAACCTGATCAAAATTTGGCCAAGTACTGAGTTCTCGGTACATCATTACTAACAGTGAATAATGTCGGTAACTGTCAACAAAGTAAAACCCCCTTGAAATGAACTCTAAGGTACCTTTAAAATCAATTCGTCTTTCCGCAGCTCGTCTTTTCCGACTTGCGATGCGAAACGAACAGCAGGAGAGGGTTCGGAAGTGTAGTTCCTTTTAGCAGTCTTTGGTTTTAAGCGTGTTCGAATTAACGAGGTTCGACTGATACCAAGAACTCATCTTTACACAAGTCTCCCAATGTTTTGAAACATTCAAAACAGTGCGCAGTGACAAGAAGGGCAATTAGCGGCCCCCCCCCGCCATTCATTTTATGTTGGTTTTATCAATTTACTTTTCCTGGCTTTGCTTCGAATTCAAACAAACGATTTCATTTCTTTCATATTTGCCTTCAACTTACGCATGAATTGAAGAATTTTTTTCATTGTCATTCTCGGTTACCAGAACATTCCACCAAACTTCAAATTTATGGCGTTAAAAAAACGTTAACTGTGTCTGTACCGCACAAGGCATTCTTCGGCAGTTGTAAAAAATGAACTACGCGGGAGATAAATTCGAAAAAAAAAAAAAAAGTTTGATACATTTTACTTTATTGGCGATCCCATGACTATAAGCGTTAGTCCGCGTAATAGCTGAAGAATAGGGATGAAAGGAATGTTAGACAAACACAATAAGTTGGGGAGAACTTCTAAAGCTCGATGATAATGCTCTTTTTCTGCTGTACTGTTATATTCCCTTGGCTAATGTCAAGTTCAGCAAGTTTTAGAATGAAAAAAAAATCTACCTTTGTAAGGATTGAAATGAAGTCAAAACACGCTAAATATAAATGACAATAGGGGGGGGGGGAGTCTGGAATATTTTTAGTGTGGGTTTAGTTTATGGTGAAAGGCCTGCCCGATCCTTCATCCCACACTGAATCGTAGAACCGCAAAAAATGATACTGCTTTATGCTGTTTTGTTTGGATTTTTTTTAAGGAATTGACACATGACACGATATTGGTGTGGGTATCTATCAAGCCCACGTTTTGTGCTAGAACTGCTAATACTAGCTTCAGTTTACTCGGTTGTAATTTAGATTTGTTTTTCTAACCTATTTTTCTAGTGTTCTAAAATAGGAATTAGATTTAGAAATGGTGTGTAGTTCGTGGCCCACGAATTGCATCCTCCGTTGTATTTTTTTTTTTTTTTTAACTGTTAGTGATGCTATTTGATATGAAAGTGATTTTGGTTACAGGAGGCATTTAGTGTTTTAGAACTGAACTTTTGTGGGCTACTGTGTTTGAAGCAGTAAAGCACAATGATTATGTTGCACCTTTATTAAATACAATTAAATAACCTAGCCACAAACCAGCATCAAAAAGGTGTCTTTTCTTCAGAATAATAATAATAAAAATCTTGTAGCAGAGTTAAGGGAAAATTGAAAAACTTACGCTTCTGAGTAAAACTCATTCGACACGAAGTAATGAGTAGAAACCGGGCCTCATAACTTAATGCAGATTTTTAGAGAAAGAGATTAGATTGTAGTTTTGTCGCACTTGCAGACAAATTTTCAAAGGTTATTATCTTTTCGTTCAGTCAGTGATCCAGATTTTGGTGAAACATATGTGTTTGTAATGTTTTGTGCTTACGTATAGCTTACACTAAAAGATAGTAAAAACAGTTCACTATCCTTTGGGGCCGTAAAATTCGCACTATCTTTTAGTGCAACATACCACTAAAGTTTTTGCAACCCATTTGAATCTCATTGGAGTTTCACTTTAGATAAAGCTGCACGTTTTCTATTAAAAACATCTTTATTTGTAAGGCCACACTTGAAATCACTCTACCAAAATTTCCTTTCACATAAACCAACTTTCCATTGCCATAAATCTGTGTTTAAGAAGCTGTTGAGGCATGCTACTCCGGCAGTAAGCTCGAGTATGTGTACGTTCACGCTCTTTGGGTTCTAGGGAATGCTTCAGTTACTGTGGAACTCATGCATGCTTTCATTCGAGCTTGTCAAGTGATGGATTTTGTTTTGACCAAGTCTTTTCTTGTATGCTTGTTACGTTTTAGTTGACAGAAGATTCCACTGATGTAGTTAGAATGTTAGACAGGATAATTTGAAGATTTAGGATTGTTGGTGTTCTATCTTCTCTGTCAGTTGAAAAAAATATTGAAACCGAAACAATTAAGACGACTTATGTCAAAGCAAAGCAATACCTGCTTAGTTAAAGGTAGGGATGCACCGATAAGCAAATTGGCCGATTACCGATTAATCGGCTGTTGATAATCGGCCGATTAATCGGCTGAGCCGATTAAGGATAAGGACAATTGTTTTTCTGCTACCAATTTTACCATCATTGTTTTTTATCTCTTGTACAATTCCAACTTTAGAAATAGTAAGTATTTGATTTTTGGGAGAAGATTTTTTTTCTCCATTTTCCTAGTTTTCACAGAAAATTTTCAATATTTTATCAAATTTCTTAGAACCAATTTTCATATTAGTGTCAATAATATTATTAACACATTGTTAGTTACGTTAATTGTAAATAAAAACTTATAAAAAAAAGGAGGAGAGGGGGAGTGTGTGGTGAACACCCTAATTTAGGAGTACTTTTAATTCATATATTTTAGTAATTAGTAGTAATTTTATTCAATACTTTTATTCTTTGAAAATTAGAAGTTATCTGAAAGCACTGTGCTAAGGAGAAAATTGTCGCCACATGAAAAATGTTGCATCATGTATATTTATTTATTTAAAGTAGGAGAATTAATTTAAAAAAATCATTATATCAACTGTGAGGATTATTATTACTGTTAATAAAATTATTCATCATAGTTTCCTAGTGAAAGTATACTTTGAAGAATAATATCTGAAAAATAATTTTCAGCCGATTAATCGGCCTGATTTTGCCGATTATTAATAATCGGCAAAGTGGCCGATTATGGCCGATTAATCGGTACTGCCGATTACGGTGCATCCCTAGTCAAAGGTAAAATCAACGTAAAAAGAAGAGTTGCAAAAGGATACCAGGTGCAGAGCTTATTTAATCCGCGCGGTATACACCAAAAAAATAGTATGCACCATCAAAAGATGGTGCTAATTCCTGGCTACAAACGATGGTGCACAATTTTACAATATTTTGTGCAACATGATCAATTATCACCAAACTTTCTTCAGTGAAAGGAGAGGGGAAAAAAAACTTCCTGCACGCAACATTTAGCATCCAGTCCTAGGGGGGGGAGCATTGTCGAAGTTTTTTAAATTTAAGATTGAACCCCCCTATATTGTTGGAAATGCTTCACTGATCACAAAAACACTAATTTTTTTTCTGTACTATCAAAATTGAGTAAACTCTAGCCATTTTCTTGTTTTTTACTGTACGGCGCTATATTGGGATATCGGAGAATTCGGTATCTCATTTTTATCCCCATATTAGAGATATATTTCCTAGTTGGGAAAAGGAGGAACACAACAAGGCACTACACAGACCATGCATATGAGATTTTAACCTTCTAAAGGGTACCATTTTTGAGTTATGTAATGTACATCCATACAAACGTATGTGCAAACGTCACAAGAAAACTTATGCTAGTTAACTCAATGATGATCAAAATGGATATTTTGGCTGTGAGTATGTTCTTTGGTACATGTTCACTTGTGTATGGGCAGAGAAATTACCCAACATTAATTGAAAAGTGGGAGAAATAAAAAATTATGTGGAAATTGTGCTTTTTTAAAATTTTTTGGGAATTCCTTTTTTTTTAATAGTTTGTACAAGGAATTTAAAGTTGCTGTTCAAATTGTGGCTTCATATAAAGAAACAACTTAGATCAGAAAATAGAAGTAAAAAATAATGAAGAAATTGAAGAGGTTAAGAAGCAAATAATATATGAGTAAAAATGGAGAAATTCTGGAATTATGAAGAAAGCTTTTAAAAACATTTTTGAATTACTGACTTGATTCAAAGAAAGAAGCAAAATACAGTAGTTTATTTCAAAATAAGTCGGATATCTTAAACTGAATGACTCTATTTAGGCCATGCAAAATACATTTTACTTGTCTCAGTTATAGGTGGAAGCAGGGCTCGAAAATTATATTGCCCAACATGCCCGGGCATGTAAAATTTCTGATCGGGCATGAATCTTCAACCCTTACATGCCCAGCTGGCCATGTAGTTTTACGATCAAATATTTCTTTCCTAAACTTTATTATTTCGTATTTTCGAAAAAAATTACCACATATGTTAAGATTGAAATAATTCTTAATTCAGATACAAAACTGCAAATTTAATATTTTGTCTGTTTAACATGTTGACTGCCCAAGTAGGAGATGATAATTTGTAGTATATCCTTTTAGCTGACAGAATAGAATTTGAGTTAGCTTATATGTGATTTGCTGTTTTCCTCCCGATTAGAATTTGTCTTTTACAATGACATTAATATGGATATTTGACTTCTGAGGAGATGAAAGTAAAGCTAATTGACAGGTACATTGTATTTAGCCCAGCTCATATGCTACGTATGTTTTGTAGCTTGGCAATCAACGTCTTAACACTGTACGACAAATTCAAATGTTTTTATTTATAAACAACAAAAATAAAAATGGGCAGGTAAAAATTTTATTCGGCATGTACTTTTTAGACAAACATGCCCGGCAGGGCATGTAAAAGTTTAAGATTTTTCGAGCCCTGGTGCAGCACAGTACTTCCTGTTTTCCCTAAATTGTACATTGAGTTGTCGTCTCCTACAAATGTCTGCCAAATCAGAAAGGCAGGGATAGAAAGCTTAAAAGAAAAATTTTCTGTTAATGTGTATCGAAACGAATAGATGGAAACAATACAGAAAGAGTTGGAGGAAGCTGATGAAGATCTTATTAACAGTATTTGCCAGAAGATGTTATGTGTCCGTGGAATCGCATTTGCTAGACAGAGAGGGGGTGCATTTGAGTTTGGTAATTCAAACAATCATCAATTTCCTGTCCGGCAGCAAATTCCAGAGCACTTGCTTGAAAGTGCACCAACCCAATTATCTCTACAGAAAAAGTTTTTGGAGATGTTGATAATTGTTTAAAACATTCTGGACCATGTGGTTTTGCTGGGGTGATATAGAAAATAGTTATTACGCATTCAAATGACTTTGTGTTTCTTGATCATGAATGGAGAAGTAAGGAGTTTAAAAATAATGAAAAAAGAAACCGATGAACTTAAAATAATTCGGAGCTTATCCCAAAAACAGAATTCTTTCAAACAGTGCATAGCACAGACATTGACACAGTGAAGATAATACAGGAAAGAAAAATGCTTACCATAAAAAAGAATTTCTACTTAATTACAGCATTATTCCAACTAATTATGAAGAAATTGAGGAAAAGTCAAAGATGAAGGTGAAAAGTGCAAAGTTTTGAAATTACTGGTAAAAATAGCTAAAAGTGATTTCAGAAATTTAAAACAAGACCACATACTTTTCAAGCAACGAGGGTTAAGTCCCGAGACAATTATGAGCAACTTAAAGGTCCTATATGGCCATAAAGTTAATGACGTTACTGCAACTGTTGATGATATCAGAGCTGTTTTATGCAATACATCTGATACAAATGTAGAATCTGTAGATGATCCACTGCCATTGCAAGATGTGCATGAGAATGAAATGGTTGTTGCACTTTGGGATGGAGAGTGGGGTGTTGGTCAAGTCATAAGCAAATTAGATGAAGGTACTGATACATACAGGATAAAATATATGAAAAGGATTAAAAAAGATTCAAACTTGTATTGGATATGGCCAATACAAGATGACATACATACAACCAAAGGGGAACAAATCATTATTATTCGGCCGATAATAGACGTTTCCGTAGATGTTTCCTCTAAAAGAACAATTATTTTTGAACTAATTAATCATGTTTTAATTAATAATATAGCAAATACAGACTGTGACAATATTTAACTTAGACTGTATCACCAAAGAAAGTTAATCTAACATTTTTATTTCCTTATTGTTGTTCAAAATGTTTTCGAAGCAATGCAAAAACGAGAAATAAAGTCAAAATATGAAAAAACACCCAGAGTTTGGACAATTTTTGAGATATTTCAAAAAAATTGCTTGTTATGTCATCTTTGTATAACATTGTATCATCCTAGAGGGTTCAATGTTAAATTCAGAAAAACTTTTTTTTCCCCATAGCAATGCTCCCCCCCCTACCAGTCCCAGTGAATGTTGACATCTTTAATTCAAATTACTGTCTGTTTGCGTTTTGTGCTCCTGGCAGCCACGGACGCTTCTATCTGAAAAGGGGGAGATAGGTTTAGGATGCGCACTACCCGATGCCTTCAGCTTTTGTTCGCTTACTACTTCCTTGTTGCTTTCCCCCCCCCCTATTTCGAGAAAGTCGGAAGAGACTTGGCGCGTGCGCAGATGCGGTGGAGGTCGCACGAAAAAATTTTAGTATGTTTTTCGCAATCACGGAATGTGACCCTACTCCCATGCTTCGTGTTTCCACGAATGGTTCCGATCGCAATCACTATTGCGAAAAACACAATTCGAATTCAAGATCTCAAAATTCAAATGAATGTCGGATCCTGGGTGCTTAGGGCTGCATGCTAAGTGTTGTATGCTGTGTGTTTTTTTTTTTTTGGTCCAAACAGGATTGTGTAAAGTCGAGAGGGTCCGATACAAATAAAAACGAGGACGAGGAGCTGGAGTAGTCTGCCACTGCCCAGGAGGAGCATCAGGGCACGGAGGCCGGATGCTCCGCAATTGGTGCCGTATATTCTCAAAAAGAATATATGGCACTAATTTCGGGCATGTAAACACAATAAGCAATCGCGAATTTTTCCTCAAAGCGTAAACAAAACAGCCAATTTAGCGAAGTTGAAGTGCAAAATTTCGTGAAATAGATCTTCAACTGTGTATAAATGATTAACTGCATAATGAGTAAAAGTACATGGATTTAGATAAATCCAATGCATTATATCGCGGAAGTATCTCTGCGCTGAGGAGTGATATGCCAGTTCTATACCTCACAACCAGACTAATGTAAGTCCAATTGTGAAGGAATTTGTTTTACAGAATACTGTTTTAATGTGAGTCGATGTGGAATAAGATTCTACATACAATGAAGCAAAAAAGTGAAAATGGCCATTTTTGGACTTAGTCGTTCTGGTTCTGAGGTATAGAGTAAATTTCAAAAGTTTTTAAAAAGAGAATCTTTTTTCGGTGCTTTCGTATAAAGCAGTCTTGAACTTTAACATCTGAAAGAAGTACTGTCGGCGCCGCTTAAACGAATACTGTCGGTTCCACGAAATATTATTCGTTAAGCGGGGTATTTGTTTAAGCAGGGATTTTTAATATTGCGTCTATGGTATGGGAAATATTCGGTTCCAGGATATTTTATCCTTATAACAGGGATGAAAATCTTCCGCGGATCCGCGATTTTCTGCTTGTTGTATTTTTTTCTTTCTTTCCGCGATCTGAAACTTAATATTGCAACGAGTTTGGAAAAAAAATACTTATCATTAAAATAAAGCTTAAAATAAGTTGATTTAAAGTAGTAGAGGCTGAAATTACTTTCAACTTCTAAAATAATGGAAATATTTTTTGGATGCAGCAGGATTGAAACTTTAAGAACGACGTGCAATTTCTATTTTGGCATGCTGCCAAAAATATAAGTTTCCGTTGTAGGGAGTAGAAATTCAGAAAATTCAGCTAAAATATTAGACATTTGTCAAAAAATCGTGAAAATTATTTTGATTTTTATGATTTAAGTAACTGAAGCCCACGCAAAATTAGTTGGAGAATTTATTTTTTGCAGAACACATATCTAATTCATCTAAAATTACACCCTCTCCCCCCCTTTTTTTTTTCTTGATTTCTGCAATGTTGTGGATGACTTAAAAAGAAATCGGGAATGTGCAATTTAGTGACTTTACAAATAGTTAAAAATGCCTTCAATCTGCTTATTCTACTCAAGATTTTTCACTTCAAATTAAGAGGAAATCTCGCATAAAAGGAATTCATTATATCTTTAAAAAATCTATTGGAATACTAAGCTGCGCAATTTTTCCTCTTTTTTGATTTTAATCTGTTTTCATCCCTGTTATAAGCGGGGTCTTCGTTTATCCGTTGCCCGATTGAGCGGGTCCGACATGTATAGAAAGGCATTTACTTTGCAACATTTAGTATACAGAATCGAAAAATACTAAAGTTGGTAAGAAACCAAATTAGGGTGCTTGACGTGGTAAAGATAAATATCCATTTCTGATGAATTTAGTTTTGCGATCTTAACGAAAGATATTGTAGAATTGAACTGGCAATGGAATGAATTTGTGAAAAATGAAGGTATAAAACTGACCGCAAGATCAAAAGTTCATATTGATTTTGGTATTTTAGAAGAATTTCGAATGCAATGCAATCATTTTTAAAAGAGCAAAAGATACATTTTTGCTTATTTTGTGGATATTTTCCCTTTCGTCACTAATACAAACTTTCATTCATAAACACACGTTCGAACGTATCCATCACAGCAGAATTTTGTTCCGCTACACGCATGGCGGTCGCCAATGATCACTTTGGCGTGGAAAAATGAACATGCCTCCCCCTCCTTTATCGGTCAGTGTGCTATGCAGTGAAACAAATGCCCGGGGATTTTGCTGGTGGAACCAGTTTTAAAAATCCAGAATCATCTTCAGATTTAAGTTATCAGGGTAGAGTGATCAAGATAATTCAAGTGAAGAACACAATCGTGTTTATTTTCTAAAACCTGGAATGTTTGGAATTGTTTACCGTGGATTGTTATTAGCGTTTCTCTGTAATTTTCGCATTTCCCGATACGTTTCGAAGCGAACCTGGAAATGTTGCAATTCACAATTTTTATGTTTGTTTGATTTTGAGTGTAATGTTAAGTCAGTATTTTCTATCACACCTACATTGTACTTTTATTTTTACAATATCTCTTGCTACCATGTATATTTCTTTCCATGTATGCTTTCTGTTCGTTAAGCATTGATTCTTTGAAGTATGGTGGTAGAAAAAATGCCCGTCTTTTGAAAGCACCGTAATGCTGTTGGACCTTTTTACTTTCTTCTATATCTAATATATAGAAGAAAGTATTGGTTTCGTGAAAATTTTCGAATGTCGAATTTTGACGGATTTGCACGTTTTGAGGTGCGCTGAGTCCATTTCGACCATTTTTGGAAAATGTCTGTCTGTGTGTCTGTCTGTGTGTCTGTCTGTCTGTGTGTGAGTCTGTATGTGTGTGACCAGTTTTTGTGGCCGCGCTAGAGCAAAAACTACTGCATGAAATCGATCAAAAATTTTTGCACATATGTACCACCATGTGAACTGGTGCACCTGACTTTGTTTAGCGAATTCCTCCAAGGGGGGTGGAGCAATCGCACGTGCTCTGCGCGGGGGCGATTGCTATATCTCAGGAAGTAAAAGGCGGAATCAAACGAAAATTGGTCCATAGGTAGACCCTACTGAGTACAGGTGCTGATTCAATTTGTTTGTCAATATCTTGAAGGGGGGTGGAGCAATCGCACGTGTTCTGCGCGGGGGTGATTGCTATATCTCAAGAAGTAATCGGCGGAATCAAACGAAAATTGGTTTGTAGGTAGACCCTACTGAGTACAGGAGCTGATTCAATTTGTTTGTCAATATCTCGAAGGGGGGTGGAGCAATCGCACGTGTTCTGCGCGGGGGTGACTGCTATATCTCAGGAAGTTACCGGCGGAATCAAACGAAAATTGGTCCATAGGTAGACCCTACTGAGTACAGGTGTTGATTCGATTTGTTCGTCAATATCTCGAAGGGGGGGTGGAGCAATCGCACGTGTTCTGCACGGGGGTGACTGCTATATCTTAGAAAGTAACCGGCAGAATCAAACGAAAATTGGTCCATAGGTAGACCCTATTGAGTACAGGTGCTGATTCAATTTGTGTGTCAATATCTCAAAGGGGGGTGGAGCAATCAAAAGTGCTTATTTTGTCATTGCACCTACTGTATCTCGGGAAATATTGCTGCGATTTGAATGAAATTTGGAATAACACTAACCCAATATGGAAACAAGCATCGAATAAATTTTGGCGCCAATCGCCCCAGGGGGAGGGTGGGGTGATTTTTGCGCTTAGTCAACAATGCGAAAAATTAATTCATTAAAAAATCGCTTTCACGCTATTTAATTATCAAAACAGCTGAAAACTTTCAATGATTTGAAATTTTTAACTGTTGCCAATTTCTTTTGACTAACAAATAAAATGTTTGCAATTAATCTAAACAAGGCTTTTGTAATGATTTCCCATTTCGCTCATTGATTCTGCATTTGCAGGGTTATTACGATAATTGGGAAATTGGTGCTGTTTCCAATTATTCGGGAGAGTACGTATTTTATTTTGTAACTGGAATTCATAAGATAGATATAGAAGAAAGTTTCGTGACGGCCACGACAGCTAGTTTAGTCTGACATCGAAGTATTGCAATAGCCGCATGGGGCGCAGAGGTTTATGTTTAGTCTATTAACGAAACAAGGGAAAGCCAGTTTCTGGTTTTGGAGAGAGTCATAATTTATTTTTTGGTATAAGTAAGGATTCTGGAGAAAATTTTCGAAGTATGCGTCAACAAAACGCAGGTTTAGACTTCCTTCTGTCACTTAGAAAGGGGGTGCTGGGGGAGGTCAGGACCCTCCACATCTCTTTAGATACGCACCTGCCTTACGCAGTTTTTAAAACGGAATACCATCAACAAATATTGCAAACGTGCTTGCTTGTGTTTTGCCAATTCTATCTCAACTTCTGTAACTTAGGTCAGTACGACATCAGTAACTTCGATGTGCTCCATAATCCTTGGGATTGACTTCCTGTCCCTTCGGGTGAATTATAACATCCACTTCTATGTGCTTCTCTTGGTTGGTTGAAGCTATCGAACAGTTTTGAAAGTTTTATACGTACATAATTCTGGTGAGTAAGTGTACAAATTGGTTGGATCGAATTGCAAACATGTTCTTGTGAGTAAAACTTTGACTTTCTTCTTATCCGAAAGGTTCAACTATGGTTTTTTAAAGTTCGCGCGCATTCAGGCGAGGGCAGTAACCTGTCCGCAGAAATGGCGACGTTCGAAAACCGAGGAAATTGAACTTGGCGGAGGGGAGGCATCGGATTATTTATGAGGCTGCGGCAGGAAAGTGGCGATCGCCTTTCGCCATTCTCTGAAATCGAGACCCGAAACAGAAACCTGGTGTGTATGGCTTCCAGTGTCGTCAGCGTCACTCGGGGCTGACGAGTATCTTGTCTGGAAGTCACTTTTTTTCTCTCTTTTTTTTTTGATGAGTTGTACTAGCGTCTCTTCTACGTCAACAATGATATAATCGATGTATAGTTGACAACGCCAAAGACTCGTTAGCCTAAAAACTGAATAAAAATTCTTTATCGTTTTTTGTTTTTTACTTTTTGAGATAAATATTACCATTTTTACTGAAAGTTTGTGCTACTGAACAATATTCAATAAATATTCATAATTCACGAAAAACTTATATTTAAAAACAGATCATGATTGATTAAATACATTGAAAATTTCAGAAAGAGTTTCTGAGCTTTTATATATAAAAAAAACCTATCATTTATTTTTAATATTCAGTAATTTTTGCCATATATTAATGACTGTTACAGCTACGAACAGTTGTTGCAGTTTATTTTACAATGCATTACCGTTCTGTTTTAACAGTTTAACGTAATGATTGTTTCTTAATGCCCTTAAAACCTCACAACCCTTGGTGCAATTTTTTGTTTCTCTTACCAAAGTCCTGCCCCGACCCATAACTTATTGTGATTACCTTTATTTCTCCAAAAATTAAACCCTGTCTTGTTTTAATTTTTGTTGCATATTATATGCTAGGGCTTACTTTCGAGAGATGCCCTTTTTTTTAATAGAACTTTTCTTCAAAAGTAAATTAACTCTATAAATGAAATAAATAAATGCCTTTCTGCTTAAAATAAAAGCAAAAAATACAATGTTGAAGCGCACAAACCCGCATTTGCGCTTTTTAAAGTTGTATTTTTGCTTTTATTTTCAAACTCAAAGGTATTTATTTATTTATTTCACTGCTTAAACAGGCCTTTCGTTGCTTTTTATGTTTTCGTTGTTGTTTGCTTCGCTTTCTTTTGATTTCACTGTGTAGCATTGCTTTTGCTTTTTAACTCTGTAAAACTTGTTTTGCTGCAAGCGCAGTGTCAATGCATGGAAAACAACTTGCCCGCTCTTGACGATTTGGAATCGGAATGTCCGTAACTTTCAAACATTTTACTTTTTCTCTTTCTTATTGAAAATTTTAATCGGTATAAATGTATGAATAGGTAATATTTTACACCCCCATCTTTGCTCTAATGCATCAGTTGTCCACATTTTCGTATCTTTCGCTTTTAGTCTGTTTTTGGGTGAAAATAAACATTAAGTATTTTTGAAATAATGCAACAACTCGTAACAAGTAAGGGCCATGCTCCACATCAGCGTAAAACGCGACCGAAACTGAAGGCAGAAACCGAAAATCCGGGTACTTTCCATAGGAACACCATTGAATCCATTTTACGCTTCTGCCTAATTTTTCTGCTTTACGTCGATGTGGAGCATGGCCCTAAGGGAAAAAAACATAGAAATGTATGTTAAAAGAAAATAATAAAAACGAAGAATAACTTTTAAGTGAAAGTTATTTATTGAGTTTAATTTAATATGGCTTTCTGTTCAAAACTTAAATGTAACTAATACGGTTCACAAAGAACTGTGTTGTATTTAGTGGGATCATATTTACGTATTCTTCGAGAATTTAGAACCAACGATCAGGAAACGAAATTTAAAAAATAAATGCATTTTAATGCATCCTCCGAAATCAATCTCACTCCTGAACACACTCACTGTATGTATTTTCTCCATCATGTATGCTTCTTTTTTTTCTTTTCTTTTTTTTAAGCACTGGATCATTCCATAGAAATGTCAACCTCAGCCGAAGGAAAAAAAATTCCGAAGTGAAAAAAGTATCAAAAAATAAATAAATTAATTAATAAAAATCATACAACATAAGAAGTTAAAAAAAGTTGAAAAAGCATTGTAATTATCACTGTGATTAGCCATAATGAATAGTTTGTAGTGTTTATCTGCTAGTTTTTCGATGGTTACGTTAGTCACGTTGCGTTAGTCACACTCCATCCTGAGTGAAAGTGACACTTAAGACTGAAAGAAATTAAGATTTAGTAAATGTGTTTTATGTTTTTAAAAGCCAACTTTACACATTTTTCAAATATATCATTCAGTTTTTAACACTTGCTTACCTTTGAGAAATTTTTGTCTCACAACATGAGCATTCATTTTCAGGGTTGCAAAAATGTTACGTTAGTCACGCTGCTATTTTTGTTGAAAAAATATCTACTTTTAGTAATTTTGTTTTAAATTCTTAGCAGAAATGATACATAGATACCATGCACATTGTAAATCCACCAGCATAATTAAAAAATATTTTTTTTATTCTTTAAGTTACAAGTAAAACATATACAAAATCAGCTCTGAATGTTACGGTAGTCACTATGGAATGACCCCAATGACAAGTTGCAGTTTTTTTTTTTTTTTTGACCTCAAACATCGTGTCGTCCCTCTTTCGGATTGGCATTCTACCAACGTCTCACGTCCCGATGCTCCAATTCACGGGACATGGTGGCGCAGCGAGACGGAGTCTGCAACAATCCCGCAGACATGGTGGTGCAGCACACATACATGGAAGCAAACACACCTGTCGCAATTCGTCATTACGAAAAACACGAGTTGAATTCAAATCGTTAAAATTAAATTGTTATTTTTTTCATGCATTGTTTTCAGTTCGTTCAATGTGCTCTTTCAGAGCAATGTTATGAAGCAGTGAGTAACCGCCTTTAAGCCAGGGCTAAGGCAGAAACGTGCAAAACACCACCAACTCCTTTATTATTCCATCCATGGATTGCAGTATTTGGCACTCGTCAACATGCAATAGGAATTAACCCATTAATGCCTGACATTTTTTTTCCACAGATGTTTTATATACTGGTTACAAACGGTGTTTAATGGGCAGGAAAAATAATAAAAAAAATGTTATGTAAAAAATAATTGTTTTATTAAGGAAAGAAAAATCGTCCTTCAAAAGTTATGATAGACCCCAGAGGGTACGTACTTTTTTTACTAAAATTTTTTTCTACCTACAATGTAAAGACATTTTATAAGAAGAAATAAAATCAGCAATGAACATAAACTGGGAAGCTGGGAATAACTTTGAAAACTTATTTTTTTTTTCTTGAGATTGCGAACGATGTCATTTTTGATAAAGATCATATTAAAACTCAGCTCCGAACAGTTGAACAGTTGTCTCTCTGACTGTACAGCTTAAACCGTTCTGTAGCCGTATAAACTACTACAGAACGCACTTTACAAATGGTTATGTGCTGCAATCTGTCAATAACGAAGTGAAACAATACCAAGGTACTAATTGAACACTATTATTTGGTTGAAATGTTCATGTTCGGGAAATTCAGACCCTTTCTTGGACCGTCCCTAGAAAGGGACGCTAGGCATCAGTGGCGTATCCAGGAATTGATTTTGGGGGGTGCACATCGAACATCGACACTGTGATGAGAAAGGAAAAAAATCAAGAAATATGGTGAAACTTTAAAAACTCTGTATTTCGATTTAATTTTTTCTATTGAACGTTGCTCAAAGATCATTTTCCTCTTACATTTCCACAATTACAGAATAACAATTAGTTTTGCTTCTTCTTGTCGAAAACAGAAAATAGTATGACAATATTTCAGTGTCCATAAAGTATTTTTCATTGAAAAAACCTGAAGCATATTTACATGAAGGTTACATGTTTTTTCAAAATTCGGTGCCACCATTGTTTATAGTCTTACAAAATCTTGGGGGGTGCATTGGTCCCTTGGCACCCCCCCTGGATACGCCACTGCTAGGCATTAATGGGTTAAACGAGCTGGAGGCAAAAATCCTCTTATAGAGCGAAGAAAGCCAACAAAAACTGGTAGCTATACTTCGAAGCAGTTTAACTTGGCAGTGACGTCACTACGGGCGGAGCCAACAGCGTGACGTTAGCCTATGAAAAACGAGCTAGATAAAACGTCACAGCCTACTTGGCGAATTAGAGGAGACCGCTGACTGCTTGTGAGCTCTTATTGGCTCCGGCCGTAGTGACGTCACTGACAAGTTACACTGCTGCGAAGTATAATGTGAAATTAGAACACCAGCGAGCGACCGCGCTGCCAAAAAGCTCAAAACTGCAGTCCATGGATGGAATAAACGAGCTGGTGATGTATTGCATAATGTTATACAAGGTGTCCACTAGGGAGGGGCGAAAAATGAAAAGTTTTTCAGATCAACTTCTAATAGTTGCCAAAAGTTGTCTTTGGTGATAGTTAGCTTTTGTGCAAAATTTGAGAAAAATCGGTTAATATCTTCAGGGGGTGCTGCAATCGCAAAGTTTTACCATAGCTTTGTTTTGGATTTTATGGTTAAAATATCAAAAAGAATGCCTTTAGCTGGTCTCTTTGCGTTTTTTTTTACTCAAAAGATGTCTTCATGCATTAAAAGCATATGAAATGACTCGCAAACATTATTTTATGTGATATATTTATATTTTAAAAAAAAAATCACTTTTTTCCACGTTTTTGTTTCTTTTTAAATGCTTGAAATATAAATCTATCATATAAAATAATTTTTTGTGAGTTATTTCATATGCTTTGAATGCATGAATATATCTTATGAGTTAAAAATTGCAATGAGATTAGCTGACGGCATTGTTTTTCATATTTTAACCATAAAATCCCGATAAAAGCTATGATAAAACTTTGCGATCGCAGCGCCCCCTGAAGATATTAACCGATTTTTCTCAAATTTTGCACAAAAGCTAACTATCACCAAAGACAACTTTTGGCAACTATTAGAAGTTGATCTGAAAAACTTTTTATTTTTCGCCCCACCCTAGTGTCCACTCCTATCGTGGACCAATAGCTAATTTCTAAACCGTTAGAGATACGCATATAGTTAGTTCATTTAGGAAAAAATCTCCAAATTACGAAAGGAATTTTGGGTCTATTCAATGTTTTTCAAAAAAAAATCAAATTTTGAAAGAGTTACGAAATTTAAATTTTTATACAGCGCCCCAGTCCTATCAATCATGGTTAGTAAAACATTCTTGACACTGTAACGTTTAAAACTTAAAAAAATCACTGTTCTACCACAAAAATTGACCGAGTTATGACGTTTTGAAAAATCAAGATTTTGCATTATTTCATGACGTCATCGAGAGATCACTAAAGGGACCGTATGCGAAATCCTTCAAAATCTTGATTTTTCAAAACGTCACATCTCGGTCAATTTAAGTGTCAAGAATGTTTTACTAACCATGATTGATAGGACTGGGGGGCTGTATAAAAATTTAAATTTCGTAACTCTTTCAAAATTTGATTTTTTGAAAAACATTGAATAGACCCAAAATTCTTTTCGTAATTTGGAGATTTTTTCCTAAATGAACTAACTATATGCGTATCTCTAACGGTTTAGAAATTAGCTATTGGTCCACGATAGGAGTGGACACCCTGTATAAAGTTTGAAAATCTTAACTCTACTCAAAATCCCCCCCCCCCCCTAACTAGTACACAACCCGGGTAGATCAGGCGCTGCTTATCGACTATCTGCGCCGTGCAGATGTGCGGAAACATGATCTACTCGTTGTTAGCGGAACCAGATGGCAGCCGGTCGCGCATGGTTGATACTTGGCGACCGTCGTCGCGTCGGTTCCCTCTATGAAATAGAGTTCGCATAATCTATGGCCTATTTTGCATGAAGCCCGGGTCTTTAGATGCGCGTAAATTTTATTCGGGTTTATTAACTGGCTGCTTAGTTGCGGCTCGGTGAACCTCTGTCGATCCGCTTTGTGACTGTGGATGTAATTTTTCGGTGATGAGCGAAGCTTTTCGTTTTCTTCTTTGTTGGATGAACCCATTTATGCCCAACTTTTTTTTTAACAATTTTTATCTGCTTAAAACTCTTACTTGGTATGGTTTACATACATTTAAGGCTTAAAATAGTTCTCCGGTGCAATATTTATTAAGTTATTCAACGTCTTGTTAATGGGATATTTTGCACATATGTGAGCAAAATACGACCTTACTTGACTTTACTTATGCGAAGTAACATTACAGAAGGCACCTGTGATCAATTTTAAGCGAATCATTTTAAAATAGTTTAATTTTATGAAAAATAAGTTCGCAAAAAAAATTACTTTCTGTGGCTTTCCATGCTGGATCGTTGCTTGACTGATTTGTCTGAAAATAGCTGTCGATAAATAAACTCTGATGTTCAAATAGTGGCTCTAACTGGTTTTCTCAAGAAGAAGGACTATTTAACTTGTGTAAAACAGCTTTAGTGAAATGATATACCCATTACAGGTTTTTGTATACAGTACCTAACAAGCGTCCCGTTTTTAGGCTACTGGGCATAAATGAGTCAAGTGCAAGCGATACTGAAATTGTAACCTTTTGTGTTGTTCGTGTGAATTCTAGATGAATACAGAAGCAAAAGAAGAAATACGAATTTGAGTTCTGGAAGAGCTCTTCCAGCTGCTTTAACCAAAGCATTTGTGGTCTCATTCTTTAAATTCGAAAATGCTTCGAAACGAACAATTTATTCGGAATTTACTAATTTATGCAATATTTTATTTCGTTGTGTGCCAGTAAAAGACAAAATAAAAAAAAAAAAAGCAAATTTTCAGTTATGAAAAGCTTTTTTTTTTTTTTGATTCAAATAATAAATAGTCAGGGAAACAGTGCCGAATCTCCATTTTGTCTAGGTGGCGCAAATACTTGCAACTGCTGTCTTAGCCCATCTTCCTTCAAGTTTCAAAATCAAGTTTAAAAATCTAAAAAATAAAGGGGGGGGGGGTATCCAAATTTTTTTAAACTCGGGCTTGTGCTTTTCTATAATGTACCTCTTTTTATTGTTAAAAAAGTTTTAAAATGATGAGGGCCACTAAAATGTACATTTCTTTCAGTGATCCTAGTTAATCTTAATAAAACAGGTTTTCGGATGTGTCTAAACAATATTATTTTTACTGACAGAAAAATTCATCATTTTTATTCATTTGATCTTTTTTCCCCTCGTTGTAACTAACAACACTACTAATGTTTTTTAATATTACATCACGAGAATAAAGTTAACTGTCCTTTTTCGGAACAAACAAGTGGTTATTTATTGGTGTTAGAATAAGACGAACTACGGAAAAGACGAACTGATTTTTAAGGTTCCCCGGAGGATTTTTAAGGAGGTTCGACTGTATATATAATTGTTTCAAATAGCAGACAAGGTCATTTTAATTGTTTTAAATTTGTGCAAACTGTTTATTTTCTTCCAATAACTGTGACTTTCCACTTTTTCTATAATTAACAAAAGAAAAACATCCTCTACAGCGCATTAGTGCCTCTTCTTTCCGGAGTGACTTAAAACATTTTCCTAAAAAGAGAGTACAATTTCAGTGATATCTTTTACATTTTTAGAAGTGAAAAAGAATATAAATGGGTACAAAAAAAAAAAAAAAAAATGTTCTTGCGTACAAATTTTCCAAGAATTGCAGTTCACGATAAACAGTGGCGGCATTTCAATATTTTATTTGAAGGGGCAAGATTCTTAAATATGAAGTGCCTTGGCATAAAATAAAATACATATTGGCAAAAAAAAAAGAGACCTTAAAATGGATTTAATATTAAGAAAAATTAGATTTGTTAAAACAATTTTAATTTTTATGACTTAGAGTGTTAAATAAATTTTGTAATAAGCTATCCCATAAAATTTCTTGGCTAGATCTTAGTGTTTAACTTTTAATTAAGCTTTAATCTACAGTGTTTGGAGTTAGAACAAAAAAGAGCAGGGAAAAATTTGTTTCTTAACAATGTCCAGTGTCTTGTGCTATTTCCTAAACAGCTAAAGAGGAAATTCCTTCCGCTGTACTTATGTTAGAATTACAGAAAACACATTTTTCCGATTCCTTTCCTTTAAAATAATCTCCAGAAGAAAAAGTCTCTAGTTTCACCTACTTTTATTGCAAATTGACAAACATTTTT
The DNA here is from genome assembly GCA_038373865.1 of Uloborus plumipes. Classification (NCBI taxonomy): domain Eukaryota; kingdom Metazoa; phylum Arthropoda; class Arachnida; order Araneae; family Uloboridae; genus Uloborus; species Uloborus plumipes. Next base: position 56,179 of record JAXGGA010000480.1, on the reverse strand, counting down.
AATTTTCTTTTACATGTGATCACTGATTTGTAAAAACATAAATTGAAGTTATCCGTTTTTATCATTCTGAGAAAAATATTTGGGGATGCAACCGCCCCTTCTCGCCCCCCTTAGTTGCCGCCCCTGACGATAAAGGAATATAAAATTCCCTTCTAAAGGAGTACTGTTGGTCACCTGAATGTATTATCCTTCAAATCTGCCTTCCCAAGAAAGATAGCCCTATCTCAAGGGGAGAAAAAAATGTTGGCAAAAAACTAGCTATTATAATAAAATAATGTTTTTTCAGATCATAAGTAGAACCCTGCAAGAACAAAATTTAATTATTTCTTTATCTATATCTTTGAATAAACAACAAAAAATCTGTAAAAATAATTTGCAACAAACTTTATATTTGGGGTCTTTTAAATAAAACGGCAGAAATGATAAATAAAGAAAAATTGTTTTACTTGATGCCAATAGATGGCGCACTGTAGCGAAAATGTTTGATATGATTAGGGAACTCGATTATTTTTCCTGTCAAAAGATGTTTCTCCAAGAAGCTTGAAGGTGTGATGACGGGTTTGTCTAAGGTTTCTTTCGCAAGACTGAAAGCTTTAAAAAATTGGTGGGGAAAAACGCAAAAAAAAAAAAAAAAAATAAAAAAAAATCATGTGCTTATATTTAAGCATTTCTCAACTGGTTTTTATCTAGTTAAAATTGTTGAGAACTTTCCATAATTCCCGCCAATAAAATCCGACGGCTGTCAACCTTGCACAGCTAAAAAATATTTGCATTGCATAATATAAACACGTTTGGTATTTTAGGCCTATGAATAGTCTAAGAACTAAAACTATTTTGTAAATTTTTATGTACTTTAGAAGACTATCCAATTTTATTTCAGCTTCTATCGATTTCATTTCGAAATTTACTGCTCTACATGTAGAACAGAAAACTCTTCTTTTGACCTGGATCGTAAGTTGTGGCAATAGGATTTTAAAGCGGACTTTCCCTCTATAGAATTATACAACAGAGGAAAATGTAATTAAATTTGCATTTGATAAAAGTTCCTAACTTAAACTTTCGGTAAATTTAACACTTAGGCCAGTGCGAAAAGTATGAGAAGGTTATCATTCTATGGAGTGAAAATTAATGTCTATGACATAGAAGTCCAAGAACTGAAGTTTTTGAAAAGAAACTTAATTAAAACTACGATTTTTAAAGAACTTTTTAATAGTGAACTGTTTTCCAAATAACCTGCAAAACACTTATCCATATTGCTGTGCTGCTATCAACACATTCAACCAAGAACCTAGGTATTTTATTAATCCTCTCGGTACATAAAAACGTGTGCGCATGAATTTCAAAAGAGAGGGCAAGCAAAGGATCTTCTAATTGTTCAATTATTATCTGAGTAAAAATCTGATGTGAACATAACACGACTTCCTTGTATGCCTGTTAAATATAGATGATGTTGAGGAAAAAAGAAAAACTAAATAAAAACAGGACCGTGGTGTATATGTGATGAATTCCAGAAAAAAGTGGACATGATGCTTGAATTTTAAAAAAAATAATATTTTGTCACTGACTTACCATGTATCTTATTAGGGCCCATCTACTTATATTAAAAACCGAGTATCTATCTTTCTTTCTATCTTTCTTTCCAACTATCTATGTCACGCTTCTTTCTCCTGAACGCCAATGAACTGAAAGTCGAACCAGGTACCGATAGATAGGTAATTTTTCAGGCTTCATTAGTTTCAATCTATATAATTATACGATTTTAATTAGCGAAGATATCAATTAATAAGTAGTCAAGTTTAAAGCGATTAAGCCTAATAAATGATTAAATATGAAATCCATTCTTGCAAACCGTCGTTGCTATGAATCAGTAATAACAATGATAATGAGAATTTTGAATGAAGGCTTAACTAAATCAAACACGAAACTCATAAGCGGGCCACTTACGTAGAATTTTTATCGCTAGCTACTTGTAATATTTTGAAACATTCATTTGTTGAAAAGCCATCTACTTATATTAAAAACCGAGTCTATGTCTGCTTTTTTTCTTTGAGCGAGCTGAACTTACTGAAACTCTCCTCACCATCTTAAAGGCGCGTAGCATCACAATAATTCGAATGATTTTTTATATAGGAAAAAAGTAAAGGCGGGAAGCGCCTGTTAGCGAGCCGCCTTGGCGGGGAGTAGTTTCTTGAAAAGTTCCTCACTACTTTAAAGGCACGAAGTGCCCGTGCAACGCCGGGCCACGTGCGTGGTATGTCTTGAAATCGAATGAACATTAAATTCTATCAAATAATATAACTTCAGAATGAGGTAAAAGTTAGAGAGGGAGGACGTTATGCATCAACATGCCGCAGGAAACTAATCTAGCTGCCCTGGCAGCTAGTCTACTTATACACTGCTCGACATTGAAAATGCAACACCAAGAAGGAGTGGTCAGAAATTGATGAAATTTGGTAAGAAGACAGAGACAGCATGGAACAATAAGTGATATTTATTTCAAAATAAATAAGCAAAATTTAGAGCGAAGACGGCGTCGGCTCAGTAAGAAGTAGGACCACCGCGGACAGCGATGCACGAAGAAACACGTCTAGGCATAGAGTCAATAAGCCTGCGGATGGTGTCCTGAGGGATGGCACTCCATTCCCTTTCAACCATTTGCCACAGTTCGTCCTCTGAACGAGGCAGTGACAGGTTCTGCAAACGGCGTCCAATCACGTCTCACAAATGTTCGATTGGTGACAAGTCAGGAGAGTATGGTGGCCAGGAAAGCATCTGTACACCTCGTAGAGCATGTTGGCTGATTCGAGCACTGTGAGGCCGGGCGTTATCCTGTTGAAAAATTGCATTTGGCAGACCCTGAAGGTAGGGGATTGCCACCGGCCGTAGTACATTATCTACATATCGTTGGGCTGTCATAGTGCCCCGAATACGAACTAGAGGTGATACGGAATTGTATGCAATAGCGCCCCAAACCATTATGCCACGTTGTCGCGCTGTGGGGCGTTCCACAGTTACTGCCGGATTCGATCTTTCTCCACGTCGACGCCACACACGTATGCGATGACTATCGCTGGACAAACAGAAGCGGGATTCATCTGAGAACACTACGGTTTGCCATTCTGCCATCCACGTCGCTCTCGTCCGGCACCATTCCAAACATTGGAGTCTGTGCTGTGAGGTCAATGGCAGTCTTCTTAGCGGGCGCCGTGATTGCAGGGCACGTGCAACCAGTCGACGGGAAATGGTTCTGGTCGACACAGGAACATCCAGGGTACCTTGCACGTGCTGCAGAATCGACGTACAAGTGACTTGCGGGTCCGCCACAGCTTGTCGGTGAATCCGTCGATCCAAGCGGTCTGACGTCACTCTGGCTGCACCTGCACCCCTCAATGTGGCTACATTTCCTCTTTCCAACCATCTCCGACACAGCCGATGCACAGTGCTTGCATCCATGTGGGTATCAGCTGCAATTTGACGTATGGACCAACCTCCCCTTCTCAGTCCGATCACCATACCCCTTGTAAAGTCGTCTATATGCTGGAAGTGTCTTCGTTGAGGACGGCGTGGCATTTCCTCCTATCACACGTATCCTTCGAGACAAAAACCAAATTTCTCCGATAATTAGTCTGGCAGAAAAACCAACATGAACATTGAACATAGCCCACTTTTCAACTTCATTCTCTTATATCTTACTTCACGTGCGTCGGAGAGCTGCGCATTTCATATCATTTGCATAACTCAGTGACGTGCGTCTACGGTAAAATTTGCATGAATTTCTGACCACTCCTTCTTGGTGTTGCATTCAGTGGCGTAGGAAGGTGGGGGCGAGGGGGGCGGCCCGCCCCGGGTGCCAGCTATGGAGGGGGTGACAAAACCTGCCCATGCTGAATTTGAATTTTTGTGTAACCTCCCCCGAAAAACCCACAGTTTTTAAATTGGCATGGGTTCCTGGAACTCTTATGTGTTTATTGCATAAATATGTGCTTGAATGATATGACGTGAGCTTAATGAAATATAGGGAGGGAAGGAGGCACTGTCTTTTACCGTATACAAGAAAGCAACCATTACTTTGGCTAGAAATTTTACATTTCTTCTTTTACTGGAGGAAAATTATCACGTTTGGTTCCGAAACTGGGTGCTGTGGCACATAGGGGTGCTTCAGCGACAGATGAGGGGTGCTGCGAGGAACCAATGATATCAGACTCAGAAAAAAAATGATAGATAAAATTTCCTAAAATTGAAATACAAGCTATGATTTTAGTTCTTTTCTCTTATCACTTTCGTGATTTTTTTGACCAGTAGAAATATAAATTTGTGTTTATCGGGGGTGGCTCCAACAAGAAGGCAATAGCCCCCCCCCCCCCACCTTCGGAAGCTGCTGAACTCCCAACCGGGATTTATTTTTCCATCGGGAAAAAAATATTGTTCGTTATGGGATAAATTACGAAAGTAATTTTGCAGTCTTATTTTCAAACGACGCAAAACTGCCCCCGATAGCCGTTTGCCTCTTTTTTTCCTACTCAAGAAATACCGGACGACTGGGTAAGGAAAGGCAAAGACATCCCCCGTGGGGGGGGGGGGGGGCTTACTGTCTCCTTCAACCCTCGGGTAATGGCCTTGCCCCGGGTTTACGAGTAACGTCGCCAATAACCATTGTAGGCTTGTGCGTAGTAGTGCAAGTGCAATAACAGATGTCGGTTTGGAGAGTGATGATTTTTGGCGGGAGCTTGAAGGCTTCAGAAAAGTAGAAAGTGTAGTTTGCGGAAGAAAGACGTTTTCGTTGAAAGAAATTTTCCTGTCGGGTCTTTGGGACGTGGATCTTCCGCCTTAGTTGTCATTTCCTTCATCAAAAAGGTAAACACGGAAAGAAATGATTACTGTTTGCTTTTAATTTAATATTTAATTCAAATGCATGTGTTTTTCGTTTTAAAATACATGTGAATTATGGGAAGCATATCGGTAAATGGCTTAGAAAACATTTTAATTTACTGTCATATGACAATGGCGTATATATGTTACAATTTTTGAGGGGGCTGATGTGATAAGGCTTAAGCACCCCCCCCCCCTTCCCGAACTCAATTTTTAAAATTTGACAATATAAAGTTATTGGAAAAGGAAGATTTAGAGTCAGATCTTTCGGAGATGGGTCAATTTTTCTGTGGTCATAGAGAGAGGGAAAAGGATTTGAGCTCATTTCGGATTTTTTTTCAGAATTTAAGTTATTTAAAGCTGTCTTTGATGACGTCAGGGGTTTAGGGCTCCCCTCGAAACCTTCTGAAACTGAAATTACAATGTTCATAGGCGGCTGGTGCCAGGAGTGCCCACAGGGAGGAGGGGATTATGGTGCAAGTTGCTCCATCAAAACAAAATTTTTTTTTGAGGGGGGGAGGGTGATAAACTAATTTATTTATTTATTTATTTCAACTATTCATTAATTTATTTTTTTAATTTAAATTATTTACTGATTTTTTTAATCTAAATTATTCATTACTTAGTTTTTCTAATTTAAATTATTTACGTGTTTAGGATTCGTGCAAAAGCTCCCGACCCCCTTAATCTACAAAGTCAAAGCTAATCAAAATTTTAGTTTTTAAAAATAAAATTTCAATAAAAATTAAGGGGCAGTGTCTTTGAATTTCTCTTAATACCGTGGGGTATGGAATAAAAAATTCGTCAAATATACCATTTTTGAAACTTCAATTATGAAAAATTGTAGAGGTGGGGATAGATATGGATCCATTTTTCAAAAAATCGATTAAGGACGGTCCCTGAACCTCAACCCTTACCTTAAGTATAAACAAGAACGATAATCACATTTATAAGACTTCAGCTTCTAAGTTGTCTCAAAGTTCACCGTATCTTTCTTCCCTCTAACATCCCCAAAAACTATAAAACTGATTTTTCAAAAAAATTCAGTCATTAATCTCGCAGACCCCCTACTAGCGCCCCCTCCCCAAACCAGAAACTGGATCTGCCATTGTTTCTAATAACATCGGAATTTTTTTAGAGCTGCTTTTTTCAAGCTTTCAAATGTTAAACATTTCCGAGCCCCTGCCCCCTGATGCTACTAAATATGGTCTACAACTGTGTTTGTAAGACTCGGAAAATTTTCGGACAAGGGTCCCAACCCTCTTCTCTCTAATATCATCCAAGATCGTCAAAAATTATGTGATTAAAACCATAATTGGATGATACGCTTAGCAGGCAGTCTTCTTTATATTTTGGGTGATGATTACTATCGTCAGTAATCTGAAAAAGTTTGGAAAAATGTAAGCACCCCTTAACATCACTGATTATCGCTTTAAAACACCTTTTTTTTATTTTGAGATTTATATTTCGAAATGTTTCCAGCAGAAAGCCCCTCTTTCCGGAACATCATTCAAGTTCGTCTATAGTTGGTTCTTTGAAACTTAATTATTGCGCCTATACTCACGATTCCAATTTCAAAAATTTTTCATCGAAGTCCTTTCCTTTCCCCAAACATCACCAGAGCAGGTACAGTTCCAGAGGGGAGGGGGCATAACCCCTCTTCTCTTAAAGGACAAAAAGCAGGCTAAACTATAGTGTTTTGGGGATATATTTCCAAAAATTTGTCCCTCACCCCTTATTTATGCCAAAAAAGACTAATGACCCCTCATTGTTCCCGATATGACCCTCTCCTTAACAAGAAGATGAATCTGCCCCTGCACCAGAGACCGTTTGAAACTGCGCTTTCAGGACTAATATTTAAAAAAAAATTCTGAGCCTCCCCCCCCCCACCGGACCAATTTTTCAAAGCGCCCCCCCCCCTAAAATATTTTCTGTTTGCGCCACTGTTCTGTGCTATACCTGCCTGATTTAAAATGGAAGTGGCACTATATGTTCGTAAAAGAGTCGGGTATTCTTTCGCCGACTCCACAGCCCAGCTGATATACTGCGTGTTTTTGTGCGTACTACAAATCAAAATGCAACAATGTTTTTTCACTCTCTCGTATGTATTTCGTGGATGAAGGCGTGATTTACCTGATTGTCTCGTTTTTTTCTTTTCTTGCACGAGAAATGTTGCGCTAGAAAATTTTCAGTAGTTGGTTTTTGTTCATATAAACACTTTTACAGGCGTTATATCTGTACCTCAGAACCAGACTAACGTAAGTCCATTTTCGTCATTTTTCAGTAGAGGGGAAAAACGATGTATTCGACAATCGTTTTCCCCTCTACCGAAAAATGACGAAAATGGACTTACGTTAGTCTGGTTCTGAGGTACAGATATGTTACCTAATAAATTAAAAAAAAAAAAAAAATCTTCACTTTGTCATTTTGCTTGAAATATTGGGGGGGGGGGGGGTGACAAATTGAGCTCCGCCCCGGGTGCCATCAGACCTTGCTACGCCACTGGTTGCATTTTCAATGTCGAGCAGTGTATTAAAAACCGAGTATCTATCTTTCTTTCTTTCTATCTTTCTTTCTAACTATCTATCTATGTCACGCTTATTTCTCCTGAACGCCAATGAACTGAAAGTCGAACCAGGTACCGATAGATAGGTAATTTTTCAGGCTTTATTAGTATCAATTTATATAATTATACGATTTTAATTAGCGAAGATATCAATTAATAAGTAGTCAAATTTAAAGCGATTAAGCCTAATAAATGATTAAACTTCCAAGACATTTATTTCTTACCGTTGCCATTTTGAATTGAAACGTTAATTAAATTATTGAACTATTTAAAATTCCAAGATATTTATTTCTTTCCGTTGCGATTTTAAATTAAAACGTTAATTAAGTTGAACTTTTTAAAATTAAAGAGTGTTATTTTTTTCCATTGTCATTTTGAATAGGTGTTATAACAAAGTTCTAACAATTGTTTTTATTCTAATTATTAATGACATATTTTTCTCTGGTACCATTTTGAAAATGTGTTTTTAAATAAAATTGCAATTGCTGTTTTTAGAAGGGACTTTTTTTGGCTGCGATCCAAATATTAAAAGCACTTTTTCGTTTAGAATTTTGCAATTAATTTTACAGGAAGAAAGCGGTTTGGAAATAATTGTTTTTGGAATGGAATTTTATTTGTTATTTAGGGAGAGTGCTAAGTATGCGCTACTTGACATCGTCTATATTTTTGAGGAAGCATGTGCAAATAATTCGATTGATTCTTTGATGCAGGAAAGCTTTTTAGCGAGCCGCTTTAGCGGGGAGTAGTTTATTAAACTTTTCCTTGGTACTTTAAAGGCGAGCCGCCTTCGCGGCGAGTAGTTTATTGAAACTTTCCTCGCTACTGTAAAGGCGAGCCGCCTTGACGGCGAGTAAACTGTTTAAACTTTCCTCATTACTTTAAAGGCGAGCCGCCTTGGTGGCGAGTAGTTTTCTCAAACTGCCTTCACTACATTACAGCCCGTGCAACGCCGGGCCACGCAGCTAGTTAATATTGAATTTTCAACATGGGTTTTTCGGAAATTTTACTAAATAAGATTTCCAACACTACCTGGTTTTACATTTTAAGTGTTTTTTTTTTTGTGCAAAATTTGTTGTAATTTTGGCTTACATTGCCAATTAGGCGATGAAAATTTTCTCTGTATCGGCAAGTGATCACCAATTTATGTCGTTACTTCATTTAGCATTGAAATTAACATTAATTTCCCACAAAAAACGGGTGACGAGCGTTTCTTAAGCATCTTATTGAAACCAGAAGAAAGAGTTGTGCACAATGGGACCTTTTTGCCAAATTTCAGAGCTTAGTTTTTGAGCTACGTGAGATACATATGAGAAGCGAAAGAACATGCATACACCGTGGCCAAACTCGTTATAATGAACACGGGTATGGTCAAAATGGATATTTCGGTTGTCCATACGTTCTTGTGAAGATATGTACTTATGGACGTGCTGAGAAAAAGTTAACCGTCATTTAAGGTTGAGTAAAACATATTGAGTCTTGAATTTTAGTTGAAAACATTTTTACGAATACGATAATCAGTTTGTTTCGTCTTAGGAGGTAAAAAGTACGTTTTTTTTTTTTTTTTTTGAAAATCTGAGTTACGTTTGAAGAATTTCTTGCTACACCTTTGTACCAAGATATTTGATTTTTTTTTTTTTTTTGAAACATCCCATGTAGCTTTTATAACACCATAACAATCAATACATAAATCATTTAGAAGTTCATGACTATTTCCAAAAGCGAGGGGGAAAATGGCTCCGCAAGATGTCCGCAAAAAGACGTCCCCCACCTCTTGGTCCCTTCCTATTGAAGCAGTGGAATCATGAATAATGCATCCATTTTTTCATTCGTTTAATCTCCCAATGTTTGCCTCTGCTCTTTGCCTCTGGTTCTTTTTTCCATTACACCAGGACGGGCTCGGGAGGGCGTTTTGCATAATTTTTAGCACAGACTGCAAAGAGAAAAGAAAATGCAATTATGAGAGTGAAGTTCAAGTAATATTTTTTTGCTCTTCTAGCTGAGGATTTTTTCCCCCTCCATTTTTTTCGCACTCCTTTCAGACAAAGAAGCCCAGTGCAAATATTGAAACACTGTTCTTGAGCCTTGTTCTTCTTCCAAGACGCGCGTGGAGAATGGATGTTAAGACGCCTTTAACGCGTAACTGAACGTGTTTGGTAATCCGCTTTTCGTTGTTGGAATAATTTGAGAAATGGTGGCGGGAAATAAAGGGAAATTATGCGGGAAGATAAATTTATTGTTATTTTATTGTTTTTATGTGCCTGCTTCGGAACTTGGGGCGTTGAAAACGTTGTGTATTCTTGTTAAAATTTGCGACTGTGATTCACGATTGTCAATTGATTTAAGTTTTCTCCTTTTCGTAAAATTATTTTAGTTTCTTAACTCCCCTCCATCTTTTTTCTCTCTCCCTCTTTTTGATGTTAGAACCACCGAACATCTTAAGTTCTTGTGAAGGTTAAATCCAACGTTAAAGATGCACAAATATACAGGTATACTGCAGACACGTGTTTCGGGGCTACAAGGAGCACCTTTTTCAATCCAAGAAGTGTGAGTTTTAGGATAAAGAATCATCCGATAAATTTTCGGATCAATTTTATAGGATGATTCTTCATCCTAAAGCTCACACTTCTTGCATTGAAAAAGGGGCTCCTTGTAGCCCCGAAACACGTGTCTGCAGTATACCTGTATATTTGTGCATCTTTAACGTTGGATTTAAACTTAACATCAATGGCACAAAGGTATTTATTTTCTTCATCTGAGGTTCTTGTTTCAGCGCATTGTAAACTCAGTACTGGGTGCTTTTGATAATGCACGCTTGTTCCTGGTCTTGTTGAATTTTTTTTGGAATCTTGGAACTGGTCGATAGTTTCAATAGATCAGGTGGGATAACTGCCTTTTTCTGGAGGTTTAATTGGAAAAGCTTCTAGATCAGGGGTTGTCTAACTTTTCCAATTCGCGGCACACCTACGATGAATGAAATTTTTCTCAGGACACTCTTGTTCATTTCAATAACTCGTATATGTTACTGTGAAGTCTGAAATCAGGTAAATTTTGACAATAGCGAGTGAATCTCAGATTCACATACCAAAAATATTCGCGAAAGACCAAAATATTTCCGGTAAATCATCGGTGAGAGTTGACATTCTCCAATTTTTGTCTTTTACAGTGACATGTATTCATACCATGGACGGACACTTCGTCAGACCCTTCACCTTTCCTTGTAGCATCCACTTTGGGTTCCCTGGGGGAATCCCTATTCTGGAATTCTTTGTTTTATTGTTACCAAATTCAGTGACTTTAGAAGTACTAGGTACTCGGAAAATGTATTTTTATTGCACACAGAGAAACTAAGTACCTAGGACTACTTTTAGGAAGGGTAGAATGCGCTCCGACTCCCACGATTTGGAATCATGTAGCAATGAAGAAGTCTGGAATACTTTCATCACATGGTAGATTTCTTGAAGTTGAAGTTCACAAAACACATCTTAAGGCTATCGTTGATCCTTTAAAGGGGGGGGGGGCATGATTCTCTGCCCAACCCGTAGATCCGCGCTTGCTGTTACAAAATATAAACAGACGCCACGGTGGCTTTCGGTCGTAAAGAATAACATGTGCTTGATACGTTTACTTTTATGTTGTATTTATGGAGCAACACCCCAACAATAAACGGCTCTCTGTTAATGTGATCCTGCTCTTGTGACCTCCGACCCCAACCTTAAGCTGGATTTTATTACACGCGTGCTTCTTTTCCATCAATATGGAGCAAAATATAAAAAAACTGGACCCCACCCCCTTTCAGCCCACTCTCACCAAAACACACCTTAACAAAAAACTGTCGGAAAAAGAGTTTTTAAAGTGTATCGAAGGGTGGATAAAGATTTCTCGAATATCGCCCACTTTTTTCGTGGTTTGGCTTTCTTTTTATTCTCTCTCGTTCCGAATGTAGTTTCCTCCCACGCCGACCTCCGCCCATCAATCTTCAGGCGTTCTTGTGGACTGCGAAATCAATTACCAGTTGTTCCGTCTTGTTCCTTGTTTCGGCAGAAAACTAAAAGTTTTGTGCCAGCCATTTTCTTCGGGGTTTCGTTAGACTTTGTAATGCAAGTGCAATGCTACCAAACAGATTGATGAAAATGATGTTTCTGTAGTGATCAGTGAATTGTCATTTGAAAATTGATTAACGAATAATCAAACAGCAATTTGTATCGATTGTCAATAAATTAAAAAGTTATTATTTGGCATCAGTTGTTAAATTATTAGCACCCATTTTCAAATACAAATTGCTCAGAGTAACTGTGGAACAATCGGTGAAACGGCATGTTCATGCCCTATAATTAAAGTGAGTACATTTTTGGAATTAAAACAAAGTTAGGGCTAAATTTTAAAGTTGAGTCCTAAAATGGCTCTTTTCTATCCCATTTCTATTCTTCAATGAGCAATTTTGCTAGTTTTTTTTCTTTTACTTAAGCTTGATTTTTAGACATGTGTACTGACACAACTTTTATTTTCGAGGTTGGCCGTGCTACGCCGGGCAACGTAACTAATAAATAACTACAAATTTCATTAAAATAAAACAAGTTATACTATTTTGTACTTAAAAATCACCGATCCGATTCATTAAAAAACAAAAAATATAGGGGCCAGGAGAAAATGAAAGACGCTGATTTAAGAATGATATTTCTTTTTCTGAACTAATCTTAAAGCGCTCTTGTGGGAATAAGGAGACTCTTCTCATGGTGATGTGATGAGAGAAAAGGAACAACCTTCCGCCAAAGAGTTCATTCAAGTGTAGGTCAAGGCTTCTGCGCGGTTCCCCCCTCCCCCCTCGCCTAGTTATTATTTAATATTTATTTTTTTCAATGTAAGTTCTTGTTTGCTGAATATGAAAGTAAGTAGTGTTTGAACTTTTTTCGTGGATAAAAAAATAGTGCCCCATATTTGTTTGAGTCGTTTAAAAGACTGAGTAAACAGGCTTGATCATTCTGAGATAAAGAGACTTGTATTCAAAACTTTGAGTGTCGTAGAGTATGAAGATGTCTTGCGAATTCGAGTGGGGGGGGGGACTTTTTTTCTTGGGTTTCATTTGTCAGGAAGCGCTTGAAATCCACGTGAAAAAAAAAATGTGCAAAATCTTTTTTTTTTTTTGGTCCGAAAATGAACTCTGTTCAGTGATGCAAAAAGTGTTTACATATTCCCCGCTTTCTACGCATTGCTTAGTATTTATCCCACCCGTTCCTTTACAAACATAGGGATAGTAACTCTCATCGTAAACTCTCGATTAAAAACAGGACGAGTGGATGGAGGGGGGGGGGATTGCATTCAGTAGTTTAATGCTAATTGTCAAGGGGATTTAAGTTTTTAGGATGGGGAAACTTATCAATTTGCCGTATGAAACTAATTTTACTGAACAATAAAAATGAGCATGCTCAACACGTATCATGGACACACAACATCTAATGAAAAGGAACATTTAGTATCATCAGAAAACAATTTAAAAAATTGTATAAAAAGAAGAATCTCAATGTTGCAATACTATCACAAAATTTTCAGAATAAGGAGTTTTTTTTTGGGAGGTCACAATGAACTTCCATCTTGTCATGTCCCTGCCTCTATCATGGAACTTAAGATTTACTACCATTGACAGGTTGCATAATTTCTTTCAGCAGTCTGGTACACCGATCGAAATTCCAAAAATTATTGTCAAGATAAACTGACATTTCTATTTATCGTAAAACATAAATCAGCACGGAGAAATGCTTTTGAAAAATTTGCCTATGCAAGTACTTGCTACCTGTAAATTAAAAAAAAACACACACACAGAAAATATGGTACAAATCTTCGTTAGCTGAAATTTAAGATTTCTATTGCGTTCAAGATTCTAACCGCCCCCCGCCCCCCCCCCCCCAATCTAAGCAGTGATGTGATTTTTCAGTATTTTTAACGTAGTAAAATACTGAATGCAGAAAAAAAGAAGGGACATTGCAGGCTAAATTTAACATCTTGTGTATTTCACGGTATTTGTGACATAGGGGTGTCCGTAACAAAACTTTTGAAAAGTTGAAAATTTTTATATATATTGAAAAAGTACATTCTAAAGTATATGAATATCATATTGTTTTCATGGTTCACTTTATATTACGTTTGTAATTGCACTCAGAACATTGAAAATGCAATTTTCACTGTTACGGACTCTACATTGAATTTTTCTTTAAATCTGGCTTAAACCGATTTTTAAGCCAAAACTGGTACTTGAGACAGATAAAGTAAAGGCTCACCTCTAATATAGCTAACAATTTTAATCAAAAAGTGCGTTCTGTAAAAAATTATGGATTGTGAAAATGATAACTGTAGAGTCCGTAACAACAATTGGAATAAAAGTTTAGTTTTTAAAGAAAAATTCAATGTAGAGTCCGCAACGGTTTAAATAGCATTTTCAATGTTCTGAGTGCAATTATAAACATAATATAAAGTGAACAATGAAAATAATATGATATTCATATACTTTAGAATGTACTTTTTCAATATATTATATAAAAATTTTAAACTTTTAAAACATTTTGTTCCGGACACCCCTATGTCGCAAATACCGTGAAATACCCCATCTACCAGTTAGTTTCCGCATCCAATTAAAACTGTATAAAGAGAAAAACTTATGAACTTCCAGGTGCAGTACAATATACCAAGAATGCTGTATTTGTTCACACAGCCATACGATTTCAGTATTTTTTATCCTGTTTGGGTCAGATATCTGTCAGTCTGTCTAAGAAATAGTCTGCAGGACCGTGTCTCAAGTAGTGCTGCGAAACCGATGTCGATGTTTTGGAAACATCGATGTTTTTGTAAGAACATCTATGTTTTTCCAACATCGATGTTTTGGGTTCGATGTGTTATTGTCGATGTTTTATATTCTAACAGGGAAATCCAAAGAAAAATATACGATAAGCATACTTATTAAAAGCTTTTCGTCTTTAATCAGAAGTTGCAATATTAACCTCATTCGGAAAAAAAATTTCTGTGATTATTATCGATGTTTTGCACTCGATATTTCTGAAACATCTCGAATTTGCTTTCGCCATTTTTAATGAACGTTGTTTCGCGTTCAATGTTTTTTTTTTCTTCTTTCGATGTCCTTTTTACATTTGAGCAAAAAGCAATAAAAATATGCACAAAAAAGATTCGTCTTTCTTGAACCACTAGTTGCAATATCTACGAAATTGAAAAAAAGCTTTTTTTTCGAAATTAACTTACGATGATTTACTGTCAATGGTTTTTAAATATCGTTTTTTTTTGCATTTGATATTTTTTTCGATGATGTTTTGCATTTCAGATAAATAAGTTTTGCAAAAATATGCGACAAAAAAAGTTTCTTAATCGATATTTTACGGTTGATGTTTCTCCAGGAGACAAAAGATGTATCTAATTGAGTGATATAAAGAGGCGCTTGTAATGGGGAGTAACTGAATAACTGTACATTCAAATGTGTAAGCAATTAAAAAAAAACATCGATGTTTTCTGGTCGATGTATCAATAATATCGATGTCCTTATTTTCCAACATCGATGTCTTGAAACATCGAGGTTTTGCCTTCGATGTCGCACCCCTAGTCTCAGCTCAGAATCTACGTCGCGACGTCACGCTGTTTGTTTCCGGGAACATATGAATATTCAACTTTTAAAACTAATTTCGAAGCAGGTGATAATTACAAATTGGAGATTATCAGTTGGTGTTAGAAACAATGTAAATTCGCAGCGGAAGCTTCAAAATAGAAAGAGGGGAAAGAGGGAAAAAAAAGAAGCTAGTTGATCCCTTCTCCTTGCCTCGTGGGTGGAGAACACCCAAGTTCGTAAGCTTTCGATCAAAAGGGCGTACGTGGGCCGCACTGTATTCTTTTCTTTCTTTCGTCAAATTACAAGGGAAGAGAAGGGGGATGGGGCGATGGGGGGTGACTTCCAGGTAGGCCATGCCCGATATTTTATTTCTGCTCGAAGCACAATGAACTAATATCTCACTGCCAGATCCCACATGGCGAATTTCCGTTTTATAAAAATTCTTAACGGATTTATATTGTTGCTCTTCATTGGCGTCCATCTTCCTCAAGTCTTCAAACGTGTACACCGCGAGCTGCGGTTTTTGTGGTTTGTTTACCTATTGCGGAGAAAATACTGCCCGTCTGAAGATGTTATTTAAAGTTCTGCTTCCTTTGGCACATGGAGCGGGTACACTGTAAAAAAAGATGTTGTTTTTGCAGTTTTATACAGCTAATTTTACCGTAATTTTACAGTAATACGCTGTAAAATTGCTAATTTATTTGTAAACTGTAAAATTGCAAGTTTACAGTAATAAACTAAAATTGCTAGTTTCACGGTTTATTGCAGTGCATTTTATAGTTTTAAATTGGAACCCGATTGAATTATCCCAATTATTTTGAAGTATCCCGATAAAGGGTCATTCATAGGGGGAAAAAAAGTTGCTTTGTAAAGTGTTAAATCGCGGTTCTGCACGCACAAAGCATTGACAGCAGCAGTCCAATCCAGATCACGTACACCATCTATATTTCCGAGTTTTCCTCCACAACGAATGTTTCGAATATCATTAAGGTATTTATTTAAAAAAAAAAAAAAAGCTTGACGTTTTGAAATTATCAACTGCATCACAAATATTTTCATTACAAATGGGGAACAGTATCCTGCTGTTTGCAAACGAAAACTATTTATTTCATCTAATAATTAATGCATTCTACAATCTCTCTGGTAAGTAAATAAGACACTTTCCAATTTTATTTTCGCATAAAAATCCCATATCTCTCCGTTCAACTGATAATTGACATGGTGTTATTCGAGCGAGGAGACGCTTTTCTGGGCATCCGTCGGATGCCTTGGCGCCAACGGACGGGAAGCGTCCATAAATAAAAATGTTTTCCGTGAAGGAATCGGACAAGAACCTCCATTGTGGAGTCGAAATATGCAGAGATGGCCGCCGAGGGACCTTGACTCGTCGGATCACCTTGGACACCGCGCGCATTCACGTTTTTATGCAATCCTTTCATTTCTTTGGACGAGTGTTAGGTTTATTTTGCAGCACCCATATCTCGTTCGGCTGGAGTGTCGAGATGGGTTATCTGCTGGTTGTGTTTATCGTTTTAAACAAATGCATTTTTGAGAAATTTAACCTGATTTTGTCTGAGTGGCTTTCGTTATTAAATATAAGCAAACCCGGTTTGTCAGTCACTTGAAATATGGCTAAGTATGATGAAATAATAAAATTGCTTGTGCACTCATTTCGCATTTAGAGCAGTGCTGCCGTGCGAAGCACGCTGCACTTTTCAACAAAATTGAGCTCTTGTCACGAGGTCGTTCTAATGAACTTATCTTCTATATCTATAAAAATGAATGTTGGTAAATGTATATATGTGTGTGTGTGTTCCCTAAGATCTCAGAAACTACACGGGAGAATTGGCTGAAATTTTCACCGTTTGTTCCTTTTGGTACTGGGAAGGTTTAGAGACCAGTTTCAAAAAAATTCGATGGGTAGTTATTTTTTTATTTCAATTTTAGACCTGATTCTGTCTTTGTGATTTCAATTTTATACTCCATTTTCGAAGGCTTTCATCAATCCAATCGAGTATTTAGTGTATCAACTCAACTCTCTGGCAGATAGTTGGAATTGCTAATATCATTTCCACATTTCGTGTTAAACGTTCAAGGCTCAAATCGATTCAAAAAGTTATGTTTTTTCAGCTTTTCTGTGTGTGGGGAAAGTTTGAGTTAGAAATCCATCGGGACTTCTTTAGACAAGTGTCACTTGACATAATTTTTATTTTTAAGTTAGGCCGTGCAAAGCCGGGCCACGCAGCTAGTTATACCTAAATGCAATGTTTTATGGTCATTTGAGAATGGGAAATATTTTTAAAAAAATTCTGAAAAAGTACCGTAAATAAAAATGTCTTCCGTGAAGAAATCGGACAAGAACCTCCATTGTGGAGTCGAAATGTGCAAGAGATGGCCGCCGAGAGACCTTGACTCGTCGGATCACCTTGGACACTGAGAGCATTCACGTTTTTATGCAATTCCTTTCGCTAGTGTTAGGTTTATTTTGCAGCACCCGTATCTCGTTCGGCTGGAGTGTCGAGATGGTTTATCTGCTGGTTTTGTTTATTATTTTGAACTAAAATGTTTTTGGGAAATTTAACCTGATTTTGTATGAGAGTCTTTCGTTCTTAAATGTAAACAATATTTAAGGGGTTGGCTTTTAGGGTTCAAACCGCCTCCGAATTTTTTTTCAAAAATGATTTTTAATTCCCTTTTTAGCTGAAAAATATTATTATGACTATATTTCATTTCAAATTTTCTTATTTACTTGAAATTATCATTATGGAATGATGGTACCTAATTGATTTATCTTTATTGTAGTTTTTGCAAGCATAATTTCCTTCACAACAATACCCCTTTTTAACTGGGGCGAAGATGCTTCGTACACATCAGAATTTTTTCCTTCATTCTAAAAATGTGTTTTTATGCAATCCTTTCGCTCTCCTCGGGACGAGTGTTTGGTTTATTTCGCAGCCCCCGTTTCTCGTTCGGCTGGAGTGTCGAGATGGTTTATCTGCTGTTTTAGTTTGTTATTATTTTTAATTAAAATATTTTTGAGAAATTTAGCCTGATTTTGTCTGAGAGGTTTTCGTTCTTTAATGTAAGCTGAAAATATGATTAAGTATGATAAAATAATAAACGTATTTGTATACTCGTTCAGGGCAGCACTACCAGAACCCCCTGGATAGATGGTAATGGTACTACTGTGCTAAGCGCAAAAGTGTGGTATCTGGCAGACGATCTCGAACCGAGATATTGCTCTTTTAAGTTTTGCGTCTCCATGTATTTGATTCAGGAGGCACTTTTTCAGAATTTTTTAAAAAATATTTTTCGCTCTGAAATGTCCAGAAAACTTTGCATTTTGATAAAATCAGTTACAGAGAACCACCTGGTGACAATAACTCAATTTTGTTAAAAACTTCGGATAAGACTTTTGTGCTTAACACGGCTGAGGAGCTCTCAACCTGTGGTACGTGTACTCCCTGGAGTGCGCGAAATCCTGTAGAAGGCACGATGTTAAGTGCCAAAAGGTATGCAAAATTACATCTGTTGTGCTAGAATTTAACTGTGACAAGAGTTTGATTGACATCATGTGATTCTGCATTAATAACGTTTTCCAACGACTGTTTGTTATACTGCCCTGGAAAGATAAACAGCAGTGTCTGAAAATTTTTCTTTTTTTCTGAATTTTTGTCATCTATTGTCTTTTTGTCATCTTTATCCGATGAGCTTGCGATAATTGTTTGTGGGGAATCAAAAACATATTTTTTCAAATACTGTCCCAAACTTACTTTTATAGATACTGCCGGCCCCGCTTAATTGGGCAACGGATAAACGAATACCCCTCTTATACGAATAAAACATCCCGGAACATACTACTTCCCGTGTCATAGAAGCAATGTTAAAGGTCCCCTCTTAAACAAATACCCCGCTTAATGGAATAATTTCTTATATTCGTTTAAGCGGGGCCGACAGTACTGTTTAACATTTTTTCGCGAGACCTCCGTCGAATCTGAGCACGCGCCAAGTCTCTTCCGACTTTCTCGAAATAGAGGGGAAATTCACCGAGGAAATAGCAAGCGAGCAAAAACTGAAGGCATCGGGAAGTGCGCATCCTAAACCTATCTCCCCTTTTTCAAATGGAAGCGTTCGTGGCTGCCAGGCGCACAATACGTAAACAGACAGTACTACGATTTATTTACCCATGGCAGTATATATCTTCTTCGACTGTGTTGCAATAGACAGTGGTAGTCTGGTCCTTTTTGGTATCGTTTATTGAGACAATTTTCAAAATAATGTAATCATACGTGGGATAAATACTTCGAATTAAGTTATATACAATCGAGTACTGATTAACCCTTTAAGCGGTCAATTATTTTACCAGAAATGCTTCCAAAAAAGGCATATTTTTTTATTACATATAGTTAAGTACCACACTTAACAGAATAAGAATATAAAGAATTTTAAAAAAATTTTTTGTTTTCAATGCTTTTACAATATTTTTTATTTTACAATTTTGGTCACAAAATTCCGAAATATTTGCTTTTTTCAAGTACATTCTGCATGCAGTAATGAATGGTTTACAAATTATGCAAAAATTTCTCTCACACTTACTGTGAATTTTGAGGTTTACAATTTTCCGAACAGTTCGGGAAAACCAGAAAAGGAAATCTGAAAATATCGACGCCCGTACGCCGTACGGGCAAACCAGATGAGGCCAATTTCGGGTAGCACGTACACCGTACGGGCAAACCGCTTAAAGGGTTAAGTCAGTTAATAAAAGAAAGAAGGAAAAAAACCGTGCCGATTAAAACAAACAATCAGGCAAACAATTGTGAACTGAAATTGAATCGGCAGTTTGAAGAAAGGAACGAAGACCAAAATTTCAAAATTGGGTTTTTTCGTGATTGTATATCTCCTACTGTGGATACACATGTTAGTGAGAAGAAAAGAACAAAAATATACCTCCAACATTGATTGATGCAGCATTTAAATCTGTGAGTTGGTGGAAGAAAGGAACAAGTGAGGTCTTTGTTCCCTTCTTCCAACTAATTACGCAAACCTAAGGCTAGGGAGCAGCACTGTTGCCGTGAATCTTTATCATTTGGTTGGATAACAAATTCTATCATAACCTACCTATTTTGTTTTGATAAAAAATTCAGTTTTGAAATTTCTTAGTGAAAGTTCGCAAATATGTCATCTATTTTTAATAAACATATTTTTTGATTATTTGGTAGTCCTAATCAATTTTTTTAAATTTTGTTACAATATTTTTTCATTAAACAAGGACTTTTTCAAACAAACATCATACCTGTAAGCTGTTTTACTTGAAAATCCCTATACCATCGCATTAGTTTGAAGAAGGGAACAAATCCAACGACTTTGATGGCCCGTAAATCCTTACATACAATAGATAAACTCAAAATGTAAAATACAACCAATTACTTTAAAGGTAGATAATGCTACAAATGAATCAGAAAAAAAAAAAAAAAAATCAGTATCTTAGAAGGTTTTTTTTCGATTTCCCGAAAAACTACTTTTTGGATTTGTTTTCTTCTTCAAACTGCCGATTCAATTGTCATATAAGAGAAAATCGTCGAAAAAAAATTTACGAAGAGAAATATGCCAATCGACGTATTATGGACTGGTATTGAAAAAGATTACAAAGAACTACACTGAAAAAAATTATTGTTGTTTTTACAGTATAACACAGCTAATTGTATAGTAATATACTGTAAAATTGCTAATTTTACAGTAATAAGCTGCAAAACTGCGAATTTAACAGTTTATTACCATGCATTTTAGTTTTAAACTGAAACCTCTGCTGCCAGTATATACTGTTTTTACAGTATAATACAGCTAAATTTTACCGCAATAAACTGTAAAATTGCTAACTTCACAGTAAGAAACTAAAATTGCTACTTTTACAGTTTATTACTGTGCATTTTACAGTTGGAACCTTGGCTGCCAGTATTATAGTGTAAAAACAACAGTTCATTTTTTGCAGTGTAGCAGACATTGCTGTGCAGCACCTTCTAGCGTTTGCAGGAACTTATCCCCCGAAAGAAGGGTTTTCGAGTTTTAGTTACGAATTACCCGAGGGGCAGAGCCAATCATTGATGAAGTTCACTGGGAAAAAAGAGCACCGCGTGTTCTCTATTTTCTCAGACTTTTTGAATTTTATGGCTGATTGATAAAATGTTTTCGAAAAAGAACATTAAAGTTTTTTTTTTTTTTTTTTGCTTTTAATTTAAATTACCTATACATAATTAAACTTAAACCAGTGCAACACATTTTAATAAAACTACAATGTTGTAGTTGGGAGTATCGGCTCCTGGTCTGGATCAAAAAGCAGAGCTGTTCTTCAAGTCCCCAGCCAACCGATTAAATCATGCTTGGTGATGTGTACGGAGGACCCGTAAAAACAGAGTATAATTCAACCGCGACGAGATGGCCGGTGTCAATCAAATGAGAAAACGAGTCCATTCCTTAAAATAGGTAGAATTTCTACCCATTCAAATTCCCCCATCAATTGTGAATCCCATTCCTCAATTTTCATCTGCGTATCACCCCTTCCTAAAAATGGACAATCCTGAAAAAAAGGAGGAGTCATAGGCCATCTCTGCGAAGTTGAATTATAGTTGCCATTTGAAACAATATCCATTATTTATTGTTGATCATACATACTAATTCTTTCTATGTGAAATAGAATCCATCATTCTCATGTCGCCCTAAAAACTACGATCTGATTTTTTTTTATAGTTTAGTAACTACTCCAATACTAGTTTCCTTTTGGTAAACACTATTTCAGAAAATAGTCCCTATACGAGGGAACCTGCCAAATCTTTCCAATCTTCCTTTGAAATCAAATGGCGTCAATTCCGACGTGAAAAAAGTGTTACATATTCTTTTATGCTATACACTCACTTACAATTACTG
Organism: Uloborus plumipes; assembly: GCA_038373865.1. Classification (NCBI taxonomy): domain Eukaryota; kingdom Metazoa; phylum Arthropoda; class Arachnida; order Araneae; family Uloboridae; genus Uloborus; species Uloborus plumipes. Next base: position 34,220 of record JAXGGA010000480.1, on the reverse strand, counting down.
AAAAACAATAACAGTTAGTATTTTAAGATGGTAAAACATAATAAACTATCGGAGATCATTACCAACCTTCAACAGAATAGAACTTCCATTCTTCGTGTAGCACTTATTCGGCGCTATTCATCGCGGAAAAAATTCCATCTCGCAATGTTTTAGGGGACTTATATGCCATTAACTGCTAATTTATTGGCTCTGCCGGGGATCAACTGAATGGAGGAGATCCTCTGGCGGTGATTTTGGTCTCTTTAAGTGACGTTTTTATGGAGCTGTTTCGCTCAGAGCCCGATGCCAGTTATTAGAGAAAGGGATGGATTGATGATACAATGGCCCCCGAAGACAGCCTATTTGAGGAGATTTGGAGGGAAAATAAACAAGGGAAAGTAATTCAATGGACTCCGGAGTGCATTTTATTTCTCGATTGCGCTTTTCGAATTTTGTACGCTTTTTGGTTTTTTGTCTTTATTGACTTATAAGTTGGTCTCAGAACGACCGTAATAAATTACGTTTTCTTAAGTATTTAGTTGGAGGAGTGTTTGCATAATCTAACGCGTATATTGTTTAAAATATGTAGCGTAAGTGGTAAGAACGTATCGAAAATTATAGTTTTGTCCAAAACCGAGGTTTACCTACTCATACACTCATGTGCCCTGTATCTTCCTATCCGTACACTGTTAAAGATTTTCCTGAAATTTTACGGTAAAAGTTATTGGCATCCATGTTGCCAGTAACTTTTACCGTAAAATATTTTTTTGCTGTAAAATTTTACGAAAGAGAAAACGAGAATTAAAAAGCGCGAGATACGAACGACAAAGATCGAACCCGGGATCCAATTTTTATTCTGCAGTCTGCACTGCTTTACTATCCACGGTACCAGATGTGACACATCAGGAGAGCGGAAATAGGGTGTCATCTGCATCTCACAGTTTGTCTCGTGGTGATCAATTGGCTCTGCAATCGCAATTTTTTTATCTGTACAATTCTCTGTAAAACATTTCTGCACGGTAAACGCTACATTTTACAGTAACATTTTAAATGTTACCGTACGGTAAATTTTACCATAAAAGCTTTCTGAATTTTTAACAGTGTAAGCAGACGTGTCTCGGATCTATCGTACTACGTTTCTTGTACCTTAAAGAGTAAATTTCTCTTTTTAATGAACTCTCCAAGTAGAAACAAGAGAAAAGTCGTATCCACCTTGATGGATATGATTCATTAGCATGCTACTCCATTTTAATGTGATTGTTTAATCGTTGTTTAATCGTCCGATGATTAGTCATTCTCTCATCTTCTCATTTCATGATTGATTGTCACTAAAGAGTGATGAATAACATGATTTTTGATCTGGCAAAATTTCTTAAAAAATAGGCAATCCTTGTTTGAAAGCCAAATCGTCATTCTGTCTCTCTGAGTTGAGGCTTGGACTAAATTATTACTCAGATTGAAATATTGTGAAATGAGTTGCATATCATTTGTACTTCATAAATTTCGTTCTTGGAAGAGCGGTATAATGTCATTTACAAAAAAAAAAAAAAAAGAAAAAAGGACACGCGTGTTCCCTCAAAATTTAATTGATTGTTTTTATGCAATGTTGTCCCTTACAAATTAAGTTATTGTGTTGCAGGTCGACAGGCCACTTGGAGGACAGCACATACAGTAGCACGAGTGAGGGGAAGGAATACGACAGTGACCGAGAAGCAGCTGAAGATGATCCAAACAAACTGCTGGGAACATGGTTGGGACAGTTGCAGCAGATGGAAAGGGTAAGTCTTTTTTTTTCCTAGTTTTTTATTATTTAATTTTGTTGTATCAGGATTCAGCATCGCGTAGAATCTTTTGCAAGTATTTCACTTGCAAATAATGCACCGAAGAAGTATTCTAAAAGAGAAAGAGAGAGAGTAAATCCTTTTTTGGAATTGCCAGGCAAACGAGCCAGGCGAGAGAGGCTCCAAGATCAACAGGAACCGAGCAGGGCTTCCTTAATGAACCACACAAAATGCAAACTTCAAGTTTCTGAATGGAATAGCTATTTGAGTGTCTTACGCCAACGCCCGGATACACAGCGCTCTCGAGATATTTATAGGAGTGGCGATGGCTGATGTCACGCTGGACTGGCTGAAGCTCTATTTTTGGAACGGCTTAATTTTCTCCCTTTTGAGTGAATGGAAAACCAAAACTCTTGAGAGCCGATGTTGCAGGAAATGGTTGGTCGATGCTCCTTATAATTTAAGTGGACTGTAGTTTAGTTTGTAAAGAATACATTAAAGTAAAAACAGCTTCATTTTATTACCATGTTTTTAAACCAACTGAAAGCAATTCAACATGAACTGAAAACATAACTAACGCAACTGAACAAGTTAAAAGAATCAACAGTTTTTATAGTTTTTAGACACGTATGTGCTTTCTACGCACACATCCGATACACCCTCTGGCCTAATTATGCAAAGGATTTGACAATGGTTGTGGGCAGTGGCGGATCTTCGATTTTTCCGAGCCGGAATAAAAAGTTGACACGCTGCGCCACCTTTGTGTGTGTGTGTTCATGTTCCTTCAAGTTTTCATCTTTAGATGTAATGTGACTTAACTACAATCGAGTCTTGATAACTTGAAGCCTTATAACTCGAATATTAATCTTAAAGATTTCATTTGGTTTCAAACTCTTGAAGATGGTAGAAACTTCTCATGACCAGAAGTATTAGTAATTCGAAGTTTTTGTCGGTCCTTTGGGACTTGGAGTTATCGAGAGTCAGCTGTAGATACACAAATAATCAGACCTGGTGTTTACTTTTTGGTAGCCATTTTCAATGAAATAATCGTCCTTTGGCGACTGGAGAGTGGAGACTGCTAATCTAGTGGTTTATTATCAGTTTATTTAGTCTTCTCTGGTGTTGTTCTTCTGAGGTCATATCTTTTGAAGCTAAAGTGAAGTCGCATGAAACAAATTCCATATAAAACGAGACTCCTTTTTTTTAACAGTATTTTTTCCGGCAGAAAAAAATTGTCAAAAGTAACACTTGGCGAAATCTAAACAATGTGCTAACATAGCAAAAGGGGGGAAAAAAAAAAACATAATCAGAAGACGCTCTGAGAAAAATATCCAAAATGAAAAGTAAGCTTCCTCAAGAGGGGCCAAATACCACTTTTCATTACCTAATCAAACTCAAGCTCTGCTTCTCTCAACAGAGTTCCAAAAAACGAAACGGAAAAAAAAAAAAGACAAAAGAAGCTTATTTTCCTCAAAAACATTTTTCAAAAGAGACGACATAATTCTAAAAACTCATTAATAAAATACAACAAAAGCCTCATGAGCTTCGGATTTCAGCAATTTAGCGCCTCACGCACGCAGTACGCAAAGGGAAAATGGAAAATAAAAAAATAAAAAGGGGGTGGGGGGGTGCAATCTTGAGAGTGGAAAAAATGCATAAAAACGTCTGTCAAAAGAAGTTAGAAGTTAGATTATCATACAAAAAAAATTGCTAAAATGGGAAGTTTGTAAGGATGAAGTGGGTGCGGCGGAATGAAAAATGGCCGTGAGGCCCTTGAGAGTGAAAAGATTAGTTTTTTTTTTTTTTCACCAAGTGGCTTTCTCTTCAATGGAATGCGCAAAGTATACTTTGATTCGAAGCGAAAATCGTTGATCAATGATTTAACAATTTGCCGCGTTGGAAAATAATGAATCCAAATACTTGCTTTTGGATTACTTGTTGGCATGATTCTGTGTGAGACATAATCGAAGTTCCAACATAATCGATGTTTAAGTGATGTTCATGTATTCTTTTTGTAAGCTTAGATCTTGCGTTTCTTCCACATCCATCCTAAGTAGCCTAAACTGTTGGGCGGGGAAATTCTCTCTTTACCTGTTAACTACCTAACTTAATTATTATAATTTGATAGAATTATTGCATTTGTTCTCGATTTTTTTTGTTAAAAATTGAGCAAAAAATAAAATTATTTTTGTATTTTTTACTCAATTTTAATTTTATATTTTAATACTTTTCAAAGAACTTGAATGGAATTTGCAGTTAAAACAAAAAAAAAAACCAGTTGTTTTTCACAGTGCTGGATCTTGGGGGGAGCAAGCCGGTGCGGCAAGCGTTTTAATACTTATTTTGTTAAAGATAAATAAATAGATTAGGCAATAAGTTACCGCACGTGAGCCAGAGCTGAGGCAGAAATACATGCAATGCAGCATCATCTCGATCATGGCATCCGGAAACTACAGTTTCGTTCTTATTAGAACTCATCAGGCTGGGATAGGCAGTGACCGAGCTGTAGACATATCTTCTAAAAGAAGCTAAAATTTCCAGGAAAAAAAACTGGTAGCTAATGCAAAATTAGCACACCAGTTGGAGACCAAAGTAACAGTACTCTACAACCAGTGGCGTACATAGCGCCCCCGCAACCCCCGCGGCGCGGGGGGGCGCAAGAGGTTTAAGGGCGCCCGATCCAGAAAAATAGCACTAAAGGTTACACGGGAAAAATATTTCTTACATTTTAATAGGGGGTGGGGGGCGCACTTACAAATCTTGCTGGGGGGCGCACCTTAGTCTATGTACGCTACTGTCTACAACTCGTAAATTGAAAGCAAAGCTTGGGTATTGAGCAGTGACTTTCCGTCCCTAAGCCAGGGCTAAGCCAGAAATACTGTTTGTTTCCGAATTGTGCGCCTGATGGCAGATAGAAACGCTTGCATTTGAAAAAGGGGAAATAGGTTTAGGATGCGCACTTCCCGATGCCTTCAGTTTTTGTTCGCTTGCTACTTCGTCGTTGCATTTCCCCCCTATTTCGAGAAAATCAGCAGAGACTTGGCGCGTGCGCAGATTCGGCTGAGATCGCGCGAAAAGATGTAAGACAGTACATCTGCCCCCAGTTCCGTTACTGCCTGAGCTGGTGATGTTGTCTTGTGCCAGCTCGACGGGAAATTTGGAGCGCGCTGCTTCACTTTTCCAACTGTACCACAGGGGCGGATACAAGGGAGGGACGATGGGGGCGATCGCGCCTCCCTTGAGGGACGCTCCACCAGTAAATTTTCAATATTGAAGTTCTAAAAACTTAGTTTTAGACGAGTTATAATGATGTTGAAGGAAGGGAATTTGGGCTTTCTCTCGAAAATTTTTCAAAATTGAAGTCTGAAACTTATGTGATCAACATTTACAACCAGAATACATAGTAAAAAGTAAGTGATGAAAATCAACCACCCCTCCCTTGAAAAAGTTCTGGATCCGCCCTTGCTGTACTACGAGTTAGTATGAAATACGACTTCCACAGTTAACCCATGCCACAGAGACCCGTTTTGTAGTGTAGGCAACCATTCACAGCACAGCAACACATTCACACAAAGAAAGGACAAGAGAGAGAGAGAAAGTACATCCATACCCGAGACGGGATTCGAACTCGGAAACTTTACGTTCGCAATGAGACTTCTCTACCCTAGCAGCATCATCTCATCTGCCGATGATCGGCCATTCATCGAAACCCGATGAAATTCTCATCGGCCGATGATCCAATATGTCTCATCGGCCAAACAGAATCCGAGCAGCAAAATCCGATGAGTTTTGCTCGAAATACGATTGAATTTGGAGCAACTTACGAGCAGAACAGTCCCGTGCCGATGAATTTCATCGGGAAACTTGATCGGAAGGATATCGTTTTCCGATGGAATATAGCTCGACTTATTTTCATCGGGAAAGTTGATCGGAAGCATATCGATTTCCGATGAAAAGTAGCTCATCGAAAACCGTGCTCGGATACTGATCGGAACGATGTCATCGTGCGTTACGAGATCAGTTTACGAGGAGTTCGATGATCGGCCGAACAAAATCCGATGAGTTGATGCTACTTGGGTAGCCACCAGACAAGGTGGCCGGCAGCTGGCGATGTATTGCATGTAACTCAATACCTACCTGATGTTTATCAGGACAAATCTAGTTACCAAATTTAGTTCAACGAAAATCGTCATTTTGATTTAACCACGTGAAAGTACTGAATTTTATTACTCTCTCGTGGACTAAACCCGAGGCTCTCCCGGTAAACCAATGGTCTGTGGGCTCAGGAGCGCCCAGATGGGAGGTCACGAGAGGTCACTGTGACCTCCCAATAATTTCCGTATTCGGCACATTTTGCACACGATTAGGCAATTTGAAGACAATAGTGCAACATTGAGATTATTTGTTTTATTTTTTTAGTTTTTAGAATTGTTTTTTAAAAGATGTCTAATATTTTTTCTCACTAAATGTTATGCATGTACGACATGTGTGCATGCTTGTATTTTATCATTCGGTAAAATTGGAATTTCATTCCGCAAAATGATAATTTCCCCCTTCCCAAAAATTTTAGTTCGGGGCGACCCTGCGTGGGCCACCAGTTGGGAACCAGTATTCTAACTCGTCCATAACATAATATCCGTTCATTAAAAACAAACGCCAGTCCCTTTGATGTTGCCGAATTCAGTTAACAGCCGCTCGGCTGAATAAGCGAAGCGGCAATTCCATTAAAACCCTTTGAGGAACAAACTTAAACTTGACACGCTGTTCTGTGGAAGTGTCCACCTGCTCAAACAGACAGCGGGACAACCCATTTCGAATGTCACCTGCTCCCCCAGCGCTAATGAATGTCGAAGGCTCGAGCGATTGCGCAGCGACTTCTTCTTTTTCTCTCTTTAATGGACTGAATTAATGCTTCCCAAGAGCTTGTTTTGGGTTTATATATCGTTATGATTTCCTGTTTGTATTCCTGCTAATAATATTGTTTTGGAAGGGTTTATTACCCGGTAGATAATGATCGGCGCACATGAGATAAGATATAAAACGTGTATTTAACAAATATTAATGATGGCTGAGTCGATTGTGTTTGCTGGGAGGCCGATTCAGCAAAACTATACTTAGGGCAACTTCTGAGTCTCTTTTTCAATTTAATTTTGTAAAAATGTGGGTTTAGTCATTCGTTCAAGGTGATAACAGATTGGGGACATTGGGGTGTATTAGTAATTCGACCTAATTAATGGTCTTTACTTTTTACCTATCCCGAGATGCAGAACGTAGAATAATACTTAAACGAAAAAGAAAATGAACATAACCTAAAAAGGCACAAATTTGTTCTTGTTTTGCCTAAGTTTTCCAATTGTCCACAAACTTATTCTTGGTTTTTATTTATTTATTTATTTTTTTGCCTCTCTTTACGAGAAAGCAGAGCTCCATCGCGCTGTGGTTGGTGGGGAACGTGGTATAATGCTGTTTACCGAAATACTGGAATATTACTTTTAAAAAATGCAAGTGCTTTGTTAGACCATGTATGCCCAGTAGCCTAAAAACGGGACGCTTGTTAGTTACTGCTATTCCTGTAATGGGGACCTGTATTATAAAACCAACGATCCAGCATGGGTAGCCACAGAAAGTAAGTTTTTTTTGCGAACTTATTTTTCATACAATTAAACTATTTTAAAATGATTTGCTTAAAATTGATCACAGATGCCTTCTGTAATGTTACTTTGCACAAGTAAAGTCCAGTAAGGTCGTATTTTGCTCAGATATCTGCAAAATATCTCATAAACAGGACGTTAAATAACTTAATAAATATGGCAACGGCGAACTATTTTAAGCCTGAAATGTATGTAAACCATTCCAAGTAAGAGTTTTAAGCAGATAAAAATTGAAAAAAAATGGTAAAAAAAACTTGGGCATAAATGGGTTAATTGGTTTCAATCCACTTTTTGTGAAATTCAAGGCGGATTGATTTGAAAGATCTTTTTGAGCTCGTTGTGACGAGGTTTGACTGTATATAAATTCGCTTATTTTAGTTGGGAACCTATTTTTTTACTGACTAGTTGTTTTTAGTTGAGAACTTTATTTGTGTAAAAGGAATGTTTCAGTTTAGTTCTTAAAAGTCAATTTCTTACGGTTCTGTGACGAGACTTTACTACGTTAGCAGTTGATCCGTCTTTGCATTTGATCCTTAGCTCTCAATCATTGTATAAAATTAAATGAACTGAAAATTTCCCGCAAAAATTGAGGAATATAGGCAGTTAATACCCCACCAAGAGAAATTTCTTTTTAACGCATATTACCAATCCTAATTCGGTTGTTTATGTACAAATAAGGTTGGTTATGACCAAAAAACCCTTCCCAGAAGGTAATTTCTGGCTGCACTAGCTACCCAGTTGGTCTCTAATGAACACCCCTATGACCTGATCACTTTTGCTCGGTCTATAATCTTTGCTCGGTGTTCATAGTAGAGTGCTGCATATATTGTCCGAGAAATGTCCCGCTCCATCAGGCGCCTGTGCGAAGGGGTATTTTGGGCGTCAAACCTCCAATTCTCAGTGCCCTTTGTTTCTCATTGTACCAAAATGATCGAACATGTATATGTGCTTCTGTGAAACTCCAAAATCTGATAAATGTCGCATCAGCCAGTGAATATCAACATTCACATACCTAAGACACCTGTAAAAAATCGAATATTTTTATTGAATCCCGATGAAAGTCGACATTCTGAACTTTCAATCTTTTGCTGTAGAATAATATGTGTTACTTGTAAGCTTTGTTATGATCCTGGAAAAAATTCTGGCTGTGTTGATGCCTACCATTAATGCAATGGCAATTTCATAAAGTTGAGATGAAAATTTCCAATGTTATGTAAATTAACATTGAATAGCGTAAATAAAATCAAAAATGTTAAAATAAATGAAACCATTTTCTTTCTCCCAGTCTCTTGTCCCCTTTTTCTTTTGTTCGTTGAATGCAAATTCTATCAATACAAACTTCACGTAATTAATTTTGAAAAAATATAGCTTTATTTTGCAAATTTGTGCCTTCGAATACATGACATGATCCCATAAAATTGCTCCGAAAACATTGATACAAGAACACAGAAAAATCTATCTAGCTTGTTCTTTGGGGTGGAGAGGTACTAGCAGGTGCTCCCTCATAACTCTCTTCAAGAATTAATCTGTAGATGAATGGGAAATGGGTTAGAGAAATGGCTGGACACATCCCGACATGCTTTGGCACTTGCTCGACTTGGGACGAGAAGCACCTGCTTCTTCACCCAATTCCCGAAGCAGGTGTTCGGCACGCGCATCACCTGACTCCATATTCGTTAATGGGACAGGTTGATAGAGAGTTAAGCAAAAATGATACTTCTGAATCTCTAATATGTTGTTAACACCAGAACTTCGTTTTACTGGGAGCTCGCAGGAGCTGAACTCTGTACTTTTCAATTTTCTGTGAATTTTTACCTGTGGTCAGTAGCATGCCCAGAAATTAATTTGGGTGGAGGGGGTGCATACCACCATTGAGATAAGACATAATTTCTAGAATTACCGCTTGGTGAACAAAAAAACCTGTATTTCATCTTTTTTCTTCAATTTATGCTATTTAATTGTTAAATTTTTTATGAAGTCACAAAAATTACTAAAATTAATATCATTTGAGAATGATGAAGGTGTTTTTAGTACAAACATTCACCCTAGCCACACTCGAAATATTCATTGCAAGTAAATCCGAGGAAAATAGAATTAAAATTCTAATGTTTAATGCTCTTTCTTGAGCTGTTCTTTTGTAGACGACGTTTGGCTAATCCACAGTTTATCTTTTACGTTTTTACGACTAAAAAATAGTATTAATTTTCACTCGTAATTCTAGAAAGAAGCATATAATGCAACAATATTTGATAGTTTCCATCAAGTATTTTTTTTCAATAAATATCTAAAGCTCATTTTTTTAATGAAAGTCATCATTTTGAAATCTAGCCCTCTTTTGCAACCATCCATTTTGCATCTATTCTTCCATTTTAAATTTGAGCATTTCCTTTGATTTTTAATACTCGGTGCCACTGTCTGTAATAATATAGCGAAATCTTATGGTTGCATATGCCCCTTTGTGCACGCTACTGCCTGTGATACTACTTCATGTGTGCGATAAATTGAATTAAAATGTTTCTTATTTTTTATTATTGTACAATACTGTGGAATCCGTTACAGCGCATACGAATACAACGAAATATCCGTTTCAGCGGGAAACATTCAGTCCCGATAAAGTTCACTGGCTAAATTACAAGCTTGAGGGCTAGGGTGGGGCGAAATATAAAAAGTTTTTCAGATCAATTTCTAATAGTTGCCAAAAGTTGTCTTTGGAGATAGTTAGCTTTTGTGCCAAATTTGAGAAAAATCGGTGAATATCTTCAGGGGGCGCTGCGATCGCAAAGTTTTATCATAGCTTTTATCGGGATTTTATGGTTAAAATATGAAAAACAATGCCGTTAGTTAATCTCATTGCATTTTTTTACTCATAAGATATATTCATGCATTCAAAGCATGTGAAATAACTCACAAGAAATATTTATATGATATATTATATTTCAAGCATTTAAAGAAACAAAACGTGAAAATAGTGTTTTTTTTAAATATAAATATATCATATAAATAATGTTTGTGAGTCATTTCATATGTTTTAAAGCATGAAACATCTTTGAGTAAAAAAAACGCAAGAGACTAGCTAAAGGCATTCTTTTTGATATTTTAACCATAAAATCCATAACAAAGCTATATGATAAAACTTTGCGATCGCAGCGCCCCCTGAAGATATTAACCGATTTTTTTCAAATTTTGCACAAAAGCTAAATATCACCAAAGCCATCTTTTGGCAACTATTAGAAGTTGATCTGAAAAACTTTTTATTTTTCGCCCCACCCTATTGAGGGCCCATTGCAGTGCAACTTTTCGGGACCCTTTGTCCATGAAAGAATTACGTAAAAATTTTTTAATGAACATTTTTGACTGCCCTCCAGGGCCTCTAGATTTGGGGGCGCATAATATGTCACTTATTAAATTGCCTTCATATTGCTTGAACTTCATTACAACAAAATACCCGTCACATAAAACAAAGACTTCGGTCTCCTGAAGTTCATTGAAGCTGGGTTTCACTTTACAAAAATCATTTAAGAATAAGAGCTGAAAATTTGACCTACTGAAAATAGTTTACTAGCGTGATTTGTTAAGCAAAAAAAACTTCTTTTAATTTAAAATAATTGTTTCTAAAATTAATTTGTAAGAAAAGCAGTCAAAAACTTTGTACAATTAATGAAGTTAAAAATGCAAGACAACGTGTCCAAAAGTACAAATAAAATGTTTAAAAAGAGTTGGAAAACTCTAGCAACTCTAGCAAAACTATTTTCCAACTCTTTTTAAACATTTTATTTGTACTTTTGGACACGTTGTCTTGCATTTTTAACTTCTAAAATGAAGTTTACCCGTTACGCGGTGGATACAATTTTGGGTATCAGTCTTAGGCTGTTCAATGCTAGCAAAATATCCTCCGAATCTATTGTTGCATTTTTTAAATATCACTGATTTTCTACCAATTAGGGTGGTTCATCTATAAACTCTGCTTTTGTGAAAATCAAATTAGCAATTAAATTAAACAAACGGTTTGGAAGCATTTTAAGTATAACGCAAAGATTAGAAAAAGCCAAAATCATTAGCTGCGAGTAAACAACTCGCAACCAAAACTGTCTAGAACAAACTTGGGTAGGGTCAAGTTAATGTCGGTCACCGACACACCCTTGACCGAGCATTGCTGCTTTTCATTAATAGTAATAAAACTAATGATAATAATAAGAGTATAATAAACAAACTATAGGTAACATTCAACTGCTGCAATCGCCTCACTATTAATAAACCCGTATCCTTAATGGCAATAAATGTAGAGCGTAAGGTTTGTTTTTTAAACAATTTTAATGAGAGGCAGAATATTACTCCACAAGAATAAAGATTATTTGCATCAGACTTCGAGTTCCGTTCCAGTCTGAATGTTTGAAAAGAGTTTTGTTGTACATCTTGTAATATGGCCCTAAAAATTTTCATTTTTCGTGGTAATCGAAAAATAGCAGGAACCCACTAGACTTAAAAAGGAAACACTAATTTGTTTGTGCAAGAAATTACTCCTGTAATCTACGTAAAGAATATAACTGCGTATGATTTGTTTGTATTGGTCTTCAAGTACTCGAACGCCCCGAATGGTTGTATTGTAATATATGATTGTTCCCCCCCCCCTCCCCATGATTTTATTCAGTATAGAACATGTTAGTGAAATTCTGCCTTCTTAGAAGAAGTTCCCAAGAAACAGAAAAGAGGAAGAAACTGGTCTGAGAAAAACTTGAAACGCGGTTCAACTTTTCACCACAAAATTCGTTCAATATTTCACTGCCACAATCGTATTAGCAAAATCACCATAAAGTTGGTGAAACTCATCACCAGTATGATGGTTGAATTTTAATTATTGCTAACGAATTTCGTGGTGGGATATTGAACTATATTTTTAGCTTTATATGTGACCTCCCTGATTAGCTAATTGTACTTACCTAAATCTGACAAAAGTATATAATACCAATGTTTAAATAAGGGTGGAGTATTTCCTTTTATTTAAGGAGGGTTGCCTAAAAAAAAGTGTAATACTTTTACCCTTTATGCCCCGACTCAGAAGTCCCGTTTATATTAATTTAATATTATGAATGGCTGGAATCATGCTGAGGGCGATAGGTGGTATCTCGATCGGAATCAGTTTACTTAGGGGCCCTAAAGTGTAGGGGGGCTTAGGCCCTACTGATTTTCAAAATTTTTACACTCAGTATGTATGTTGTTGAGGTATTTTCAATTTAAAAAAAAAGAGAGAAATTCATTGTCAAATTAATTTGGGACAAAATGGTTAAACTAGCCTTCAAGCCGAAGTGATTTTTTAACCAATTATAAACCAGAGTAATAATAAAGCTGATACTACTTAAGTTTTATAATGTAGCATTAATTTATAAAAAACTGGGTAAGATAAATATTTCATCAATTAATAAGAACGTAACCGCACTCGAAATATCCAACGCAGTTATAAAACTCAACTTCGGAATCCGTCGATGCATTAACACACGAAAAGTGAAATGTAACGAAAATATTCGCTACACTCTCTCACTTCATTTTAATACATTTTCGCAGCAGAGATCCTCACGTACAAGAGTCTCTTCTACTCCCCGGCGTCACATTCCAGCGGCCTAAATCAGAATCGATGTCTGTAACAATATTGACGCTTGGGAATTACAGGACTTCGTCGGATCTGCGTTCTTTTTCTTCGCCTGATTGATGGATTACCATGGCGAAACTATTCCCGGAGAGTAACTTTTCTTTCAAAACTATACTTCCCCACGTGGAAGGGAAGATGGATTTATCTTTTATCGACGGACTGAATAGCTGCCTCTTTTTCGTCCCGTATAAATCTGGGAGATAATAAGCTGTATTATTTATTTTCGTCGGAAAATGTAGCCAAGGAAACAATGATTGTGTATCTTCCGCAGTCGCTTAGTTTCGTTTAGTATACTTGTTCGCCGTGGCATTTGTTTAGTTCATCAGATTTTGATACATTCTTGAAGCGTTAGATTTTGGATTTTTTAAAAAAATGTACAAAATTTCGCACATGATTACAAAGGAGAAATCACATTAAGTGTAATCTTAAAGTAAAAGTAAAATGCTGAGAGAAAGACTAAAAGTTATGAAGCATTTTATGTCTGAATTAAGTTTTATTGTAAGTAGTTTATTACTTATCATGTGCTTATGTTATTACTTATCGACGCTCGAACATAACGACCATCTCCGTCCCACAGAAAAGGTTTTTTTTACGAGTGGTCGCTAGAACATAGACTATATTGGAATAAAGTTGGGGTTTTTCCAGTCCCGTCATTTAGGAGGGGGGGGGGCAAGGGGGTCAATTGACCCCCCTGACTTTGGGAAATCAATGTATTGGCACATAAGTGGGCGTAGTTTTGCCACTTTTTGGAAAATTTTCCGTTGTGTATGCACCTTTTGCCCCCCCCCCCCCCCTGGAAAAATTCGAAATGACGTCCCAGGGTTTTTCCCACCGGTCGTTATATATTGGAATAGTCTTCAAAACGAGTGGTCGCTATAAGAGGTAGAACAAAGAGTATATTGTGATAAAAGTTGCGGTTTTTCCCACCGGCCGTTATATTGGGATAGTCTGAACTTTATAACTAGTGGTCGTAAAATGAGCGTCGTCTGTATTATGATTCTGATGTATCAATAGCATGAAGAAAATAGGGAATTATTTGCATTCTATGATTTATAAAATAAGATTGGACTTCAGGGACATGTTTGTCTAATAACGATCCTAAACGGTTAGCGTTTTGAACATTTCGCACAAATGAAACCATTTTGATTACTGAAGCGACAGACTATAATTTTAAATATTACGAGAAATTATTGCTAGAATAATTCTATGTTATTAAGATGCGTGTATTTTTTCATGAACATTTAAATCCGTTTTGGGTTTTACTCCCATAGTGAGTTGTGAGTGTCACCGCCTGTTATGCCTCCACAAACCCTCTAATAAAGTTTTCGGCTGCAATTGTCCTACGAATTCAATACACTGACAAAATTCGATACTTCGGAAAAATCAATCTCGAAAGAGTTTCTTACGTTTCGACTTGGTTTTATGCCACGGATCGGTTAGTCATTTCAAGTTTTTTTTTTTTTTTTCTTTTGTCACGTTTTCCGGTGTAGCGTAATATGAAAGGAACGTGTGAATGAGATTGTGGTTTATGAATGAAGCGTAGGATGTGTGTTTGACTGTATGACGTAGGTGTTAGTGTCTCGGCATCGTGAATGTATTCATTGTCGCGTGTGTCATAGAGACTTTATCCACTTGTCGCCGAGTACTCAGTTTGCTTTATGCTTTGTTCTTGGACTTAGACGGTGTTTTACACATACTTTTAATTGATAAATTGTCTCATGGGAAAAGTAAATCGAACAGAAGAATAAATTGTTGAAGTGGGGCGCGTGGGGCAAAATAAAATTGAGGCAAAGTGAAATGCTTAATTATTTTGCGCTTTTTTACAGCGCCAACCTACCTGACAATATTTTAAGCATGTTATTTAAGGCCGTGGTAAGTGTACTTACTAGGGATGCACCGATTAATCGGCAGTACTGATTAATCGGCCATAATCGGCCACTTTGCCGATTATTAATAATCGGATATATCGGACCGATTAATCGGCCGAAAAATTATTTTTTTTAATTTTATTCTTCAAAGAATACCTTAACTAAGAAACTAGGAGAAATAATTTTATAAACAGTCATAATAATCCTCGCAGTTGATATAAAGTTTTTAATAAATTATTTCTCCTACTATGAGTAAATATCATAGACAATGTTGCAACATTTTTCATGTGATGACAGTTATATCCTTAGCACAGGGATTTTAGATAACTTCTAGTTTTCGCAAAGAATAAAAGTCTTGAATTAAGTTGCTATCAATTATTAAAAAAATTTCAATTAAAAGTACTCCTAAATTGGAGTGCTCACCACAGACTCCCCCACCCACCCTATTTTTTGAATTTTTATGTCCAATTAAAATAATTAACAATGAGTTAATGTAATAGAATTGACAATAATATGAAAATTGGTTCTAAGAAATTTGATAAAATAGTGAAATTATTTTGTAAAACTAGGAAATTGGAAAAAAAATCTTCTCTCCGAAATAAATTACTTACTATCTCCAAACTCGGAATTCTATAAGAGAGAAAAAACAGGGATGGGAAAATTGATAGTATTAAAAACAATCATCCTTATCATTAATCGGCCGATTATCAACAGCCGATTAATCGGTAATCGGCCAATTTGCTTATCGGTGCATCCCTAGTACTTACCACCAATTTTATCAATTATTTTAAATGTTTAAGGTACTCTCTTTTACCTAATGAATAGTAATCACCTTTAATACTCAATTCCTTTAGTAGATTGTAGAATTTACTAAATTTAGAAAAAACTAAATATATTTGTAAAATATATTCGTAAATAGTACTAATTACAAGAAATAAAGGGCCCGTTAAAGGGTTAACGTGTAGTTGATTTCGATGAAGAAACTACTTCCAAAGATCAAAAATAAAAATAAAACTTGCAGTACTACAAGGAAATTGGGGTTCCATAAACTTTTCTAGTAATGATGCAGCTCAATCTTTAGCAGCAAAACTGAAAAAGAAGCTGCATCGTTACTATATTGTAGAAAAAAAACTGCAATACATCCTTCTAAAAACTTTTTTTAGTTCATTACTTTTCTAGTAACGATACTGCTTCTTTTCAGAGTTGATTAAGAAGAAGCTGTACGTTTACTAGAAAACTTTATGGAACAGTTTTACAAGAGAGTTTCTAGTAATACAACAGTTTTCTTTTAAGTGTAGAATCCTTTATGAAATCCAGTTTACGAGAGATTTTCTGTTGCAGTGGACACCGGATTATAGAATCAGCACTTTCATTGAATCTAAACTGAAATAACGTATATAAACAGAACAAACGTGAATAATAAAAGCGGCAACTACTGTAGTACTGCATTTTTCTTTTTTTTTCTTGCAGTGTATATAAAATGTAATTTTTGGTATCATAAAATGATAATTTTCTTCTCATTAACACTTCAAAACTTAATTGAGACCTGCTGATGCTTTTACAGAAGTCATTTATTCAATATTAGATATGTTTTTGTTGGTTTCATCTTTTTCTCAATGTAAATGTGTAGGTGTAATTATTTTTTTAAATCTCCAATTTTAATCTCCTACTGATAGATTTCAGACACTTTCAGTAGACTTTTTATACTAACGAGCACAAAGTTATTTTTCTGGAATGCTCGTTAGTTGCTGTGCATTTAAAGCCGCTAAATTTACACAATTTTCAGAACCTCTGCTTTTAGTTAGAGCAGGGGAACCCCGGCATCCTCCTTCCTCTTCCATCCTCATCCCGTCATCGCCGCTCCTCATCTGCGGAGGCGCCGCGCATCCCGCCGCCAGCGCCCCCTCCCGGGCTGATCCCTCTACCCTACTCTTCTCCTCCTCTGCATCTCGCCAGTTTCTCGACAGATCCCGTCCAACGCGCGCGTCGTGTAGCTCTCAGTGCTCACTACTCCCGATACCCCAGAGGTGGAACGGGAGAGAGACTTCTTTCTTTCTCCACATCCGATCCCTTTGTTTTGCTCTCGGTTTTCTTTTGTGTGTGTGTGTGTGTTCGTGTGTGGTGTCCGTCTTAGAGTTTTGTGTGCGAGCGATGGCCAGCAGCAGCAGCAGCACCAGGACGGGCTGGTCGCCGGGCTGCCGGCGCTGGTGCAAGTCGGCCGACGAGGCGACCACCAGCGACGAGGATTTGCTCTCGGATGCGGGCATCGATGTCGATGATGACGAGGTGAGTAACGATTGTTCTCTCTCCGCGGGAGGGGTCGGGGGGAGGATGCATTGCGGAGATTTGTCGTTTTTGTCTACTACAGTACGTATTCTGCCTGCATAACCTTCGCCGGTTGCATGCATCGAAGTAAAATTAGTCATGCCGGGGATCATAGTGGTATAACTCGAAACAAAGCTTTGGAGAAATGCGAAATATAGTCAAATTTCGTTACAACGACAAAGACGGGTTTTGAGTTCAGTGTGAAACGAGTTAATTGAACGGAAATGAAAATAGGAGGAAAATAAAAACTGAAGGTGGTCCTGCTTGGATGAGTTTTAAAGAGCGAAAATTTAGGCAGACCTTTCAGCCATTTAAGGGATCCGGGGGAGGGGGGGGGGCATCAAATGGGAAAGTTATATTGCTGTTTCATGGAATAATTTAAGTGGAGTTTTTTTTCCCCTTTAAACCCTCCCCCCCCCCAGCCCTCCGAAAAAATTCGAAATGAGGAGCCTGTGTAACGAATTCAAGCCACCGTAAACTTTGCACATTGTAATTGAATTTAAGTGATGTAATGGCAACTAAAATGGTACCGGACATTTTTGCTGAAACTAACATTTCGTTGCATTAGCGGAGACGATCTGAACTTAAATATGTGAGAAGAGGGAAATTTCCGAATGGAACTCCAAATATTGCCGAATTGTAAAGCATGATTACATTCACATATCTACATCCAATTAAGAGGGATATTCGAGCATTTAATTATGTCTATAAATTTGTTGAATCATCCAACAAAATTTGCTGAATCATATATATATATATATATATATATATATATATATATATATGAAACGTGTTTCCAATGTTTAAATTATTTCATTAGAAGTTACATTTTGCAGACTAAATATTTTGCGATTTATTATGCGAACATTTAAGACATTTCTTTAATGAATGTAATCACAATTTGGACAAAAATTTATCACTGGTTGGAATTTGTCTCAAAGTTTGGGTAAGACTTTAGTTTCATGTGTATTTTGAAAAGGCTTCTTATTCTATTTTATAAAACAATTAGCAGCCCTTCTCTGCCCTATCTCAAAATATAAGTTTTTTTTTTAGTTTTCAGTAGCGAACTTACAGGTTTGAAGTACAGTCGCAATCGCATTTGGGGGCCCCTTAGGAATGTACGAAGCTACAAAAAATATTTTTCATGTGCTTTTCGGAGCCACAATGTCATGGGGGTGGCTATCAGTTTCGAAATTTGCGACATGATACATTCGCCAGTTTTAGTGAATTGTTACTCGATATCTTGCAGTTGACTTTTTCTTACCTATAAACTGCGAAAAATAAACTGTTGTTTTTGCAAACGGAGGTTTCAGTTTAAATTTGTAGCACAGTAATAAATTGTAAAATTAGCAATTTTAATTTATTACTGTAAAATTAGCAATTTTGCAGTTTATAACCATAAAAATTAGCCCTATTTACTATAAAAACAACATTATATTTTTTGCAGTGTTGTACGTTTCTTTCCAGTTTGATAATACAGTGCTTGTCGCTTAATAAAATCACATTGGTTCCGAGATTTTACAAACCGGCATGTATAAAATTACAAAACGAAAAAAATTTAAAGTTTTAACAAAGTAAAAAATAAACTAATTACTAATTTCTGTATTTATATTAAGTTAGTCAAAACATAAATCGAATTTAACTTATATGTAAAAAGTACATTTAGAAATAACGCAATTGTTTTTAAATATTGACTTATTGTTGTTTGAGAAACAGAATTTGAAAGTAAAGATCATTCTTAAATCTTGACGTTTAGGCATGTTTTTCTAGCGGACGATTTTTACTCAAACTGAATGATATGAACTGTCAAGTTGACAGTGTCAACCTCTCTGTAATCTTGAAGAGAAAGAAAATTTTGGTTTTATTCAGACAAGAAAAAGCTTGTTTCCTCCCCCTCTCCCCACCCGATTGTAACATATACCCTCCAAGAACTTGAGTTTATAAAACGGCGCTAATGATTTTATTAAAGGATGATTTTAACATGTTTTGATATAGTAATGATACTGTTCTTCCAGATTTGATTTTTAAAAGTAGCTGATTTTATAATCCAGGGATTTTATTAGTGGCGGGCACTTCACTGTCCGAAAAAATAACCTCGCTAGAATGAAGAAGGAAAAGAAACTCTTCTGGAAATTTTGGGAATACACCGTTTTTTTTTTTTTTTTTCTTTTTTAATTAGTGGCTAGAGAAGTGTTTCTTTTTCTTGTAATTAGAGGCCATGGAATGTTTTTCAACTCTTAGCGATGCGACTGCGTTTAGTAATTCCGCTCCGGAACAACTCTTTTACTGTTGCCTTCTCTGATTTGTAGGATTTCCGTTTTTTTTTTTTTTTTTTGATATACCGAGCAGATAAAAAATGAACAGTTGATGATAGTAAAACATTGGGTGGCAAAAATATCTTATTTCCGTTGCAATAACGTAAAACATGACAAATAGCGGTTTACTGATGAACTTGATTGTAGAGTTCAACGATAAAACCACTACTGTAGTCCTAAAAGAATAAAATCTTAATTTAGATTTCTAATTGATGTGTACATTTTTCAATTAAAATAACGATGTTTTTGCGCACTATCTATAAAACGTCAGTTTTCTCAGTGATTGAAAATAACAAGTTACTTCGGTAATAACTTGATGAACTATGAATCTTTATCTGAGTCTTTTTTTTTAGCAAGAAAAGATTTTTTGTCTTAAAATTTAAAATTATTTTGTTTACTAATCTGCGTAGTTTTTTTAAAAAAAATTTGGCACTTTTTTATACTTGGATTCTTGATAATTTGGCGATTAATTCTTTTTAGTAATTATCTGTTTTATTTGAAGATAATCAATTATATACATATTTTAAAAGGAAGGCCAATTTTATGTCGAAATCAAATTTCCACCCTTGTATTGTTTTGTTATTTAATTTTCCATTTGAGGTATTGTGCATTTGGTTTGTTTTTAAAATGTGAGGCACATTGTGATTGTAACTTTAGTAATATTTCTAAGGAATTTTGGCTTTGGTACGAAAATTAATTTGAAGTTTTTTCGAAAATAAAAGTCTATTTTCCAATATATCAGCCTCTGTTTTCTTACAGAAGCCGTATTGCTCTCTCTCTCTCCCTTCCTCTCTGGATTTGACTTTTTTGGGACTAGTCCGTATTTAAATAGAGATTTTTAGGGACTGTTGTCACAGGAAATGTTACTCCTTTTTTCTCGTTTATGCCAGATTGTAGAGCATGCGTTACTTGACACAACTTTTAACCCATTTATGCCCAGTTGTCTAAAAACGGGACGCTTGTTAGTTACTGCGTACAAAAACCTGTAATGGGTATATCATTTTACTAAAGCGGTTTTTCACAAGTTAAATAGTCCTTCTTCTTGAGAAAACCAGTTAGAGCCACTATTTGGACATCAGAGTTTATTTATTGACAGCTATTTTCAGACAAATCAGTCAAGCAACGATCCAGCATCGGTAGCCACAGAAAGTAAGTTTTTTTTTGCGAACTTTTTTTTCATAAAATGAAATTATTTTAAAATGATTTGCTTAAAATTGATCAGAGATGCCTTCTGTAATGTTACTTAGCAAAAGTCAAGTAAGGTCGTATTTTGCTCACATATCTGCAAAATATCCCATAAACAGGACGTTAAATAACTTAATAAATATGGCAACGTAAATAACTTAATACGTATGGCGAACTATTTTAAGCCTAAAATGTATGTAAACCATCCCAACTAAGAGTTTTAAGCAGGTAAAATTGAAAAAAAAATTGTTAAAAAAAACTTGGGCATAAATGGGTTAATTTTCGAGGTAGACTGTGCAACGCCGAGCGAAGCAGCTACTGACGCTATTTTGGGACTATTGTCTTTATTCTAATGACCTTTTTAGTTGCATTTTCCTTATGCTATTGGTAATTTTAGGCTGTGGTATTTTTATTTACCAAGCTTTCTCATTCTCGAATGGAGGCTGCTAAATCTTGAACTTCACCGCCACACTTCAAACTTTTCTTTTTTTTCGTAAGTAACAATGTTTTTGAAAGTAAGAAAGTTTTTAATTCCTGACAAATATTTAAATCCTTCATAATTGAAGGGCTTGGGAGATGAAGGGTTTATGTGACAAAACAAAAATAGCGAGAAAATAAATTCAAACTTTTATTGTTGCAGTTGGTGCAGCATTTTTGTTTTCTGGTTTTGTCATTAGTGTGCGTATGAAATTGGTCTATTGACATCTACTATTAGATGCACCAAGTTTTATTTGCTTACCTGTATCCATCATTGCTAACCATTGTATGGAGTGTTAATTTTTTTAAGTTTAACTTAGCCCCTTCATCCTCCAAGCCCTCCGAAACAACAACCATTCGAATATTACGACATTTCCGATAACTTGTATATGTCAAAACGAGCCCATTCTGTATTTAATTAAATGTATGTGACAAGAATCAATAATGCGGATTTATGTCCCCACTGCGTCGGTGCCAAGTCTCGCACCTACCTCACCAATAATAAACCCGACATTTCTATTAAAGCCGTGATGTAACTTTGATGATTTAATTATCGAAAGAGGGCCCCCTTAATGAAACATTATCCCAGCAGCTTTTCATCGGATTCCGTGAATGGCGAGCAATCATTCCTGTCTTGCCCTTTCGTGGGGGGTGAGGGGGGGAGGATGCTTCTAATGGATTCGAGAGTGCCCGGGTAGAGTGCAGAGTATATATTTATTTTACCCTTCAAAGACGGGTGAATAGAAGGACTGCGAGAAAAGATTTGGAGAGATGAAAAGAAGTGTTTGATGTAATGATCGAAGGGGTGATTAGGTGTGTGTGTGTGTGAAAGGCAATCTTGCTCCATCTTCGAGAAAAGTGCAAGAAAAGATCTGGAACGTTTTAACTTATGATCGTTTCGATTGGAGAGGCTCTAGCCGAAGAAATATGAAGCACTTCATGCCAGATTAAATAAACTTGAGGTTTCGATTGAGTTAACGAGGTTGTAGAAAGGAGCCAATTTGTTGATGATGATTTAATTTTTACATTCAATAAAGGTATTTGTTGGGTATTTGAAAATCCTTTAGATTCGCATTTTTCGGTCTTTTTTTATTTTTCAGCTTGTAATATTTTAGGGTTGCTCTTTGTTTTATTTGTTGCGCAAAAAATATTTCTTCACTTTAAAATATTTATTTAAAGCCTTCAACGTTGATAGAACCATAGCTTGCCTCTCTATACCTTTTCTTAATAGCATCTACTTTGGCTGCTCATACCAGTTTAAAACATTATAAGACATGGATGGATCACCGTGGAATGAAGACGAGGAGAATCATTCCCCCCCTCCCCTTCAGGTGCTCAGCGAGGGGGCTGTTAGAGAGGTTCACCCCAAACCTCTCTGTTTTTACACATATTACCAATCCAATTAAGATAATAGATTGTGTGCTGATTAAGATTTTTGTGACCAAACCTCCCTTCAGAGAAGATGAATTCTAGCTGCGCTAGTACTTTTAAGTTTTTACTTTCTTTTCTAAAGAAAATTATGCCGACATAAAAGAAAATTGAAAGGAAAATACATAAATAACCACCATTACTACTTGAATAAATTATTGCGTATTACTTTAGGACTAAATGAATCAGAAATTGAATTGTAGAGAATGTTTACACGAAAGCTTAGCACGGCAGTATATGGTGGTCGAGGCAAGTCAGCTATATTGATCAAATTTTTGTTCAGGCTTCGTTTCGAGCTGTATGGTCTCTAAAATCATGTTTCAGAAGTCCGCTTCCTCTGCAGACAATAAACTCTACGGACATTGCACCATCTGATTTCTCGTTATTGCATTTACTATGTGCCCCCCCCCCCCCCTCAAAAAAAGAAACCTTGAAAATTTGGCTGATAATCAAAACGCCATACCCAAACACATTTTAAATTGAAAACCAATTGATTTTTATTGATCCGGGATGGAAAATTGTTTTATAGATAGCAAAACGCTGATGATAAGGAGGGAAATTGTATTATTGATATATATCTAAATGTGTATGATACATAGATATATATATATACTCACAAATTTCGATTTTCTTGTACGTATACAACTGAATCTTTCGAGTGATTCCATCCACTCTATTTTATTTACCCTTTTCAGTCCACTCCGTATTTATTTGACAGAGTGAGGAATTTTTATTTCCGGAAATTCCATTTCGAAATGACCATTCCTGCCACTCCATTTAAGGCACTCATGGCGATTGCTTGTCAGGGCGAGGGAGAATTAAATGGATCGGATGCTCGGGAGGAAGAATGGAACTTCCCTGTTTGGGAAACGAAGTTAGTTGACAGGGTAACAGATTCCGTCTTCGCCAAGGTTAAGAGAAGAGCGCCAAAAATAGTGGTTGTTCCTGGAGTAGTAGTAATCAGGTTCTTGGTGATGCGGTCGGTTTAATTGATGATGCTCTCGGTAAATGATGCTCTGAACTTCGATTCCTGATGCTATCAATTTCTCTCTTCTCTGGTTTAGCAGGAATCTCAAGTTTTTGTCTTTGAAATCGAAAGAGTTTTTCAGATTTACTAGGAAATCTAGTGATGTAACTGACTTTGTATATTTGTGGGCTATTATCTCTTTGAGAAAGTTGGCTATATTTGGGGCAAGTGTCGTCTGATAGCACAAAACATTTTGTAATTTCTTTTAAAAGGATTTTCTATCCCCCCCTCCCATATTCTTCTTTTATGACTAACAAATTCAACTAGTAATGGTGTGTGTGTGTGTGTGTGTGTGTGTGTGTGTGTGTGTGTGTGTGTGTGTGTGTGTGTGTGTGTGTGTGTGTTAGTTACATCATTTGCTGCAAGGGCTGGTGAGCAGGTCTGGGTTGTTGGAGCCGAAGTTTGAGGTCCGAAAAGAAATTACCAAGCAATTGTTGTTGATTAAATAAATAAATAAATTTGAAATGCGTTTTGATGCGGGAAGTAAAACCCATGTTTATGCGGTCAGTTTTTTAAAAATTTTTTTTAAATTTAAAAGTATTGTTAAAAGATATTTTAAAATTGATGATATGAAATTAAAAGGGGAAAAAGATTGAAAACGTTTCCCATTTAGTTGGGTTTTTTTTTGGTGAACCCAGGGAAATTTGGGCGTTGTGGGGGAAATAAAAAAAAAAGAAAACCTTTTTTTAACGCAGGGGGTTTGGGGGCCCCTTTAAAAGGGTTGGAAAACACCCCCCTTTTTTTTAAAAATTTCAAAAATTTTGAAAAAAAAAAATTTAGGGGAAAAGTTGGGGAATTATTGGAAAGGCAAAAGGAAAAAAAAAAAATTTTTAAAATCTTTTATTTTTCCGGATGGAAAAAAAGGTTAAATTTGGGAAAAAACAATAAAAAAAAACTTTTTTTTTCCCCCCGGGGCCCCCGCAAATTTTTGTTTTTTTAAATTTTTGGGGTGTTTTCAAATTAAATTTAAGTTGGAAAAAAATCCTTTTGTAAAAGACAAAACAAAAAAGGATAAAAAAAAATTTTAGCGAAATTTCCAATAAAATTTTCTTTCCTTCCTTTGGGCTTTTGGGGCCGGCCCTTTAAAAAATTTACAAAATTTTTTTTTGGAAAAAAAAAAACTTCATTTTTTTTTTTTTTGAAAAAATTTTGAAAAAATAAAATGTTTTTCCAAAAAAATTTTTGCGGGAAAAAATTTTTTATTTAAATTTAAAGGGGGAAGACAAAAAAAGGGATAAAAACCCAGGAAAAAAAAAATATTGAAATTTTTTTTTATTAAAATTTTTTTCTTTTTCCGGGTTTGTTTGCTAGGGACTAAAAATTTGGGGGGCAAAATTTTTATGGGGAAAACATAAAAATTTTTCGATTTTTTTTGTTTTTTAAAAGATTTTTTTGAAAATTAATTTTTTTTTGAAAAATTTTTGTTTGGGGTAACCGTTTTAAAAAAAAATTTTACCCAAAACCCCAGTTTTATTTTTTTGGGCCCCCCCCCAAAGTTTTTTTTTATTTTCCGGTTTTTTTTTTTTTTTTTGGGGGGGCAATTAACCCTCCCAAAAAAAAATTTCCAAAACCCCTTTTAAAAATTTAAAAAAAAGAAAAAAATTTTTTAGGCCTTTTTGGGGTTTTTAAATAAAAATATTTTTTTCCCTTGCAAAAAAAACCTTTTGCGTTTTTGGTGGAAAAAATGAAAAAATTTAAATAGAAAAGGGGAAAAAAAATTCAGTCCAAAAATTTTCCCGGGGAAAAGGGGCCTTTCAAAATTTAAACTCCTTCCCATGGCCAAGCGGGGGGGCAATTTCCAGGGAAAAGTCGTTTCCTTTGGAAGGGTTTTCCTTCTCCACTCCATCCCGCCTTTTAAAAAAAATTAAAAAATAATGTTTTCCAAAAATTTAAATTGTTTTTTTAAAAAAAACTCTTTCGTTTCTTTGGTTTTAATTTTTAAAAATTTTACTAAAATTTTTTCCAATTAAAAAGCCTTTGTTTTAAAATTTTAAAAAAAAAAAATTTCATTCTTCCGAAAAAAATTAAAAATTTCCCTATTTTACTTGTGATTTTTTTAAAACAAAAAGGGGTTAAAATTTAAATTTACAAACCAAATTCTAATAAAAGAGACAAAAAAAATTTTTTGGTTTTGGCCCCCAAATTTTTTTGAATTTTAAAAGTTTTTGCCAAAAGGAAATTAATAGAAAGGGTTTGAAAAAACCCCAAAAAAAATTTAAAAATTTTTTAAGGGGAAAAATTTTAAATTTTACATTGAAAAGGAAAAAATTTTTTTTTTTCCTTGCCATGGGGGGCTTTTTTGGATAAAAAAAGGTTTTTTTCTTCTTTTTTTTAAAAAGGACCAAATTGGGGAAAATTTTTTTGTTAAATTTTTATTTTAAATTTTTTTTTGGTTTGGCAATTGTATTAAAACCCCTTTTAATTAAATAACCGGAAAAGGGAGCAAAAAAAAATTTTGACGAAATTTTCCAAAATTTTAAAAAATTGGGGGGGAAAAAAAAAAAAATTTTGTTCCCCCAAAAATTTAAAAAAAAACTCCGTATTACTTAAAAAATATAGAAACCGGGGACTGAAAAAAAAAAATTTTTAAAAGGAAAATATTTTTGGGCCACCCAAAAAGGAAAAATTTTTTAGGCGTTTTCCCCCCTTTGGGGGAAAAAAGGGCAAACTGGAAATTTGCAAGTGGAACTTTGCCCCCCCAATTCCCCAATTGGGGGTATTTTCCTAAAAAAATTGCTGTTTCCCAAATTTTCCTTTTTGGATTTCAAAAATTTATTTCGCAATGAAAATTGGGGGGGACTGCCCCTTCCCCCCGGTAGTTTGCTTTTCTACAAAATTTTTTAAAGGTCCTTTTATTTTTAATAAAAATTTAAATGGTTTTACGGAAAGGTTTTTGTTTTATTCCAAAAAAATTTTAATTAAAAATCAAAAACCAAAAAAAACGAAAAAATTAAAAAATTTTGTTAATTTTTCTTTTTTTAAATTTTGGGTTAAATTTTTTGGGGAATTGGGCTGCGCCCCGGAAAAGTTTTATTAAAAAAACCAAAACAAAATTTTTTTTCAAAAAAGAAAAGGTTTTTTTAGGGTTTTAATTTTTTAAACGTTCCCCAAAATTTTTATTTGAAATTACGGTTTTAAAATAAACAATTCCCTTAATTCCCAAAAAATTAAACAAAAATTTTCCGAAAAAAAAACAAATGAAGTTTTTTCTTTTTGCCGTCTTTTGGGAAAAAATTTGCCCGCCGGAAATTAAAAATTATTAAATTCTTTCTAAAACTTTTTTTCCTCCTTTTTTCCCCTTAATTTTGCTTTTTCTTAATTTTTAAATTTTTCTGCAAAAAAAAAAAAAAAAAATTATGAAAACCCAATTTTAAATTAAAATTTTTTTAAAAAAAATTTGGCAAAAAAAAGTTTTTTTTTATTTTTTTCTTTCAAAAATTTCTTAACCCTTTCCGAAGGGAAAAAGGTTTTACCCCCGGGATTTTCCGAATTTAATTTTTTTTTTTCCCTTTTTTCCGGTTTATTTTGTCCCTTTACAATTTTAGCTATTTTTTTCCTATTTAAAAAGTTTCCAAAAAAAATTTTTCCTTTTTCCAAAAATAAAAAAAAAAATCGGAAAAAAATTTAAAAGTTTTTTTTTTTCCTAAAATTTTCCCTTTTTCAAAACCTTTTTATTTTTTTTCCCTTTTACAAATTTGGGGTTTAGGGCCTTTTTGGAAAAAAAGATATCCAAAAAGAATTTCGAAAAAATTTTTTTTTTCCATTTTTTGGGCTTCAAATTGGGGAAAATTTTTTTCCGGGGCGGCTCCTTAAAAAAACAAAATTTTTGGGGAAAATAAAAAAAAAGGGGTTTTTTTCGGGCCCCTAGGCCCACCCCCCCAAGGGCTAAAAGGGCCCGCAAATTCCCCCCCCCCCCCCAAATTTTCTCCCCCCCTTTCCCTTTTTATTTTTTTTTTTTTTTTCCCCCTTTTTTATTTTTTTTTTTTTTTTTAAAAAAAATTTATTTATTTATTTTTTAATATTATTTTTTTTTTTTAATTTTTTTAAATTTTTTTAATTTTTTTATTTTTTTTATTAAAATTATAAAAATTATATTTTATACATTATTACTTTTTTAAAAGCTCTAATTATGCGCAGAATAAAATCGCTTTTTGTTCCTTTTTTTTCCAGAGATTCCAATCACATACACACACACAACAGATAAATAAATAAATAAAAAATAGTAATAAACAAATTAAAGAAATAATTTAAATTGAAAAAATGAATTAATGAATAATTTTTATTTGAAAAAAAATCAGTAAGTAATTTAAATTAAAAAATAAATTAATACATAATTTAAATAAACAAATAAATTAGTTTAAAAATCCCCCCCAAAAATTTTGGTGGCGCAACTTGCGCCATAATCTCCCCCTGTGGGCACCCCTGCTTTTACGAGTTAGTCTCTCTTAGTCGAAGTAATCCATTGCTTGGGAATTAAAAACTGAAATTCCGGAATTTTACTTGTATTAATTTTACTTTAATTCTTACTTTTAGTTTATTTTTTCGTTTTTCGAAATCAGCCGAAAGTAATTTCTGCCAAACTGAAAGAAAAATAACGGCCGGGGGGAGAGGCACGTATCGTAATTAGTTTGTAATGACTTCTGGGAAATTCTGCGGTGATTAAATTGCCAATTTGCTGATAATCATTCCAAAATGGCGAAAATTCACTGAAACTGTTAACTTTACGTGGAACACGCAAACGATAGCATTGATGTTGCGGAGCAGGGAAGGGAAAACAAGAAAAAAAAAAAAAAACATAGCCAGAGGGAAGGAATATTAATATGAGTTTTAGATTTTGGAGATTATTGTGCAAGAAAAAGGAGATAAAGCTTAATGAAGCAATTCACTGCCACTGAAAGTCGTTAAACTATTTTTCTATTTATTTTGGGAAAGAATGGTTTTGTTTATTTTTTGTATGAAAATCAATTTCACTGTTTTTTTCTTTTCATTCCCCCTTGGTAGATCGGATTGCGATGATTGTATTTCATAAGTTTTCTTTAATCGAAATTATATAATTTTTTTTTGATTCTCTGAAAAACTTGCTGTAATTTTCGATAGTGCTATCGGTAATTGTATGAGTATAATAGTTAAGTCAACTCTGTATAACTTATAACCAGAATTAACTTTAATAGTCAAAGGTAATGCAGTGGAGCCTCGTTAACTCGCCTCCCCCCTTCCCCACGGTACTATGAAAATATGTCGACTATAGCGGGTGTCAACTTACTGAGGTTTCATAACTTCAACTACTGTAGTGTTTCCTGTATTGGTTATTCATTAGTGCTTTCCATCTGTATCATAAAAGTTATAAAAATTAATTTCAGTGAATGATTTTTCCTTTCAGTCTTCTTTTTTTTGGTTGAAAAGAACGTAACGAAATAAATAGGACAATTTTGAATACCTTATTAGGAATAAAATTCTTGATTTTTAAAGAGTGATAAGAGCTCCTTGTCAAAGAGAAAAGCCCTGCTCAGGCTCACACTCTTATTTGAAAAACATATGTCGCGCTGGTGCTGCCTTGTTTCTGTTCTGGACTGTTCTTGGTAGGGGAGACTGGGAACGGTTGTGACAATTTTCATTTGCTCCCCCATAGATCCCATAGAAATGCCTGTGAACTGGTTTAAAGTTGTTTTTATGTTAAAGTGTATATTTGCCTGCTTATAAATACTAAAATTTTCTTCTTGAGTACAATAGTTAACTCACAGGACCAAATTAAACAAAAAAGGAAAAGTCACAACCGCCCCTGGGGTGGGGTCGGTTGTGACTTTTCCCGAACCCCGACCCCACCCCACCCCATCCCAAGGGCCCCGACCCCACCCCAGGGGCGGTTGTGACAGTGCTTGAGGTCGGTTGTGACAAGTTCAAAAATACAGCAAAACAGTCTAGATCACTTTTAATTTCAAGTAATATTAAACGTAATTCAACAGAACCTTCATCTGGGGAAGTTTAACACTTAGCAATGTGCATCGTTCAGTTGAAGTAGCCTTATACCAAGTCTTGCAACAATATCAGGTTTTTGGAATTTCGTAACGTCTGCTTTGGCAACATTACGCACATCCTGTGGGTCATAGCCGTGTCTGTTCATAACAATTCTCAAGTATCAAAGAAAGATTCCACCTTTATTTGTTTTATTGTAGCTTGTTACTCTTGAAAGGCTAGTTGCATGAGCTGCGCGAACAGACGTGAAAAATCTCTATTCATAAATGAACGAAACCATTTCTCAGTAGCTATTTCACTCATGTTTGCTTTCAGCTTATATGTAAGCTCAAAAGCACTTTATTATGAGCAATATAACCTATTCACACCTTGTTTTCATTGTGACAGTGCGGCCGGCTCCATCGCGTTTACGAATGAATGTTTCGTAGCAAAGACTTACCCTGAGGCTTCACCAACAGCACAAAGCATGGTGGCTGTTTCCTCTGGGCACTAGTGGGAATTCTCAAAAAGATCTCTTCCCAGAAAACAGTGAATTGTCTGACCTATTCGCAGCAAAATTCTCAGAAATGGTCAATGTGAAAGAATATCGGTAGAAAAAATGGACTGAAACTGCAAGTTTGTGTCGACTCATAGAGGTTCTCGTAAATTTGTGCCAAGTTAGACAGGTTTGCACCCATTGAAATTAGCATTGAACCAACCATTGGAAAAAATAACTGTCGACCTATTGAGATTGTCGAGTTGTCCGCGTGTCAAGTAAAAGTTCCACACTGTTAAAAAAAACCTGAATTTTCAGGACATTTCTTTACTGATTTTGACAGGAAATTTCCGTTTTCGCTTCAAAACGTATCTTTTCCTTAAAGAAACAGATATATTCCGTGAAACACCGAGTTGGAGAAAAAAAAAAACGGAATTTCCCCGGTATTGAGGTTGCTGCGTATATGGTTCCTGCATTATGATTGGTAGGTCTAAGTACAAGGCGCAAAAACTTATAACATGCAGAGAGCCGTTATGCGTATTACAGCTTCCTGCGAGAGACGCGGAAGTAAGATGGACGCCTAAACATATCGAGTTCGAACGGATAATTTTATTCGTGTCTGTTGTGTCGTGATATTTCTTGTAAAGCCATTTTGTTTTAATTTGAGATTGCTTTGACGGCTGGTTTTATATAGCGGTACGTCGGCTGGTTTAATATAGCGTTCGAGTAGCGATTACTTTGTGTCATTGTGCCGTTAGTAAAACTGACTTGTGAAAAACAGATTGGAACTTTTCACGCACCTGGAAATCATGTGAGGATTCTGTATACCGTATCTCCCTTGCCCGACATTTTTAAAGAACATTTGGTTTATCAGTCCACAACTAATCGCAGTTGGATTAATCAAAATGGGCAACAAAAGGGTGTGTGAGTATACTTTAAAATCCACACACTTTTTAGTTGCCTTTTTTGTCACGTTTTTCCAGATAGAGAATAGAGGGTATGAATTCCTGAGGTAAGAATAGCTCTTGCTCAATCAATTTTTATCATGTTTTTAGTTTTGTTATTATTGTTTTTTTTTTTTGTTTGAGTCTAGACTTAATCGTTAGTTATTGCATGATGTAAACTTCTAGACATTTAAGAGTTACATATTACTTACTTACATACATATTACATACTTACTATGAGTGCTGAGGGTTAGTAAAATGATTTTTGTAATTTTCCATAAAGATTTAAAGGTTTAGTCCCAAAACTAAGCTTTTTTCCTTAATGATTTTACTTTATTTACACATCTGTTTTCATCTTCAGTTCAAAACATATTAAAAAATAAACGAAAAAACAATGTATAAGTGTTTATTTCAATATCATCAAAAGTTTGGAAAGTCAAATCAGAGCTATCGTGCATTAAAATAATAAAAAATAATAATTTTCAGAAAATGCAATGTGTTCCTTACAGCAACCTATTGATCTATTAATTAACTGCATTCATGAGCTGTGCAAGTACTGTTTTCTTGTGATTTACTGCATTGATTCTAATAATTTTATTCCTACATTGTTAACAGAGTAAAATAATTAATAAGTAGTTAATGATAAAGAATTAACTGCTGCCTTTTTAAAAGAAATTAAACATGTGAATTTCTACATTGATAAAGTCGAATTTTGTCATGTGCCTCTTTTCCTCTACAATTTCTTATATTTTTATGTTGTGGGAGACTACATGTAAAAAGAGAGAAATTATGAGTTATGATTAAAATATCAACTGAAATAAAACAACGGAACACTCAAAAATCGAATAATCTAACTAACTTGCTCAACTACAACGAAATTAATGTGACAAAATTAATACTGTCAAAACTACGAAAATGATTGTCAATTTGACGAAATTAGGATAAAGAAATATTTCGCTACATTTGACGAAATTCATCCCCAAAAAAGTGACAAAGCAGTTTCTTCAATTTGACGAAATGTTAGCTCGGGGCATATGCATGGAAGCGATTTCATCAAAAACAAAGAAAATATCGTCAATTTTTAGAGTGCATTTCTTAAAGTGTTGATCACTATGAACACCATAACGTAAATATATGAAAATAGAGGAAATCAGTAAAAATACAGGATTTTTTTTCAAAGGAACCACGAATGTTTCAAATTCAGAAAGGAAAAAAAAAACTTTCGAAAGAACTTAATTTTTATTTAAACTTAAGAAAAAATATTTTTTTAAAAATGCATACTGTTAAAACTTTTTAATGTTTTGAAGTTATGCGCTCAGAAATACTATGCATTGATCATTCCATCTTCAAAATATTTGAGTAGTTTATGCGAGATTGATGTAATCTTTTCAAAAAAAAAAAAAAAATCATGTTATTTTAATGAACTAAAATTTTTAATGAAAAAAAAAAAGCCAATTCTAGTATTTTTTTTTTTTTTTAAATGCAAGATGTTTAAGAGGTTGAACTCATGCACCGGATTTTGCTTTAAGTATGAGCGGACATTTTCAAACTTTTTCTAAAAAGCAAAATTCGTAAGAGTTTTAACGTTTACATTTTTGTCTTATCATTTTGTCTTATATATATGCTCCTTTTTTCGTTATTCTACTTTTCTGTCGACAAACTGCATTCTTGTCACTTTTATGTTATTTCAGTGTTCAATATATATATATATATATCAGTGGCGTATCTAGGAATTGATTTTGAGGGGTGCACATCAAACATCGACACTGTGATGAGAAAGGAAAAAAATCAAGAAATATGGTGGAACTTTAAAAACGTAGTATTTCGATTTAATTTTTTCTATTGAACATTGCTCAAAGATTGTTTTTTTTTTTTTTTTCCCCACAAAAATGAATATCATGCAAGAACAATAAACATATTACGAAAAAAAATCTCAAGCCAAAAGCACTCAGGTCTTCATCGGAAAATTGATAGGTCATTTATAATTAAAAAAAATAGAGTTGCATGATAAAAAATATTTTTGAAGGTCAGAGACTACCAAAATGAAATTTTTTGTACATTTTGGTTTTTATGAAGTTTTATTTTATGATTATTTTTGTTTCATCAAAGATAAGATTTTTCTTAGCTTATATGCACGCATTTTCTCATGCATATTCTACAAAATGTCCATTTAAACGTCCTTCAGATGTTGGGGAACATGGGGGTAAGATTTAAATAACGGGGCAAATTGGAATGTTAAAACATTTTAACTCTCCTGCGCCATCCACCTAGCAATATACTAACTATATTCTTAAACCTATAGTCGATTGGACGATTGCGATTCAAATATAAATAGACTGAAAAATCAAAGGGAATATATACAACTCATTTTCAAAATTTCATACACATATTGTAATATTTTGCACTTTCTGGAAAATTGTTTTTGTTTTTCAGCTATTACTTACTCCTTTTTTTTTAAATCCCAGATGTGCTCATTCATTAATTCATTCATTCGCATTCCTTCATTAATATTTCAACTTGTTTATTTATTCATTTCTAATAAAACTTTTAATAATAAAATAAAAATTTTCATTTCATCCCATGAGAAAAGAAAGTAGAAACTGATCCCTTTTTCTCCAAGGTAAAAATTTACTGCTGAAATGAGCAGTAATGTTTCAATGTAAGTGTTATTATAAAAAACATTTTTTTTTTTTAATGTGCGATAAGTTTTTAAACAAAAATCCAATTTGTCACATTTCGAAAAAAAAAATAAGCTGGTGTTTTGTTGATTTTTTCTTTACGATGTAAAACAATATGACAATTTGTTCAAAATAATCTTTAAAAAAGAGAAAATAAGAGGAGGAGCAATGCTTAAACCCATTTAAATCATTTAAATAATCTGCAATTAATAGGAAGCTTAAACGTCTAAGAATGTTTGTGAGAGGCGCGGGTACATCGCTCATTTTCCTCTTACATTTCCACAATGACAGAATAACAATTAGTTTTGCTTCTTATTGTCGAAAACAGAAAATAATATGACAATATTTGAGTGTCCATAAAGTATTTTTCATTGAAAAAACTTGAAGCATATTTACATGAAGGTTACATGTTTTTTCAAAATTCGGTGCCACCATTTTTTATATACAAAATCTTGGGGGGTGCATTGGTC
>JAXGGA010000479.1:30000-223399 GCA_038373865.1 Uloborus plumipes | reverse complement strand
AAAAGTTTCATTTTTATTAGCAAGGAAATTAGGATAGCAAGCTGGGGTATCCCAGTCGAAGGTCATGAGAGGTCATTGTGACCTCTCAAAAAGTTCAATTTTCTCAAGAATTCTCGCAGGTAATTTCACCACATTTATATCAATTCTCGGAGGTCACTGTGACCTCCCAAAAAGTTCATTTTTTGCAGAGCAATAGACAAGTGCCGCTCTTGTCATTTGACTCCGTACAAAACTAATCCTTTTCTTGTTAAATGGCCAGACTTTATTTTAACACATTGCATTTTTGCTGCGAAGACCCGTCATTTGAAGCCCTTTTTAATGATCCTAGATGCTTAGGATTTGCATATTGGACGCTGAAAATTTGTATCTGTTAGTTTCAAAGATATGTTTTCACCTCCATAAAATTTCATCCAAATCGGAGGTGGTCGGAGTCGGAGTCGGAGTCGTCATGTTTTTCAGCGACTCCAACTCCTTTGGTCCAAAATCAGTCCGACTCGGACTCTTCGACTCCGACTCCGACGCCCTGATTATAAGTAAACAAATATGATTAAAATTACATGCACTTCAGTTTTTCCCAAGTGGTTATTCGAAAGTGAAAAATGGACCCCTTTTGTAGCAATGGCAATACCCCCCCCCCCACACACACACACGAAAAAGAAGTCCAATTCTGAGTTCGCCCGGAACCTCAAATTCTGTGTTATTCTTCTGTTACAGTGGAACTAGAACTTCAAAAATGTGGACACTTCCTATGAAGTTTTAATAACTCCAAATACTTTCAAAGTTCTCTCGGCCAAAAATCAGTGTTTTTATAAAATTACTTTTAAGTCTGTTGTTCCTTACAGAAATTAGTTCCACTTTCTTTTGCATTTTTCAGAAGTTCATTAAGTTTTCCTTGTTTAATTACTGTACAATAGGTTTTTAATGACTAAACTAAATATTTTTCATTCTTCCTTCGTGTTCAGTAAATGATAGTTTTTGTTAAATTTTGTTGAAAATGTAATTAAATATTGTAGCGCTATGTACGTTACGTTCATACATATTGTTTCGCCACTATATTTGATGCCAAGTCTTACCATTTTTCTTAGTGATTTTTGAAAAACCGAACATTTTGAAAGTCAGAACTATTTATGTTCCCAATTACTTTGGATTTTAGATGTTCTACTGTATTTCATCGGTAAAGCGGGGATAGTCGTAAATTGCAGATTGCATTAAAACTTTAAAGGGTACATTCTTTAACATTCTTTGTTAGAGCCGTTGTCCATAAACATTAGTACTCATGTTTGTGCAAGTTAAATGTGCATTTTCTTCATTTGTTTCACATATACTGGCCTGGGTAGGCATAGCCTACAAGGCTTGCAACTCTGCACTCTTTACCAGATACACGTAGGCTACGACACATGCAACAATAAAAAAGTGGAAAAAGAAATATATGTGTGCTGCCATCTGTTATCGGTAAGTTGAACGCATTGATACGTACACTGAAAATGTTTTATTTTTAATTATTCATTTATTTTATTTATTTATTTATTTATTTTTTTTGCTTTAAAGTAGTTCCATATAAAAGTAATACAAGTAATTACAAAAAGAAACAAAAAAAAAAATTCTAAACATTATTAGCTAATTTGGATCACCCGGAAAAAAATCAATTTTTCCTTCCATTCACAGAAAGATAAATACATTGTTAATGCGTATGTTTTTTTCAATAAAAAATAGAGAAATCAACCAAAATAAAATTATTATATCAATGCTTCAAATACACAAACCTTAAGCAGCAATATTTCCTCCATTTTTTACTAATTGTACGTTTAATTGTCAACACTGACGGCTTGTGAGCTCATCCACGAAGAGACAATTTTTGAGAAGGAACACAAAAGATGGAGTAATTTTAATGCCAACGCAAATTGTGTCAAGCCATTTTTCCGATTATTTACTTCATTAAATTTTCTCTTCTTACCCTACGGATTTTGTCCGTCACAAGCTTCAAAAGATGTAACTAAAGCTCATAATTTGGGGAATGAGGAGCGGAGATTTATCTTCTGTCTGCCTTTCAGGAATATATTGTACAGTTGTATTCATTTTTCACATACAGGTTTTTTTTTTTTGGTTTTTTTAAAAAATATGTATAAAATTTAAACTTGTTCCCCTGTAAAGCTTTGAAGTAACGGAGTTGATGTAACTGCAATGTAATCAGATAACTGTTTACAAATATCAGATGCCGACGGACACAAGACATCTTTGGAACTAACGAATTGACACGATCCAGTCTTAAAATTAAACTAGGACGAAATATATTTCGCGACTTTTATCATCAAACAATTGAAGATTAGATCGTGACAAGTTTTCTTTATCTTTTTAATGCAATGACAAATTGAATTGCCATTTATTTTTAATTTGAACCTTTCATTCTTCACCCCCCTGGGACGTCCATCTGCCCCTTGGTTGAGCCCATGTCCGACACACACACACCACTGCCTACACAGACTGAGACACACACACACTACTGAGACACACACACACTACTGAGACACACACACACTACTGAGACACACACACACTACTGAGACACACACACATTACTGAGACACACACACATTACTGAGACACACACACACACTACTGAGACACACACACACTACTGAGACACACACACATTGCTGAGACACACACACATTACTGAGACACACACACATTACTGAGACACACACACTACTGACACACACACACACACACACTACTGAGACACCACACACACACACTACTGACACACACACACACTACTGACACACACACACACACACACATTACTGAGACACACCACACACACACTACTGAGACACACACACACACACACTTACTGACACACACACACATTACTGAGACACAGACACACACACACACACACACACACTACTGAGACACACACACACTACTGAGACACACACACATTGCTGAGACACACACACATTACTGAGACACACACACATTACTGAGACACACACACACTACTGAGACACACACACACACACTACTGACACACACACACACACACATTACTGAGACACAGACAGACAGACACACACACACACACACACACACACACACACACACACACACACACACACACACACACACACACACACACACACACACACACACACACACACACACACACACACACACACACACACACACACACACACACAACTGCCTTCACAGTGAGACGCACACACATCTATCGCAATTCCTCATTGCAAAAAACTTATTTTGAATTCAAGACCTCAAATTAATTTTTCACCTTCAAATAATTTTTACTTGGTCGTTTCAGAAAGGATCATTTTACCGTAAAATCACTAAACCCAAGAATGCCAATATTGCGAGCAACAGAGAAACTGCTTCTTTCTTTACAAGGCATGGGAAATACTCTTTGTTAAAAGGAAATTTTCGTTTGGATGCGTTCAAGAAATAGCGAAAATGATAATAGTGATATAAAATAAACTATCACAGCATGAAACGCAATTGGCTGGAAATAAAGAAATGTGTGCTATTTTTATTATTTTGAACGGTTTCGCGCTTTTTATTAAAAACATCCAATGTAGGCTTTCTAAAATAATGAGGTGTCTGTCCCCACATTTCCCACTCCTAGAATTCCTTTAAAGTAAAGAGAAGGGAAATACGCTTGACTACATTTCAAAAGCATACTTTAGATTTTTTTTTGATGAGGGAGATCATTAGTGTTTGAAATACAAACAAACCCTTTCCCACACTGCAAGAACCGCAATTTTTTTTAATGTTTGTGAGCGACTGTTTATTTTCAAGAAAACTACTATTTATGTTTAACTCAAGCGAGAGGAAGAAATAACGAAAAATCTTTCCTTTTTTCGGCGAGTACAGCTCATTCCCATATTTGATTTTTTGATTTGAACAATTTTTGGTTCAAATTTGAGCCGTTCAAACAACCGGTCCCGCGATACTAACTTTTTAATGAACAGTCCGATTTGAACAAACTTTTTTTTGTTGGAAAGAACTTTTCAAGGATACTTCATTCCCGTATTTACATTTCCGATTTGAACAATTTTTCATTCAACATTGAACCGCTCAAGCAAGCTGTCACCCCTAATAACTTTTGAGTAAACAGTCCGAAAAAAAATGACTGACTGTGCAGACGATTTTTTGTTTATTTATTCATTTGTTTTATTGAATTTATTATTATTATATTATTATTATTTTTGGCAGACGATTTTTTTTTGTAACAAAAATGTTTCATTCACGAGGGCATTTTATTCTTTATTTATATTTAACAACTGGCAACGGATTAAAAGTGAAATTCGAGACATTTTATCAACGGACGAGTTTTTTTTTTCTTTTTTTTTTCTTTCTTTGATAAAATGTGTTTTGATGTACTTTGTACTTTTAATTTTTTTTTTGAAAACAATTGAGGAATTTTTCTACGGAAGAACTGTAACAGTTACATTCTTTAAAAGGTGCGACACAACTTTATTTATTCATTTATTTACTTTTTATGCGTCTATTTCATCTGATGAGAGGGGTATATTTTGCTTTTAGAAATCAGCTTCAAGTGCTAAAAAGGTATGTTTGACATAATTTTTAGTCTTAGATAATCAAGAGAATAATGATCAGATGCTAGAATGCCGATGTCGATGTACGGGAAAGTAGGCTTGTTTAGTTCTTGACAGAACTTCTTGTTTCCCAATGCCACCGCATTTTCATGTTTTAGAACTTGTAAGCTAACTGTACTGTCTGATCTTACTGGATGAAACCTTCCGCGCATTTACGCATGCGTCGGGTCTTCTCTGATCTTACCAAAATAGGAGTGGTAGGTAAGATAACAATAAGGGGAAGAATAATAAAAAGCATTTTGAATAGTATTAAACAACGTGGAACGATGCTAATTTCAAATACATATATGTCAAAAGGATATAGCAAATGCAAGTTTTAAATTGAAAACTTCGGAAAGTTATCACCCACAACCCATCTACTCTTTTTTAAGTGGAACTGTTTGCGCGTGCTAGGCACGGTTTTCATGGACAGACAGTAAGATTAGTTACATCATATTAGGGACTGCCCTAAAAAACAAGTTATGTCACTCTTTGAGGAAGGGAATTTTACTTTTTTTGCAATTTCGAAAAAAATCCAATGATTTCTAAATTTCAATTTTGAGTCATGAAATTACTTTTTTCTACACGTTGACAAGAAAATTTGCACTATTTTTTTTTCATCAGACTTAGGCAGGAATTCAAATGAAACACCATTGCAATCGCTTCGAGACGATCGCAAATTGCAATCGCTTCAAGACGATCGCAAATTGCAATCGCTACTGGAAGTCGAATTACATTAGAATCGCATTCTCGTAGCGATTGCAACGTATCCAAATTTGGGAATTTGCGATTGCATTGGTGAGTTGCGATAGTCCGTGTTTCACTTGAATTCCTGCCTAAACCTTTCTGTTCAACATGCGTAACTTGACGCAACTTTTAATTTCGAGGTAGACTGTGAAACGTAGCTAGTGAAAAAGTGCTCATAGTTTAGTCTTTCATCATTAATGTTTCATTATTCCTGATTATTGATCATTAAATAGCCATGAATTATATTAATTTAATAATCATTTAAAATAATTTTCCTTAAAAACTATTTTGTTAATCCTAAAAAGCTAGTAAACGTGTAATAAATATGCACAAAACCCACATACCATTTACATTCTGGGCTCGAAACCTATATTAGAAGTCCGAAATCAATAAGTTTTTGCATAATGTAATGCAGAATCTATTTTCTGCCAAAATATATGTTCATTTGGTGAGAAGTGTAGAAAATATTTGAGAATTTTCTATTGTTTAGATATTTGTAAATATACGCTGTAAGAAATGAGACCCCCAAACCAATATACCAGCAAAAAGTTTCTAAATATTCAGCCAAACACAGAAACCATTCCTTTATTAATTCATGATTTCACAAAATAGTTCGCCAATAATTATTTTATATTTCAAAAGTTATATTTATGAGATATAAACGCATAAGAACCATCATAATGACAATGAGATATCTGGCAATGGAAATACAGAGAAATTTGAGAGAAAGACACAAAAAGAGAATGAAAATCAATAATTAAACTTGATCTGCTTAAAATGATTACAAACATGTATGTTTTTCAGCACCGGTACAATCTTTATGCTTCCGGTCCTCAGGTGTGTCGGTTTAGAGAGCACCATATTCCTGTACTCCAGCACTTGTTTCACTGGCAACGATTAGTAATTTGTAAATACACTGTAGTGATTTGTAGAGTCCATTATTTTAGCAACAGAATAGTGTAGGGAAATAAATTTCTTACCTCTAATTTCTTTCAACAGTAGGATCTTAAAAATAGCGTAATTGAAATTTCAGCGAGAACAAAAACAAACAACTTTAGAACATTTAATTAAAAACCGATTTTTACTACATTAACACCAGCTAGAGAACACAATAAAGCATGCTCCTGTTATCTTTAACAGGGGGATAAGCATTACTGTTGAAAAACAGTGGTACGTCGGTTTTCCGTACCTATGTCAGTTTTAGTAACTTTCCTCTACAAAGGTTTAATAATCAGGGGAGGGAGGATTCGTGAAATTGTGACATTTTGTAACAAGGGGAATGGAAAGGGTAACATGAAGTATGACACCACACATTTTTGCTTACAATACAAACATGTTTTAGTAAAAATAAATGTTATGTGGCGAAAGGAGGGAAGAAGAGGAAAGGGGGATCAGGGACACTATAACATAAGGAGTTGGGGGGGGGGATACATTGAAAAGAGTTATGGCAAAAGTTCACGAAAAAAATTCAATCACTTTATGGATATTGAGGGTTAGGGTTGGTTAGGGTAAGTGCGCCCCATTTTAGAACGGTTCGTTTTTAAAGCCTTATACAACAGCTTTAAAGCAAAAAAAAGTATAAACTTCTTGACTTATTTTATCTTGGACATTATTAACTAACACAAGTTCAGCATTATTTCCTAAAAAAATGCTTTAAAAGTTTTTAACTATCGTATTCTTTAAAAAATGACGTGGGTGACTCACTTACCCCTAGGAAGGGGTAAGTGGGCCACCCCTCATTTATTTATATTTAAAGTGAGCATATCTAAAAAGGAGGTTTGCATGTCCTACCTGATAAAGTATGTAACATTTTAGTAGGAAATACTTTTTTATAAATGTATCCATTAACGAGATATCTACTTTCATTTAAATGTGTATGACAGGAAATTACAAAGCAAAATACAAAACAATTGTGTCTGTGAAATTCATTAGGAGCCGTAAGGCATATTTTTTCTTTTATATATAAATTAGTGTTGAACAAACATAATAAAGTCGATTAAGGTCAATTTTGGTCAAATAAGAAAAAATATATAGGTTGAAAAAAAAAATGGAAACATTCAATGGCAGCGTCTATTTGAAGTTTTTTGAGGGAGAGACATTATCATTTCATCCTCAGTTATAATTCTAACGTCACTTACATCAAACCAATAAAAAGTGTCGTTATTTCTATTCTTTCTATCAAATTTTGCAGTATTTTTTTTTTCATTTGTACCATATTTTAAAATTAGACCTTCAAAATACTTTATGGTTTTCTTTGATGCAAGTTTCACACACACATTGTTACCAGTTTTTGCAGTTTTTGTTGCTGAACCATCAATTTCTTCTAGGTCTCCATAATTATCTTTCATTTCGTCGTAGAAATTGCTTCATCAAAATTTCTTTTCATTCTGAAATCATCATTATTATGAGGAGGCCCACTTATCCTAACTGAGAAAAACCAAGGGGTAAGTGGGACCCCTCCCCTTAAACACTTATTAATAATACTTTGCATAAAAATTCTTATTGCAATGTGTACTTTAGGTTAAACTCTGCAAAAAAACTTGATGAACAGAGAAAAAATAATAAAAATTAACATTGAAACACTTTGAAAAATGTTGCTCAAACTCGCAAAAAAAAAAAAAAAAAAAAAAAAATCTGAAAATTTTTTTGACATAA
The DNA here is from genome assembly GCA_038373865.1 of Uloborus plumipes. Lineage (NCBI taxonomy): Eukaryota > Metazoa > Arthropoda > Arachnida > Araneae > Uloboridae > Uloborus > Uloborus plumipes. The sequence goes on along the minus strand of JAXGGA010000479.1, from coordinate 215,381 downwards.
CTTATGGGTCATTCCATTTTAAATCAACAAATTTTCAAAAAAGTTGTTGCATCACCATTTTTGATTTTGATGAAAATTTGCATGTGTATTCCTTTTACTTCCCAGAGCTCAAAACAGTGTTCATTTTATTTTTAAAAAATTTACCCTTTGATATATAGGCCATTTTTGTTGTTGGCAATAGCGAAAATTGGGCGTTTTGATGCTTTGTTTGATGAGTTATAACTTTTTTTTTATCAAAGATTTTGAGCTCAAATATAGCTCATTGGAAAGCTAAGAAAAAGATCTTTTTATATATGCTATCAATAAATTTCAGATTTTAAAAAAATATTTATTTTTTCAAGGTCAAATTTCACGACGAAAATAACATTTTTTACTACTTTCGAGCATTAAAAAACCCATGAAGGATTCAAAGTAACAAGCCGATTTTTTCATCATATATTCATAGTCATGGTTACTTACTGTATAAAAAAAAATTGCTTGTTACTCCAACCCCTTTATGAGATATGCCCCCCCAAAGTTGTAAATTTTGTAAAAAATCCAATTTTCAACGCTAAAAAAATGCATGTGGGGGGCAAGATAAAAAAATTTTTATATGTGGTATGTTAAGTACTTTTTACCAGCTTTCTAATGAAACAAAAGTTGCTTTGTTATTCAAAGGCGTTTGGCAGATATAAGGGACTGAACTTTCAAAAAATTGCACAAAAACAACACGATTATTTTCATTTTTTTTTAAATCTTTTTTTAATTTAAAAGTAATTATATACCTTATTCTTTGCTTTAAATGCTAAAAAAAGAATAAGAAGAGCAATGAAGAAACATATTTAAAGTTTAATAAGATAATTTAATATTTTTAACACCTAGGAATATAGAATACCACTAAACTTGTCTGATTTTTAAACATCTGATTGCTACCTATTGTGGAGTAACAGGACTGAGCATTTTTCAACTTGTCCAGGTTTGTTCATACCATGTGGTCATCCTTGTTCTGGCTTGCTTTCACATGTGTATCTTAGTTGTCTTTCAAATTCTGAAAGAAGTAGATTGTTGAGCTAGTGTTTCTCCTGTAAAATCTTGTGAAGCTGATGTGATTTCTTTTCATTTCAAGTTCATTCATATTCACAGAATGTTTTGTTAAAGGTAAATACTGATCTAGGTTCGCTCAAAAAAAAGAAAGAAATCCAAAGTAGCTAAAAAAAATCTGGCATACAAAACAGGAAAATTCTTTCGTTTTTTAGAATTTGACGAAAGCCAGGAAAAGCGGAAAAATAGCGAAACAATAGTGAAAGTGGATCCAGGTAAGATGGACTAGGACATGTCCCCCCCCCCCCTTTCAAAAAAACTTACCCTACTTGAGCCCACAGTAAAATGATAAAATCTGGGTTTGGTACTAGCGTTAGAGACTGCAGAGGGCTTCTACCTAGTGGAGAAACGAGGAACTACGTGCAAGTCTTCAACTAGTAGGTACCAAACCTAGATTTTATCATTTTATTGTAGTGGGCTCAAGTAACCCTCTAGGGTCCAAGTAACCCTGATTTACGGTAACGACAAGATGAAAATTTTTCAGATGGCATTAATTGTTAAAGCGAAAGAGGAAATGAAAAATGAAGGTATTGTACACCTAACCCCTTGCTTTCACATGTGTATCTTAGTTGTCTTTCAAATTCTGAAAGAAGTAGATTGTTGAGCTAGTGTTTCTGCTGTAAAATCTTGTGAAGCTGATGTGATTTCTTTTCATTTCAAGTTCATTCATATTCACAGAATGTTTTGTTAAAGGTAAAAAACGAAATTCTTTAGAATCCTTAAATATAAATTTAAATTTGTCTTTCTACATGTAAACAGTGAATAAGTTATGGATAACCCTAAATGCTCCATAGGAGTTTTTGAGAATGATTGTAATATATTAAGTTACAGTAGGCAGTCTACTGTAAATAGTATTTCTGAGTACAGTGATAATGATAAAACTTTACTGCACCCGAGAACTAGGTGTAAAACTATTGAAACTGTTTGTACCTACCAGCAAGAAGTTCCATAAAGGTGGCAAAATTTGGCAAGAAATTTTTTGCATGGTAGGTACAAACAGTTTCAATAGTTTTACACCTAGTTCTCAGGTGCAGTAAAATTTTATCATTATCACTGTACTCAGAAATACTATTTTACAGTAGACTGCCTACAGTAACTTAAAATATTACAATCATCATTCTCAAAAACTCCTATGGAGCATTTAGGGTTATCCATAACTTATTCACTGTTTACATGTAGAAAGACAAATTTAAATTTATATTTAAGGATTCTAAAGAATTTCTTCTTTTACCTTTAACAAAACATTCTGTGAATATGAATGAACTTGAAATGAAAAGGTTTCACATCAGCTTCACATGATTTTACAGCAGAAACACTAGCTCAACAACTTACTTCTTTCAGAATTTGAAAGACAACTAAGATACACATGTGAGATCAAGCCAGAACAAGGAAAACCACATGGTATGAACAAACTTGGGCAAGTTGAGAAATTCTCAGTCCTGTTATAGGTAGCAATCAGATGTTTAAAAATCAGACAAGTTTAGTGGTATTCTATATTCCCAGGTGTTAAAAGTATTAAATTATCTTATTAAACTTTAAATATGTTTCTTCATTGCTCTTCTTAGTCTTTTTTTTAGCATTTAAGGCAAAGAATAAGGTATATAATTACATTTTAATAAAAAAAAGATTTAAAAAAAATGAAAATAATCGTGTTGTTTTTGTGCAATTTTTTGAAAGTTCAGTCCCTTATATCTGCCAAACGCATTTGAATAACAAAGCAACTTTTGTTTCATTAGAAAGCTGGTTAAAAGTTCTTAACATACCACATATAAAAATTTTTTATCTTGCCCCCCACATGCATTTTTTTAGCGTTGAAAATTGGATTTTTTAAAAAATTTACAACTTTGGGGGGGCATATCTCATAAAGGGGGTGGAGTAACAAGCCAATTTTTTTATACAGTAAGTAACCATGACTATGAATATATGATGAAAAAATCGGCTTGTTACTTTGAACCCTTCATGGGTTTTTTAATGTTCGAAAGTAGTAAAAAATATTATTTTCGTCGTAAACTTTGACCTTGAAAAAATAAATATTTTTTTAAAATCTGAAATTTATTAATAGCATATATAAAAAGAACTTTTTCTTAGCTTTCCAATGAGCTATATTTTAGCTCAAAATCTTTGATAGAAAAAAAGTTATAGTTCATCAAACAAAGCATCAAAACGCCCAATTTTCGCTGTTGCCAACAACAAAAATGGCCTATATATCAAAGGGTAAATTTTTTAAAAATAAAATGAACACTGTTTTGAGCTCTGGGAAGTAAAAGGAATACACATGCAAATTTTCATCTAAATCAAAAATGGTGATGCGCACCCCATTTGTTGATTTAAAATGGAATGACCCTAATATGATCCAAAAAAAGTTCCATAAAACCCAAATATATGCAAAACCAATCATTGTGATGAAATATAACATGATCAGTACAAAAAAGTACAAAAACCATATGCGCATTTCAGTTTTAAGGGGGGTGGCCCACTTACCACAGTGGCCCACTTACCCGAACCAACCCTGTTATTATTTTTAATCTTACAAATTTTATGAATGCATTTTTTTTCTTAGTTTTCCATGATTTAGTTCTTGAATCTATTGTTTACTTGATATTTTATTAAAGTTATTATCTAAAATCAAAACAAATTATCTAAAAATATTGAAACATTGAATAACTTTAAAATTATTCATCAACAAATGTTTCAAAAGAGTTTTAATTAAACTTATGGAACAAGCATTCATACAAAAAATATCAAGCATCTAAAATGTTACAGAAATAGTGCACTTAGTATCGTTTTGTCCACAGTATCTATCTTTGCCATTCACATATTTATAACTTTTATACTGAATGGTAACAACATGAATGGCAATGACATTTTACTGTATTTTACCTTCACCTGATAAGACAATGGAAGCATTTGTTGCAATTTTACGTATCTTAAACAAAGGTTCACTTATTACAAACATAAAAAGATAAAAATAACACTATGTTAAAAGTAACTTATTATGAGTAAGGATGGTGATGAATGAAGTATGTATCTACTATTAACGTTGACATTAAATACACTTAACCAGGAGCTCAGAGTATTCTATGCAAAAATTTCTTAATATACTAATTGAGTTATGAGTTCTGCTGCTAAAGCCAAAAGTTATTTGAGCTGCCAGTGGCACCCAGTAATCATGAAATCCTGTAAAAACTGTCGGATGGGGCTATTGATGCAAAATGCTGGGAACAAGTTTTACCTATTCAAGAAACATAGTAATTGATGCAAATAAGCAACAAATAAACTTGATTTCAAATTAGGATAGCTAAAATATTGTAAAAATCTATTTTAGAGAAAAATGTCAGTTTTTTTTCTTCTTATCTAGGCAGATCATCAAAGACAGAAACTCTGATTAGGGACAGTGAATTATAATAACATCTTAGTACCTATATTAAGCCTCCACGTAAATAAGTTCGTAACAATTGTTTGTTAGAAAGTAATAAATAAATAAATAATAACAATAAAATTAATGGAAAGCAGGTTCTAAGGTTGCTGTGAGTCTGGGATAAGCATTTTTCCATAGAATTGTCCGTATATTAAATGAAAGTATCTTAAAATTTTAACTAGAAAATTTCCACTAGTGTATACATTTACAGTTTTAGAGAGAAAAGTAGGGCATAATATTTTAATGCACAGAGAAATCAAATTATCTTACAACTTGCATTATGAAATTTAGTGTTTTCATGCGAAATATTAAGCATTAAAAGAATGTTTTAAAAAAAGCATTGAAATGTAATTATTATAAATTTCTGAGCACTGTTTTGTGCAAAGAATTTCATAATTTACAATTTTTCTCAAATCCTCTCGGAAAAAAAAGTTTTTTTTTTTTTTGTTTTTTTCCCGACCGTTCCCATCTACACCTACACCTTAGGTACATAGGTAAAAAGGGAAACAAAGAAAGGGGAAACTTTTAATTTCCTCAACTTTTCTTAAATAAGAATTTAGAGCAATTTTAGTTATTATTTGGCCATATTTTATTTACATAATTTCAGTTATTTAGATTAAGTCGTTGGCCCAAAGCCACGGCATTATTGGCCTGTTCGGTAATTCGGTAATGGTAATGAAATTCCCGTGTTTTTTGTTTTTTTTTTTGGGGGGGGGGGGTGATATGGATTTACCTGACGTGTACCCCCACGTGTCACGTATATTTCTGTAAAATATTATGTCTTGGAAACTTAAACTCCTAGGCAGAAAGTAATGTGATTTTTGACTTTAGCTCGAATTTCATATGAAACTAGTTTCAAATACCCCGGCACCAAAGGACTGTTGCCTAGTGTTATAGAAATGTTAGACATCATTAAAGTAATTGGGCATCAAATTTAAGGTCTGGAACAGAACTCTATTGAACATTGGATGAAGCCAATGAAATGGGCTATCGAATGGACCATTTCAATTTCACGTGATATGCCATCAAAAAAAAATGAAGAAAACACTATTATTTTCATAATTTAGCAGTTTTTTGATGCTATGTTGTAGTTTTTTTAGAAATCTGAGAAATCAAAATTTAAAGAAGCGTAATGCAACACTAGCCACTCATTTCTTTTTTCTTCCTGAAGATTTTTCTGGTCATCTTCAGGTGTCGTTTTCAAAAAAAAAAAAAAAGTACACGAGTTTCTCAGGCCTATGAAAAAAAATGTTTCTGAGCTCTTAAAGTGAAGAGTGTATCTATTCAAAGAGAAGAAACAACAAAATTGTGGAGTAGAAACAGAACAACGCTATTCAACTTAATAAGTCAACGGCTTGAATGAACAATTGGCGATTTTTTATTTTCGTTAAAATTAATTAGTAAAATGAGGAAAAAAACTATCAAAATTCAATAGGAAGAAAAACTATCTCATAGATAAATTTATTTCTAGCCAAAAGAATAAAGATTTTAATTCTTGAAATATAATTTCACCTTTAAATTACATGGTCAAGGCTTTAGTTATTGAATTGTTTAATGGAATAATGAAATCAATTTTGCATCTAAAATGAAAACTAATAAACGCCAGTAATTTTGATAGACATTTATTTTAGTCTAATAGATGGCAGCACTAAACTTTATGGTAAAACTTATACTTGCACGCTTGCACGTAAGAATATTTCATGATTTAGCCTTTTAGCCGTCGAGAATAAAGAAAATTGAATGAACTGTTTTGTGCTGCCATCTATGTTCAACATAATGCTCGAAATATGAAAATAAAGAATTGTGAGGCAAAGTGACATGGTTAAGATAACTTAACTTCTTCAAAATGAATAAATGGGAATTTTATTCTGAAAATTACAATGCATAAAGAAAGAAAATTACATTTTGTAATGTTTTTTTTATTGAAACATTATTGTTTATTTTTGGCAATAAATATTTACTTTAAAAAAGTGACATTTTTTTTTCACTTTTTTATGGTGCAAAGTTAAAAATAAACTTACGTTTTTACAAAAAGATTTTCTTAAAGATAATTTAAAATATTTTTTGTCAAATGAATGAATAAATGAAACGAATATGAAACAATAAACGAATAAAAAAATTATGTGAGAAAAAATAAATGTATGAATAAAATATTGAATAATGAAGAAAATCAGTGAGTGAATAAATGGGGTAGTTAAAGCAAGGGTATTATGAAGTGAAAGAATGTAAATAAATGAATTAATGAGTACGTAAGTGATCTGATAGTTGGTAAAAGATTTAACAAAAAGGCGAAATGAAATATTTGTCTTTGCAACAAATATTTCATTTCATGGATTTGAGTAATAGCATTAAAAAAAAGCTTGATATTATATAAATAAATAATGCACCGGGGGGGAGGATATTTTGTCTCAATTGATATTTAAAATGTTACTATTAAGAGCTTTAGCATTTTATTGTAAAAAAATAATTTTTTACTTACAGCAAAATATTAAAATATGACTATTAATTTTTTTAAAAAATGCTTGTATCAAGATATTTACTTTGATCTTCAGAGGTCTTTTTTTCCTGACTGGAATTTATTACATGTGATATTACATTGTTAAAGCGCTACTAGATAGATGGCGCTAAAAGAAAAGTAAACATTTCACCATTTCACTTTGCCCGTCATTTTCCATTGAAAATCTAAAAAAATGGAACAAAATAAATTACCAAAGCATTTTCGGCCAATGCCACAACAAAAGTTTTGTTTTATTTTTTAGTTTTTTTTTTTTTTTTTTTTTACTTCGAAATCAGACAATGTTAGAAAAAAAGGTCTCATACCACGAATGTGTCACTGACTACAGAGTAAGAGACTGAAGCAGTGTATTATTTCGGAGTTCAAGCACTTGCATTTGATTAGTTTGCAATGCGGCAAAACAGTAGGGATGTAAAGTCCGATTTCTACCTTGGAGATTTTTTTTTTTTTTTAAGACATTGTCCGATTTTGGAATTGGGTTCAACATATTTCATCAAAGTAAATTGTACCAAAAAAGCAACAACCACATACCTACTTTCATGAAAATGCGTTAATTTTTATTTAATAAAATCCTTGTTATTTTAATGTTTTGATTATAATATATTTTGAGCGTAGTTTTAATCTACTACCTGTGTATTTAATATCCTTTAAAATATATTGATATTTAAAACATCTTTACCATTAAATTGCAAATTTTTAATCCAACGTTTTTTAGCACTAATAAGCAGGGATACTGCAGACACGTGACGCAGACGCTTTTGTCGGATGTCTGTGCATCCATAAGCTCCCAATTTTTCGCATTGGAAAAGGCGTTCCTTTTAACGCCGAAACACGTGTCTGCAGTATCCCTGCTTATTAGTGCTAAAAAAACGTTCGATTAAAAATTTGCAATTTATAATTTGCACTAAGGTAACCATTTTCTTCATGTTCACCATTTTTTACTAAGTTTGGCATTTCTACTTAAGAAGCTTTTACTTATTAAAGTATCACGTATTTTAAGTATTTCCTTTTCCCTGTCCTGTGATGTTAACCTGGTTTTGCTTTCTTGTAAGAACTTTTTTTGCACTATAGTTTAATAGAAAAATAGGCAAAGCAGAAGCGTAGTAGCATTATCCTTATGGAGATTAACCAAACAGATACTGTTGGCTGTCAATAAAAGAGACCCTTTGTTTACGAAATTGGGAGACAACCTTGAGCCTGTAACCTTACATTGAGAAATTAATTTGATCCGTTGATTAGATGGGAAAGCTTATGGAAACATACAGTTTATTTACCGGTGCTGAAAAGTATTAAATTTTTTAATCTTATCTTACTTGTTTCCCTTCAGCATTCTGATATATTGGACATATTTTTTAATAAATCAATAGTCATGTCTGATATGAGAAATTTTTAAAATATCGGAGATTGGATTATGTAACGCATTATGTTTAATAGAAAGCAAGCGTACGCCATTTTAGAAGTAAATAAAAAGCTTTGAAATAATTGAAGAACATGTTATGTATCTTTTTTTTCTGATTTTATCAAATAGCATGAGTGTTGTGAAAGCCGAAACGAATAAATCAGTATGAAGAGGCATGGTGTTTTGAAAACAATCTATATAATGATTTTTTATTTTTAAAGTATGTGTTCGCTAAAGAAACATGTACTAAAGTAGCATCCGAAAGCATGGTGGCATAAAGTCAACGAAATTTATATTTAGTAGCATAAAACCATGAAAGCAAGAGATAATAAAGTAGCATTTAGTTGTTGGTGTAACAATAACAGCAATTAGTTTCTTACTCTTTACACAATATAACGAAACATTTAATAAATATGTAACAGCATAGTGCTATAAAGCATTTGATGGCACCACAAGTGTCATTAATTGCGAGGCTGGTTGTTAATTGCTTGTAATTTCTTGCCACTCGTCTAGAACTAAAAGTGTTACACTAAAAACCAGAGAAATTTATTTCTTTGATCTGTTCTTTACTCCACAATAATAATAATAATAATAAATTCAATAAAGAAGCTAAAAACAAACACATAAATGTCAACTATAGTAACAATAATAAATATTATTTGTTCGTATGCTTAATATTGTTAGACTGCAGTCTAAATCCAATTCACGAAGCTCTTGTCAATTGAAATATTTTGCTCTAAATAGAAAGGTTCCAAATAATTTTATATATATATATATATATTTTTTTTTTGTATTGGGGTTTTTACTATATATTACTATAGGGGCAAAGCTGGCTTAGCATTGAACATAAAAGTGTAATCATGACCTGTGCTGGATTCCCAATGCTGCCGAGTTAGATTTGCCCTAACTATTGTTTCCGGGTTTGTACTCCTTAGTCCACACGCCACATACATTCAAGGTATCTCTCACTCACCTGTCTCTTCAGACTTCTTTAGAACAAGACTGAGTTCTAAGAAGAAAAAGAAATTCTCCTGCGAAGTATCCCGAGATGATTCACGGCCTCCTGCATGCCTGGAAAGTATTTTCCTCAATTTTGTGTTTGGTTCATATAACTATTGCATAACTATTGCATATTACCACACACCACATACATTCAGGGTATCTCTCAGTGACCTGTCTCATCAGACTTCTTTTGAACAAGACTGGGTTCCAAGAAGAAAAAAAAAAATCTCCTGCAAAGTATCCCGGGATGATTCACGGCCTGCAAGCCTGGAAAGTATTTTCATCAATTTTGTGTTTGGTTCATATAACTATTGTGATGTAAATCTTTGATTTCGAGAGCTCATTTTTTTATATTTGTCATATTATGTTTGGTTTTGCAATGATTATAAAAATTGCTATTTAACTTCTAGTTGTGAATTTGAATAATGTTTTACTATGTGCTGTTCTTAAATTATGGTTGCTCTCGTGAAACGGTCGAAAAGAGAGCTGCGTTTTAATTCAATATTTTCTTATTTTCAAGGTACTTCAGTTATAATTCATAATTTTATGTTATCTTCCATACATTTCTTTTCAATCAGTATTGGAAAACATCGAGTTTAAATATCTCAAAATGCATCTTAAAGGCTTTTGACGTTTAAAATGTACTGACGTATGTGCCCAATAATTTGAGTTAATGAACTTGATACTAATAACTGATTCCAAAATTTAACTGATAATTTCGTCTGCTTAAGTAAAAGTATTTGTCCTTAAATGATTATTTCAAACAGGTGAAAACTAAGAGACTCTAAAAACATAGTGAAAAATACTGAAATTTGTAAACAAAAAAAGCGACTTCTGGTTATACTCGAACTCCTTGTTCGGTGTTTGTTTTGCTCTTTTTGTGCTTTGCATTCAACTACTAGTATCCGCAACGATTGGTCATTTGACTGAATATTTACTGACCACTCGTACGTTTAGTGTTCAGATATCTAAAGATGAATAAAGTAGTTTATTTATTTATTTTTAAATGTTAATGTACTATAAAGTGACATTTCACAGTCGAGGAACTTTTTCATTTACGCTTGCATGCTAAAAATACTTCAAATTTATCAAGACTAAAAATCCCGGTTTATTTCTTGGTTCTTTTGAATAAAATAGACGAATAAATAAATAGGATTAATGGCGTTTTGTTAAGTTTGATATCACAAATACAGGATGTCCGAATCAAACGTAACCAATTTGAGCAGTCCATTAAAGAAAAAGCGCTAGGAGTGTGATGTCCCCATAAGAGAAGACACAAGCTATTCTCTAGTATGCAATGTAGAACACTAATCCGTAAACATAGTGCATGGATTGTTTTGAAATGCTCCTATCTTAAAGTGTACTTATTTTATAAATTGTTCAAAACATTCCTTGCACTGCTTGAGGCTTTCACGGCCGGCGTCAATATGAAGAGGTATTTCAGGGACTATGAAGTATTTCCGGGCTTATAGGCCGCGGCCCTATAAGCAAGGCCTATAAGCCCGGAAATATTTCATATTCCTTGCACTGTTATTCTTAATTTGTGTTCTGCACTACATACCAGAGAACAGTTTGTCTCTTCTCTTATGGGATGCCATTTTTTCCTTTGTCCTCTTCATAAAAAGCGCAGGCACGTCAAAACAAACCTAAATCAAAACAAAAGCCTGTAAACTTTAAGAATTCAGCTACTAAATTTTGCCAATATCATCCTCGTAGCGATTATTTATTTATTTATTTTTTATAACAGACTGTTAAAATTGACAGCGTTTGATTCGGACACTCAATATTTCTCTTACAAATTTTTACACAAATTTTTGTTGGCTAAAAACAATTTCAAACATTTCTTTATTATTATTATTATTGTTTGGAAGCTAATAGCTTCACATACATAGAGAACTGCGCGGCAGGACTCATATTTCTGGACTGGACAAAAGCAAAAAGAAAAAAAAACATTTTGCAACAATGACGAAAGAAAAAACACCTAAGACAAGGTAATAATCGAGCCCACGGTCTCCGACTGAGAAGACACATCTTTTACCACAGAGCCGCAGAGGCTACTTCACAAACATTTAGCACCAATTACTCAAATGTGTTTCGTGCGAAAAGCGGTGCCACGTAAAATTTGATGACATGTCTCAAAAATAGTTCTTCAGATGTATGTTAACATAATAATGTATATACTTAGCAAGCGCCCCTCTCTCAAAAAATGCTTTCAGTTCTACGGTATATTTATAAAAGTGACTTTATTTTAGTCTGAAAAAATTACTGAAACTTATTCATGCTTGGTTCATTCTACATCAGGAATTGTAAAGCAAATTCGATTTTATTTGTACCACAATCTTTATTAGACTGCGTTTAACAGAAAGAGGGCACGTTTTCTAAGTTGCACAATCTCTTGAGTTTTATTTACAATGTTTTCGGTTGTATTTAGCGTCAAATATGTTTTTATATACACATTAATATTGTTTTGTGTGTTGTTTAAACAGGAAACGAAATTTGGAGGACAACGACTGTAATGAGAATTTTTATTCATGCGCTTAGTATATATTAAAATTCTTGATAGAATAAACTATCTTGTTAGAGAAACAGAACTATTACGCAGTTTTAACCTTCTTGATCCTTATCTATAATAGTTATCATTCTTCCCAGAATAAAACGTTCTTCAAAAGCAAACAGATCGGTTATTGGCACCAGTCTGAATAAACCAGAAGATATTTCACAGTACTGCGCAATGACTCATAGAGCAGATCATCTTTCAGAAACGTGAACGAAAAAGGGTGACAGCATGAAATTTTCAGTCACGAGCATTTTATGTACACGGGTTTCGTATTTGAAAAACTTTTAAGTCACTGACATCAAAAAAACGCAATTGCTTGACCTCATATCTAAACATAAAGTCATTTTTAATATTGATTCTAGAGGGTTCGAGATATCTTGAATAATGTTGCAGAATTTGATCGAGCTATGGCATTGATCATTAGGGATAACTATGATTACTTAATAGTGAAACATAAAACGAAATCAAAAAATCTTATCTTGGGTTCACACAGTTGATTAAAAATGCAAACAGCAATATTTACGTGTCTCAAAAGTACGACTCAACAAACTTTTTATCTGATCGACACCGCTGATGGACTGTTTGGTGTTCATGAATTAATCTTTGCAGCAGTATTTACATTTTTTATAATAATCAGAACTTGGTTACATTAGGTAAAGCAGAAGAGCAGCGGTTCCTAAACTTTTTTGGCTACAGAATTCTTAGTGCTTCACATTTACTTCAAAGAACTCTATTCTTGTTGATGACTAAACGGCAAAATATTAACGATCTAAAAGTCAAATACTAATCATTTTGCTAAATAATTACGTTCTCCTATACAGAAGAAACTTGAAAAGGAAACTTTAGTTGGGGTTCCGCGGAGCACACTTTCGGAATCGCTGCCCTTCAGAAAGGAGCTAGCCGACTTCGATTAAGAATTGCAAAATTTAATGTATTGAATTTTAAACAAAATTAATTAGTATAAAAATGGATGTAGGCAAAGCGGGAAAACTCTCTTTGCGAGAAATTTGTGTGTGTGTTTTATTTCAAAAACTATAACCTTAAATTAAAAATAAAGCAGAATGGCCATCGTAGTTTATAAGTGGCTGGTGTCAGAGCAACGTAATAAAACTAACAATAAAAATGAAAAAAAGCTAGTTGCCGACTACTCGCAAGATACATACCTTCAGTTTTTTAAAATATATCTATCATTTTTTTTATTTTAAGCATGGTTACGTCAAGCAGCTTCACCGTTGCTTTGCTGGGACTGATTGAAACTCGAGAGTATTCGGGTAAACGCGACATACCCCAGGTAGCACAAATAACCTTTAAACGTTTTATAAACGTTTTTATGCGGTTGTTACAACGTTGATAACCATTTTACAACCTTTAAAAAACGAAGTGTGCTACTTGAGACGGCATTGGCGCTTGCGTACCATGCGATGGCATATGAATGTATAGGTATATTCTCTTTAGGGGCCCATCAACTATATATTTAAATATTATAAATGCTTTTCAGGATCAATATTTTTTTTATTAAAACCTTATTATAACTATCTTCATAAAATGTTCCTTCCGATTCCATCAACTTTAATATTTCCGTACTTTGTAAGCTCTAAAATGATTGTTTCTGTGCGAATGATCCATGTATTTCGGGCCTTATAAGTAAGATCCAAAAATAGTTATTTGTGCTACTTTAAATAGCTGTACTTATCCACTTAAACTCTAAAAATAATGTTGATCAAATTTTACATATTCATAAGGAGTAATGCATTAAAAAAGCTGAACTCCTATAACGATTGTGTGAAACAGATTGCTTGGTACAGCTGTTTCGTTCTGTCACTTTGAACATGTGGTTCTGTCTCCTTGATCCCAGCTAACTTTAAGATATAAAATATTTTCTATTCTTTAAAATGAGATATCATCAGTAAAGAAGGCCGCATTGCTTTTAATGGAAGATATGAAGGTAAATATTTTGTGATCCCAAGTGAAGTGTTTCACACCGCTTCTGAGATAACGATTCAGGTAGAGATCGAAAGCTAAAGATGATAATGGAGTTAATATCTTCGATTAGAGAGACTTTTTTCAGTTAAAGACAAGTAATCAATCCCAAATTGCTTGTATCGAATAGGCTCAGTTCGAATTTTCAACCATTTTTTTCTTCCTTAGATATAGACGGTATAGAAAAAAGGAGGGGGGGGGGTCAACGGAAAGGTGGGTGGTTGGGGGTAGTACCTCTGAAACAGTTTTTCCCTCCTTTTTTTACAAAATTGGGCTCTTATTGGTTTTTAACATTTCTTATTAAATGACCGATAAAAAAAAGCAAAATATTGCATAAAAAATATTACTAATGGCTACTGTGGTTATACCCCTTCAGATTTAAAGTTAAATTATCATAAAGTACCGTGAAAAAATGAATTTTCAGCTTTTATTTCCGTGAAATAAATCAATCCACTGAGTAAAAAATTGTGTTTCAATCGATAAATAATTGTTAACTCTCAAAAGTGAGGAGGCAAGATCCCTTTACTTTTAGAAGTGAGGGTTCAACCGCCCCCCCCCTCCTCCTTGGCTCCTGCGCCAGCCATCTATGTCATTAGATATGTTCCTCAATGGATACAATCATACAATACATGATTATTACTTCATTATTTCAAATAAGCATTCCAGATATTACACTAAATTTAGTTTTATTAAAACTGATTATATTTTTATACAATTCTTATCACTGTATGTCAGAAGTAGGTTAACTTAGGAAAAAGTGCTTTTAGTATATGATAGAAAAAAATGAAAGTTGTGCGTATCTTGAAAAAATAAAAGCTCTGAAAACGTAATAAGAAGGGCGTAGCAATTCATCACAACACAATTGTTAACTCTCAAAAGTAAGGAGGCAAGATCCCTTTACTTTTAGAAGTGAGGGTTCAACCGCTTCCCCTTGGCTCCTGCACCAGCCACCTATGTCATTAGATACGTTCCTCAATGGATACAATACATTATTATTACTTCATTATTTCAAATAAGCATTCCAGATATTACACTAAATTTAGTTTTATTAAAACTGATTATATTTTTATACAATTCTTATCACTGTATGTCAGAAGTAGGTTAACTTAGGAAAAAGTGCTTTTAGTAAATGATAGAAAAGAATGAAAGTTGTGTGCATCTTTAAAAATTAAAAGCTCTGAAAACGTAATAAGAAGAGCGTAGCAATTCATCTCACCAGTTTTACTTTCCTTTTTATTACACAACTCGGACCCTCGGAGGCTATGTTTCTGCATGTGAGGTAATCATTCTGCGATTTTAGTTATCATATTTACTAAGATGCAAACAACTTATCTCCTTTTAATTGAAGAAACATCGTTTTGTTTTTCTGGTGAATATTTGTGGGCAACTTTATTGAATTTTTAATGTAATGGAAAGTATTTGAAATTAAAAAAAAAAAAAATGGTATCATTATTATTTTTTCCTGTAAAAATTTACTTATCAACTAAGAATTCAATTAGAGGCAAAATAGTTGTAATGTTATGTTCATTTCGTTTTCTCGTTCAATGATAAAAAAATAATATAACTAAAGAACTGGATCTAGTTAAAAAAACACTAGGAAGTTTTGTCAAGCAAAGATTTATTTTACAGAATTCATACAATTTTTAAATGAATAAATAAAGTAATATGAATGTAATGTTGAAAATTAAAATTCATGTGTATGCATAGCATAGTAACAAATACGAAATTTCTTCGTAGAGCAAAATAATTCAAAAAATGCTTCAATATACTACTCTAAATCTGTTGCGCATACCAAAAGTTACAGTAGATACATTCGTTTTGACCATCGTAGAAAGCCATCCCAAGTAGCATCAACTCATCGGATTTTGCTTGGCCGATCATCGAACTCCTCGTAAACTGATCCCGTAACGCACGATGACATAGTTCCGATCAGTATCAGAGCACGGTTTTCAATGAGCTACTTTTCATCGGAAAGCGATATCCTTCAGATCAACTTTCCCGATGACAATAAGCCGAGCATCCAAAATTGACCCAAAATTCATCGTCACGGGGCTGCACTGCTCGTAAATTGCTCCAAATGTCATCGTATTTCGAGCAAAACTCATCGAATTTTGCTGCTTGGATTATGTTTGGCCGATGAGACATATTGGAGCAATTTCCGATGAGAATTCATCGAATCCGATCATCGGCCGATGAGAATTTCATCGGGTTTCGATGAATGGCCAATCATCGGCCGATGAGATTATGCTGCTAGGGATAATGCTTCTGGCAGAAGTTCCTACGTTTAAAACGGAAAATACTAAGATACAGTAAATAATGTATCATTTTTTGTGTCATTTCAGTTATACTTTATAAATCAGTGCATAAAGTTAGTAGGAAAAAAATAGATTGATATTTGGCTGTTTTATGTAAGAAGGTACATCAAAAGAACAGCGTGACTTACAGCATTCCATAGAATAAAATCCTTCCGAACTTTTCTTTAATTTTTTCTTCAATTTATATCGACGATTTTGAAACCAAACCTTCACTTGTTGTTCTGTTAATTGCAATACATGTGAAAGTTTAATTCTATCCAGTTTCGATAAGTACACTCGTCTGCTAAAAGCTTGCTCCAGACCATATGTTTGAATACTGTTGAAACCACGCCTGCGTCTTTTCGATTTGTCTATACTCTTCCCTGCATCCAACAAGAAGGAGGATTCTGATGTTCCTGAAATAAAACTATGGTGAGTAAATATACCAATTATGTCTTACTTTGTAACAAATAATGCACTCGTATGCGTCGATCATAGGGAATGAGGACATTTCAGACAGTTATGCTGAGTCAGCACTCAGCAATATACGAGGAGGGTAGTTCAGAAAGTTAGGTAACAAGCCCATGCAGTCTTAATATGTATTCGGGAATTAAATTTTTCAATGGAAGGAGACAGAGATCTACGTTACTTATCAACAAATTGATTATATTTATGGAGATATTTGTTCCAGAGGTACACCAACTGCTGAAAACGGCATGAAAAGAATCATCGTCAAGGTTTTGAAACATCGGCCAAAAGGCTTGATGAACCCAATCATCGGTTTTAAAATGTTTACCTCCCAAGTGTTTCTTGAAAAGATGGAAATCACTTGGTGCATGATCGAGACTGTAAGGAGGGTAGTTCAATACCTCCCACTTGGAACGCTATAACAAATTTCACGGAGATGAGGTCATATGCGGTCGGCATTGTCGTGCAACAACACTTCATTTATGTTGCACGACACGTAGTGAGCAGTCTCGATAGTTGCTTCTCGCAATCTGCCCAATGCGACGCCATAATGGGCAGCATTTACGGTTGGTCTTGCTTCCATCACAGCTGCTATCTTCTAACTGACATTTTGTCTTGTTAATGATCACCCAACGCCATTTACTGGCACCGTTTAAAAGCTATGCTCTGATCAACTTCGTTGTCTTCAGCGTGATTTTTATTCTTTACATACAATCCACATACCCCTAAAGGATCTTGTTACCTTACTTTTTGAAACATCTACGTATTTAGCACAATCTAATAAGCGCGGTTGATTGGCTCCCTTTCTCGGAACGATGAATAGTTTCCTTAAGTCGTCAGCAATCTGTTAAAGCTTTGTGGATTGATATCAACAAGTTATAATCAAACCTACCCTTTAGGAACTGATCAAATCGACAGCTAAAGGAATTATTTTATTTCTTTTACCCTATTATTTATTACATTATGGCGTGGCGACTTATAGCACGTAAAACTCCTAACATTGTAGATTGTACTACTGTTATCAATAAAGATTTTTTTTTTGTTTACAAATAAAGGTTATGTCCAAAATAGTGTTCGAAAATCGGCATTGTAAAGGAAACAGTACACTGTAAGAAAATTTTCTTTGAAAATGTAGGAGAATCTCCTGTAAATTCTTAGTCAGGAGAAATTTAAAAATAGAGAACTTAAATGTATGAAAAAGAGAGTCTTTTAAAAAGAAGATCACAACGGGGGGGGGGGGGGGGAATTAAAAAAAAAAAAGCAGATATAAAAAACTAACTTTACTCTGTAAATTTACTGAAAGTAACTCTTCGAGGCACTGTAACATAAAAGAAACAAAACACCAGAGATTTTTTTAACTAACCAAATAACCCCTATAGATTTGCTTAAAGTTCCATACCGTTACTCAGACTTATTCTCTAGCTGGAGCTTGGATAGCATTATGAAGCAAATAATCGTTTTTCTGCAACCAGAGACTGGAATTTCACCTTCTTAGGAGATAATGAGCCTAGAAGCGCTAAACAAAGTGGACTTCTTACATTAGCTGAGGTTAGCTTCACACTGGTACAAAAATTATTTATCATATATTAAGTACACTAAAAATAGACGTGCTCTTCTGTGAAACTATTGTTCAACAAGCTTCATCCCGATATTTTGAACATTGTAATTCGTGTAACTTTTATCGCCAAACTCAGCAAAAATACTGGCATTCTTCTGCATATTTTAATAACGAATTTTTACTTTGCAAAAAAAAAAAAAAAAAAAAAAAAACAGCATTTTTCTATGAAGCTGTTGCAAAGAAACTTTTTTCGTAACTTTTTAACGAGTATTTGCGTTGATTTTCACAGATTTCTGCTTTGTTTTCTGTATTTTTTCTAAATGTGGAAAAATAACACTGATTCAATAAAACTGTTATCAATATACTTAATTCGTAGCATTAGAAAGAATAGTTACGTAATTTAACAACTATTCTCAATTATTTACAGTATAGTGTTAAACAAAAACCGTTGAGAATTTCATGTTTGTTTTCGTGGCAAAAATGCTACATAATCATTATTAAAATCCTGGTGAATAGGAGGGTAATATTCCCAATCGCATGAATTTCTAAGTTTTCTTGAGTCAATGGGAAAATTGGATGTTAGTTTTTACTTGTCATTAGTTATTACACAAGACATACAGTAGAAGTAAAATATTTGAACAAAATGTATTTCTACAGAATAATTAGTTAATATGTAGAATTCAATAATTTTAGATAACATTTAACTGAGTTTTTTTATTATTTCATGAAATGCAGATCTATTAAGTAAAATGAGATAACGTGTATAAAAATACAAATAAAAAAGTTTCAAATGAGTTAAAAACTCGGCAAAAAAAGCATGTTGCAGCAAATAGCAAACATGCTCTTTTGCTGAGTTTTCAACTTATTTTAAATGTTTTTATTTGTACTTTTGTACACGTTGCTCATTTTACTCATTTCATAGTACGAAGTTTTCACTGTTTTTTTTACAACACCTAATACATCTTTGAAATAACGGATTTCATACTTTAACCCTGCACTGCATAGCGTTGCCAATTGGATACTAAGGCTCGACCGATGCATCGGAAAGGCCGATGCATCGGCGCCGATGGTTGAATTTTTTTCCATCGGCCATCGGCATCGGCCGCCGATGCTAACATGGAAAAAACATCGGCCCATCGGCCTCAAAAATATCTAAATGCCGATGCAAGGCCGATGTTTTTTTTTTTTTTTTTTCAAGTTTTCTTAAGAGGGAATTCTATTTTCTCTATTTTTTACTTCACAATTAAAGTATGTTCAGCATGTGGCTTGAAATCGGGCAGCAAACGGGACTAACACAGTTCTGGATTTTGGAATTTTCTGAATCGGGCAGATACCGATATTTTCACAACACAGCAGAGACTTTCCGAGTGATCGCCTTGATGCGAATTTTAGGAATTACAGTAAAACCTCCGAATAACGGAACCGGAAGTTTTCTCTGTTATTGGGAGGTGTTCGCTATTGGGGAGGAGGATTATGCTATTTCAGATTTTACCTATTAGTTTTATGCGGAATTATAATATTGCACATGTACCATTGCCATCTTGCACTACGATACTGATAATTTGTGTAATTTACCTGTGCTGCTTTTACCAATAAAATCTCGCTTATTTGGGACACTCTGTCCGAAAAGGCTCAAGAACAATTCTTTGTTTTTTTATGCATTCCGATTCAGTTGTTCATCTACTTATACTGTCACGTGCTGTTTTTGACCCAAGTTGAAGTTTTGTAGGATTAATGGGCGAAACGTCAGTCTGAGCCGTTTTTTCAATTCCTTCATCCTTAAGAAAAATCATTTTTCTTGGACTTTTTGATCGATACGCATGTCTGAATTTTCTCTCCACAAAGTAAAAAACAATGCACTACTATACTAGAGTCGATTTAAAAGACAAAAAATTAATAAAGTAGCTTCATTTTCAAATTTCGGCTTCCATACTTTCTCATCTTCTTTACATGAGAACTAAAGAGCTTTTGAGATTTTGATTATTTATTCAGCAATCTCTGCACTTTATAAATGAATAATACAGTCCCGCATTTCCTCCACCAAGGGATATTTGCATAAAATCTGACTATTGTCTAAACTTTTGCAACAATGTAAAAAAATATCTTTTGTAATGTCCAAAATTTGATTCCAGTTTTGTTATAAGAACTCCAGACACATATTTGGGACCATATTGTGTACCTGTAGTGGAAATTTGAAAGCATTTCGTTGAATAGGTTTCTCTTTATTCACATATTTGCATTTTGTCTAAACTTTTGCATCGAGTGTATATCTCGCTTTAACTCATATCATTTTACCTTTGCACTTTTAAATGCTAGCGTGCCTTTTCATTGCAATTATTTAAACACTCCGCACCCCCTAATCTCTTTTACCGTATCTTTCTATTAGAAGTATAGTTCGCCCGCCTACGCATTTTTCTCTACTGTTCTATGAGATATTTTCATTAAAAAATTACAATTGTAAATATGTCGACGGCCCTCTATAACTTGCTATCATATACTCATTACTCAAGTCTATTTTATTTAAACTATATCAGGGGTGGGATACGATGGATACAATTTCGGAGCAGCTAAAATTCTGTTTTGGAGAGGAAAAATAATTATTTTGGATCATACTGGAGGAAAAAGAAACACCGTCTTGGAGCAGGCTGAAGCAGGAAAATTAAAATTTTAGCGAGCAACTGAAGCAAAAAAAGAAAAGAAAAAGAATGCAATTTTGATGCAAGATTCAGCAAAATAAAAAATCAAATTAGGAGTAAAAGTAGCAAAAAAGGTTCAAGAGCTGACTCTTTTCTTTTTATGGTTATTTATTTTTCAATAAAATAAGTTATGTAACTGTCGCAGCTTTTAACGAACATGCAAATATTTCAGTTCATACATTTTAAATAAGTATAGCAAAATTCACTTAGTATTCTGATTTATCTGCTGGCCTTTTTAGCCTACTTTTCCGTTAAAAAGGAAAAAAAAGCAAAAAAAGCATTAAAAGTGGCTTGATGCATCATAAAATTATCACCAGATCCAAAAAAAAAAAAAGTCAAACAGAAATAAAAACATTTAAGAAAAGTCGAAAAATTAAAATTTGGAAAGTAGGGTTTTGAGATGGGGAATTTGTGTATCGGTCTGTCAACCCCCCCCCCCCGCCCCCAATAACTTTTGAATGAACATTCCGATTTGAGCAAACTGAGCAGCGCTTGACTTGAGCTGTACGAAAATGGTTCGATGACTGGTTTGCATCAAAAGATCAACAGTTCTTTTGGCGTGGAATCTACAAATTGCCAGAAAGATGGCAAAAATGTATAGATAGCGACGGACAATACTTTGAATAAGGTACTTTGTATCATATCGTTACAATAAACGTGTTTTTCCTGTAGAAAAATTCCGGTTTCATACTTACACACCTGGTATCATGGTAGTGATCTGGCGATCAAGATGTGTCGACGAAATGAACCACATCTTTTTCATTTATTGATTTATGATTATCATTCCTTTGGATGCAAATCTCCCTTTCGAGCTTATAACATTCTTTGTGAACTCTCCATGACTGTTTATCTACGAGTAACCAGTGGTGT
Organism: Uloborus plumipes; assembly: GCA_038373865.1. NCBI lineage: Eukaryota > Metazoa > Arthropoda > Arachnida > Araneae > Uloboridae > Uloborus > Uloborus plumipes. The sequence continues at coordinate 193,544 of JAXGGA010000479.1, read as the reverse complement.
AATCTGGGGTGGAGGGGCATAGGGGGGCAAGTGCCCCCCACTTTTTTTGGTCCAGGGGCAGAGTTATTTTGCCCCCCTAGTTTTTAAGTGAAATTTTTTTTTAATTGTTTGTCAAATGATGCATACCTTATTTTCAAACGAGAAAAAATGTAATTTCCTAAATGTAACCATTGTAGGAAAAGACGGGACACAGAGACAGTCTCGGTACAAGGAAGCAACCTCTCTTCCTGATAGCGAGCCCCCACCCCCTTTTCCTCGGAAACTGCTTAAGCAATAAATAGGGTCTGATTTTATTCATAAGACCTCCCTAGGCACACATGGTCAAACAAGGGGCTCTGAAAGGACAAAATCTATTTAATTTACGTTGCTTAAGGTATCTTTGAAAAAAGCACTTTTGAACAAAAAAAAGATGATAAAATTGCATAATAAAACAATACTTGTAGCTGATACTTGAAAGTTGTTTGGCAAATTTAATTGATGTTCTTCTTTTTCAATTTCTTTTTATTATTTTTTAAAGAAACATTTACATGACATGTTTTTAAATAAATGTTACAGTACAGTCCCCCCTCCCCCCTCGACTCTGGTTCAGATTTGCCCTCTCTCTGTTTTTACTTCCCTTTTTTTTTAATTGCAACACTGACAATCCAACACTGACAAATTTTTTCCTTGCTAAGTTTTTTAATCTATAAAAAAGAAAAAAAAAAGAAAAAAAAAAGTATTTTTTATTAAGTAAGTTTAAAAGTTAAAAAGTAATTTATTATTATTATTATTATTATTATTATTATCATTTTTTTTGAAAAAGTACATTTTGCGTTATTTTAATTGAAAAAAGAAAACCCTTACAAAAAGTTTGCCCCCCCCCCCCCCCCTTTTTGAGGCCAAATTACGCCTATGCGAGTAACTATCTCTTCTTCATACTTTTTCTAGATTTGATTATTTCACCATTTCGAACTTCATGAACTGTTTTACTTACAGCTATGTTTCTCAAGCAGCAAAAACAAAACATTTTTGAGTTCTGAAAATCTCAAGCAATATTTTTTAATGGACATTTGATCTGCATGTCATATCGCAGTCTAAGATTTATCACATGATTGCGTAGAAAATCCGCCTGATGAAAACGTGACCACTGTATTTATTTTATGTAGAAAAAATAAGCATATTGGATCAAACGAGCATCAACGAACATTTTAAGGCCTACTGAGTTCTTGCTTATAGTTCTTGATAAGGTTTTTGACGCTTCTAGAAAATTGGTTAACCTTTATTTACGAATATACATCGATAAAACTTTGCAGCTGTATTTCAAAAACATGTTGCATGCATATAGTATAGGTATATATTTTTATAGTTAAAGTTTAATCCTATGGGATATATTTCAACCAATGAAATATTTTAATACAAATGTTGCAATGGTTATTTTAAATCAGGGGTTCCCTAACTTTTTTGGTCTGTGGACCCCTTGCCGAGTTTTCCAGTTTCTCGTGGACCCCCTTTCTAAGGGTCGCTCCAAAAATGATCAGGCCCTGAAATAATAGAACTGAAGCATTCTTAAACCGCGAATTAGATGGTTAAGTTCCATTATAGATGTTCCAAAAAACAGATAGAAGCAAGATATATGTAAATATAATAAGATTAATCAGAAATTTACCCAACAGTATCAGAGCCCTTTTAATATTGATTTTTCAAACAATCTGTTTTTTAAACAACTTTCTAAAAATTCAGTTTGACAGTTTTACTGCAGAGAAAAAAATCAAAGTTAAAGTTAAAAGAAAACAGATGAAGAGAAAAACATCATTTTTATTCATACTGTTGTAATAATAATGACGCAAAACTTCAACCAGGTACACATCCTCAGGTACACATTTGGTTTAGCGTTAAACTTTAATTGGGGCAATTTTCGCAGTGACGGGATAAATCGTAACCTTAGGAGAATTTTTTCCCTCAGCTTTGGCGTGATAAAAGTCTTGAGGGAAGAAGTGTTATAAGCATGGTTTGTGCTTATGATGATATAAGTAGATTTTTGAGATAAGATAAGAGTAAAAACGGCAAATTGACACACTTTGAAAATGTAGAAATTCTGGCCAGATTTTTTTCATCTGCAGCTGAAGAAGGTCGATTTGCGATAAGAGTGGACGAGTTCAATATGCAAATTTTTAAAGACGTGAGGAGGCAGAATGCAGTGTCTGATGGGATAAGAGATAATCACTGATAGATGTTTCAAGATGCAACATCATCGAAATCGCAATGAGCATGCGGCAAAAACTGATAGATGTTAGAGAGTAAATAACTGCTCTTTCCAGCGCTAGTGTTCTAAAATTATTATTAGCTAAAAAACGTAAGTTTTTAAAACGAACACCATGGTAACTTTAAAATTACCGGGTCTTAACCGTAGTTAGTCTTATCCGAAAAACAATAAACAGCAATGAGACTGGGAACATAAATGTGGTTTGTTTCAACAGTAATTCTTCTTAAGTGTGCTCGAGTTAACGAGGTTTGATTGCATCAGGAAATAACATTGAACTAATGTGTGCCTACATCCACTCAGTCATTAACCCCTTCTTACTTATTGTAAACATTTGAAGAGGGAGCACAAATATCCACATACATCCTAGTTAAATCTCCCGACATTTCCCTCTTTGATTTCTGTGCCTGGGGCTGACTCAGAGAAGATGATACAGTATAACCCGTAAAGTTGACCAGACTTGTAAGTTAACCACCTGTGTAGGTTGACTGCCTTTGTCAGGTAGAAAACTAGTCCTAATCGTATCTATAAACCTCTATAAGTTGACAACTTATCCAAGTTGACCACGAAAGTACTGTACAGCAGGTAGTCAACTTACCCAGGTTTTACTGAATATGGAAAACTCGACGATATAAGATCCGAAATCAGCAAGAATCTCTTTTGACCGAGTCCACTTAAGTGGAAAGTGTGATGCTGAGCTCTAGTCCGGAAACTTGACAAACTGAAAGATTACTGTTTTTAGCCGAAAATAAGAATCATTGAAATCTTTCACCTTTAATGTAACCTGCACTCTGTAAAAATGAAGCATAAACTGTATGGGAAGGCAAATTTGATAGAGGAACAGTATTACACTTTACCATTTAGGGTTTTTGAATACATTTTGGTCCAAAACGCTATTTTATTTGAAATTTTTGAAAGCAATCCCACATTTATGAGCAATTTTTCCAAGAGCAGATTTTTGTACAAGAGAAATGACTGAATATCACTCGTTACAAAACATCTGAAATTGTTATTAGCTTCTGTTTGAGTTTTTTACCCCTTGCTTCCCCCCCCCCAAAAAATCACGCATTTTTATTCTTAATTTCATCCTTGGAACATTTTTACAATCACCTACTATAGTTTAACTATGACACTAACATTTGAATAATTTCAGACAACATAAAACCTATTTGAACAGCAATATAAAAACACATACGTGACATAATGCATAAAAGTAGCACCATAAAACTTTTTTCGTCTATTCATAACATCGAAAAGGCATTGCTGAGCTCTAGTCCGGAAACATTACAAACTGGACGATCACAGTTTTCAGCCAAAAATAAGAATCATTAAAATCATTCACCGTTAACGTAACCTACACTCTGTAAAAATGAACAGAAACTGTATGGGAATGCAAATTTGATAGAGAAACTCTATTACTTTACCCCTTCAGGTGTTTTAATACATTTTTATCCACAAATGCTATTTTATGAACATTTTGAAATTAATTGCACATTTATAAGCTATTTTTTTTCCAAGAACAGAGTTTCGTACAAGAAATAATGAATATTACTCGTTGCAAAACATCTAAAATTGTTTTTGACTTCTCTGTTTAGGTTTTTTTCTACCTTGTTCTCCCATCCCCCCAAAAATCCCACATTTTTATTCTAAGTTTCACATCAACATTTTAACACTTATATACTATAATTCAATTATGACACTAACATTTGAATAATTTTAGACAACATAGAACATATTTGAACAGAAATATAAAAACACATATGTCACATTATTCATAAAAGTAGTACCATAAAACTTTTTTGATCTATTCGTAACATCGAAAAGGCATTACAAATACTGTTTACCGATTACGTAAGGGGCATTACATCATTAATGTCTAAAAATAATCACTCACCTTGTTTGGCAACCTTGGAAATCTTATCATCCTCGATTTCAGCTGGACAAGGCTTATCAGTAATTTGAATTTTAGCACTGAATATTTCTGGTGCACTACCTTCATCAGTCTTTATCTGAATGTTTGGAATTGGTTGGGATAAATTCTCTTTCTGACCTTCAATCCCTTTCTGGCCGTGATCTTGCAACCTTTTCATGCTAGAAAAACTATCATCGAACTGATTTTCGTTTATGATATAATATTGATTTTCCCAATTTGAATAATCAGATGTTTTCTCAGGGACACTAGGGCATGAGAATACAGAACTTATTTCTTGTTTCTGATTTTTTAGAAATGCGTTTTCTGTAGTTTGATCCTGATTGCTTTTAAGTCTGTGCCTACATTCACTAAACTCAGCCTGTTCTTGAAGCGAAGAAGAATCTTTGCTAGCATAGATATGGGCATCATGAACGTTACCAAAATATGGCTGTTTTTTAAGTATGTCTGCAATGAACAAGGATCGTTTCATCAACGCTTTCTTCATTACTTAAACTGAGAGAAATCAATAATATCGCATAAAAAATATTCATTCGTCTTCCTGCAGAATTTTCTAGAGTGCAGGAAATTTATCAAAGATTATTTTTTCTTCCATTTGAATATTTTTAGTTCTTTCTTGGCATTGTTTAATACACTTTTTGAACTGCTTTAACAAATATGCATATTTTTTAAATTTTTTTTAAGTTAAGCTGTATTATCTGACCTACATTTTTCACCGTTGAAGTAATGCGTGTTAAAAAGCACATAATCTTCGTTGTAAATTGAACCATGGTAAAGAATTATTTCCTTAAAATACATCTATATGTATTTATAAGTACTGTTTCAATATTGTTACTTAATTTAATTTTTCAGTGTTCATATTTTGTTTAGTTGCTTTAAATTGTTTTTCCCAAAAATGAATTTTTATTTACACTTTTTAGCATGAAATGTGGACTATAGCGTAAGCAAAGAAAGGAATGAGAAATCATGCAATTATATTCATAAAAGAAGATTATCAATATGTTTTAGAAAAGTACTTAATTCGCTTCAACAGTTCTTCTAGTCAATTGCAATCATTAGTGACATCAAACTTATTCTTTTTGGAATAATTTTAAAATAATTGCACATTTAACTTATTTCATGCATTGGATTGCTTAAAAAAACGTACACTGGAGACAATTTCAAAAAATATAACTGTAGAATATATGAGTAACATCAAATGTATACATTTCCCCAAATTTAACTTAATCCTCATATTTGAAGTATTTGTGCACTATATGAAAATGAAACGCAACTTTATATCGTAAAACATGTTGCTCGTTGAAAAACTAATAAAACCGTAAGTAACTAATTTTAATATTAAAATCATTCTCCGTATCAATTAAATTTTATCACAATCGAGCATCATTATTAATAATTAAATTGAACTACCAACCATTTACCGAAGAGAGCTATTGCATATCTCTCGCGCGGTTAGATTCGTTCAACCAGCTGTAGGATTTCTGTCTTTATACCTTGAAATAAGAATAAAAATTGAAGAGGGATAAATTGCACGACTATAGAGGGCGTAGTAAATATGCTTATGCTGCAGTTACTGAGCATTATTCAGATAAAATTTCAAGCTATCAAATTATGATTAAGTAAAACAACGTAAGGACCATTCACATTCAGTGTTACGATTTGCTTCCATGCTTCAAATGTGAATCTCCGCCATTGTGACACAATTTGCAACACGGAGAGTTGAAATTAACCATGACGTCACCTAAGGTTTGACTTTTTTATGATGAATGGGATCCTTTCCCACCCCTATTTGTTTTTCCTTACCTTCTGTTTAACAATTTCTTCTTCTTTTTTTTTTACTTCAGTCACTACGTACCGAGTTAGAAAGTATCGCTTGGAGACCGAAAATGACTTCAGTGTTGAAAACATGACAAATTACATGACATATTCGGATGCATTTCCGAAAACTTCGTAAGCAGACAAATTTTGGTTTAACTAACTTTGTTTCAATGAAAAATACTTCAGTGAATTTTTCTGATGCTACATACAAATGTATTTTTAATGACAAAATTTAGTACGAAAAAAAAGAGGAACTTAGGGCATTATACAGTATTATTTTTAACATAAAATTGATTCAAAGACTGAAACTTCAAAATGATACGCGCTATAGTCACTATTTACATTAGGCCACAAGTGATTTTGGAATCGTTTTAAATAAAAATTAAAAAATAGAAAATGTGGCACATTACATATTCGTATAGAAGTTTTCCTTTCGAGACTGGCGGTACAACTGTTGAACCTCAGATCTATTTTCTGAAAACGGGCAGGTGCAACTTCAAGCACTTAGGTTCTATGACTTCGCGGTTCGAATACAAAACCGTAATCTCCCAGTAAGGGGGTATGAAATCTTGGGACAATCTCTGGCTCAAAGGGTAGAAGCAAAGATTTCAATCCCGTCCTCAAAGGAAAAAAGACTTGCGGTACAGCATATACTATTTGGTTCTTAAATGTTAAAACAAAAAGTAAGTAGGTTCCAGGAGCAGTTATAGTGATCACAATGCCAGTATACCGACAAACCGAAACTGCGAAATATTTCAAGCTATTTTGCAGTTTCGTAGCACTGGTATTAACTGCAGAAAATAAACATTTTTCAATGAAAAAATTTTCATTTTAAATTATTAGACAAATACTGCTGATTTTCGTCGAAACAGTACCAAAGCTATTGATTTGATGTAAAAATTTGGATTCAAGAGCACGAATAAAATCCTAGTAACAGAATATTAAAAAATAAAAGTAGTGGAAAGCATACAAACGATAGTTTCCTCAATGAAGGTTGTGACAAATTGCATCTTCATGCTTTTATATGCACCATATTGTGTCACTTCCTGGACCTTATACTTGTCCTTTTGTAAAAACTAATTTCAAGTGTAATTATAAATAAATATATATTTGTAATGCATACATATATATGCGTAAATATGTGTGTGTGTGTGCGTAGTCCGTATTTAAAGTATTGCTTGCTCACCAGCAGAAACAATGAAACAAGCCCTGATTTTATGGATAAAGAAAAATAAAGTTACGGCGCCGAGAATGATTAACAAAGCAAATTATATTATACCTTTTTAATACTATTTTATACCAAGTTTCTCCAGTAAGATTTTAAATGCATTTTTGTTCTCAATAATTAAAAAAAGAGAAAACTTTGCTGCCCTCAAAATTTTTCCACCCTGTACTCGAGCACAGACAGGCGCTTTCCGCTTTCGTAAATATGAACCTGTACCGCCATACTCTATGCTGGGTGGTTAACTTTCTCTTTATTGAAGTCGGTGAGTAGACTGTTTGTTTGTATCAGATGGTGATGACAATATCCAAATCTTTCGCATCCTTCCCTATTTCCAGTGAGATGACCAGTTGTATTTTTCGTTTCGTGCTACAAGGATTACTGCTGAGTACATATGACGAGATTGTCCGAAAAGCTGAGTAGGTATTAACGTTTCACATAGTTCCTATCATTATTTTATTATATGATAGGACGGACGTAAAGATCTGCTCCTTTCCCAATCCTTGCTGTTTTCGTTAGTTTCGTCTAATTCCAGTAGTAAGATTTTTTCCTTTGGTCATGTTTTCATCCAAGTGATTTCTTAGCTGCTCGTTTGGCAGGCTTCCCTATCATTTGAATCGGTGAGTGCATAAACAACGTCAGTCCAGAACTTCGAATTGTTCAGGAGAGAGAAAAAACGTCATAATTCTAGCATTGTTTCTACGGTCAACGTTCAAATAGCAGTCATCGTATCTTTCGAATTAGTAACCTGATTGACGTGATTTTTGACCTCAACACGCATTTTGCCTCCCACAGCTTGTTTCTACAAAAAACGAATTTTCGAATTTTTGTGACTGATGTTGTTTTTGCACTCGCCGATTCATTTGCTCTTTTTTCTTCCTAACATTGCGAAATACTTCAAAATTTAAGTATGAGTAAAATTTCCAAGAACTTTATATTAGGCCATAGATTAATGGTAACCACTATATTCATAAACTGCAAAAGTAAAAGCATTATTCACATAAGCAGTGCGTGGTAATATCTGTCAGCTAATGCGTTATGGCAAGAATTGAAATATCTCGAGGAGTATATTTTTACAAAGGGTTGGAACAATACTTAAATGAATTGGTAGGGATGTCTACCAAGGAAGAAAGCAGTATATATGCTTTTCTTGTGTCTGAAATATTTGGAGATACACAAAACGGCGTCGATTGGGAATTTAATGTCAATGAACATAAATGACAACTAAATTGCGGCAGTGTCAAGGTACTTCATTCAATTTGCACTGCATCAGTAAAAAAAATAAATAAATAAATAAATTAAAAAAAAAAAACATTTTCACTGTAAACTACTACTAAACAGGGATTGACGAGCGAAGCTCCATGGTTACTATAATTTTTGGGCAAGAAAGTTCAAAAAAAAAAAAAACGTACCTCAAAAGTAATACTAAGCTTGGCTTAATAATTACAGGAAAAAATGGCTGCTGATTAAATTTATGAAATGGAGCTAACAATGTCTTCAAAAATCGAGCTGAAAGGCAAAAGTTTTAGAATAGTTGTGTAATTCGAATAACATACAAATTGTCGAAAAAAGATGATTGTAATGTTTTTTTTTTCCAAGGGAGCATTCAAGTTTTTATCGTTTCGCGGGAAAAAATTCAAGTATTTTGTACACGTTTTATTTATTATTTTTTTTGCTGCACAAAGATTTGCTAAAAGCAACCTGAAGTAGCTGATAATCCCGATAGTTTTACAAACACAAATTTCTATGCATTTTAGTGCAACGTAATTCTAGCTCCGACGAGAGTTTTGCAACCTAAGACAAGGTCAGACATAAGAAGCACTTATCTTACGTTAAAAATAATAGGATTAAAGTAAGTTGAAAACTTTGGCGTGTAACATAGAAACCAACACCTAGTTTTGACGTTTATGACGCTAAATAAGTTTCTTCGTCTTTCGCAAGAAGTGATTAGTTGAGACTTCTGCAAAAAGCCGAGAGGTGAATAAAGATGAACAATGCAAGGATTTAAATCCTTTAACTTCTGAGAGAAAGAAATACTTAAGTAATATTTTTGTCTAGGAAAGGGCAACGGTAAGCCTAACTACTTTTGAGAAAATAATAGTTTTCAAAGATGAAGGTGGTTAGAATAAGGCTTACTTTTCTGCGTAGTTTATTGTGTATCAGTTTGGTAGTTTAAGAATTTTTAACATATTTAAGTAGCAATAGAGGCAAAATTTCTTTCTAAAGTATTACTCTACATTAGAGGTCAAACAGGAATGGGGGAAGAGGGAAAATGAATATAAAAACTTTTGATTAAAATTTAAGTCTTATTTTTCTAAAACTACTTTAAATATGACAATACACATAATTATTCGAACAAGAGAAATTATGAAATAAAAAAGATTTAAGAGTCTTTATTAAAAGAAGCTTGGAAAATGGAAAAAGTAGTGGATTGCATAAACAAATTGCTTAGATAAAGGATACTTATAATTGCGATTTTTATGCTATGCTTTTATTTGCAATAGCATTATGTGATTTAAGATTTTCATCACAAATGTTTGCTTTTACGTGTTCTTTTTTATTCATATTTTGTTGCTTGTTTCATTTATTATTACAGGCATACTGCCATAGTCTTTATTCTATCAAAAAATATAAATAACATAATCAATTGAACTTCACCTGTGATATTGCGATGATAAATAGTTTAGACTTTAAAATTTTTCAAAATTGATTTCTTCATTTCAGATTATTTTTTGTGTTTTTTTTTAACTTTTTTGTGAATACATAAAAAATTCATACACCTGAAAGCAAATTTGTTTTAAAAGTACCATTTCACCACGTTTTTCAACACGACATCAATTCCGATTCATCACAGCAAACCTGGCATGCACTGCCAACATATCTTTTCTCTCCCTCCCCTTCATTTCTTTTTACCGTTGCTTGTCATGAATGTGATCTGTAAAATTCTCTCGTAGTACCGAAGTGTCAACACTTTTGGATGAAAGTGTTGATTGTTTATTTGCTAACTTCAAACTATTTTCGTTTGAAAGAGAACATTTGCAATATACTTGTCAAATGTAGCTTAAAATGTCAGATCCAATCAGTGTTTGTGACCATTATTTTACGAAGAGAAGAATTTAGAAGCGAGAATTGGATAATGTGAGCTATTTATATCATAATCAAAAAAAAAAATGCTCTGATCAAATTAAATTCTCTGACTGAAATAGCAATAAGTATGCTAAGTAAGCAACACTTTCTCTTCTTTCTTTTTCTTTTTTAAACATGTAGAATACGAAAGTATTCTACATGTTTGTGGGGTACGCACGTGCACATATTGCAGCGTACAATCTCATTAATTCTAATTCAAGTTGAATATAAATACTAAACTAGAATCTTTTTATATACAAATCTTAATAAGCACTGACCCCCAAAACATGTTTCCAATAGAGAGATTTTTTTTCACAATAAATGAAAAAATACTGATGTGGTAATTATAATCTAATTAATAAGCAACTCATGAATATCAATGAATAACTTATTGTAATATTTAAGTTAAAAAGTTTAGTAAAACATATAATTTCTCAAGGAAAATCAATTTCTCCTTATTTTAGTTTCGAAATGCATACATAGAGGGCAGCATAAGTATCTGACTCTGTTGACTGCAGTTTATACTGCAACAGAGCCGTATAACCAGATTTTAGTTTCGGGGAGGGTTAAACCAAACACATTTCTCGTAAAACCAATATGATCAATAAAATTTGATTTCATATTCCATATTACATTGCTTTTTGTTACAATAGTGGCTAAAAGGGCATTAACACGAAAAATGTAAAAAAAAAACGACGTATATTTTTAATGAAGAGGGGAAAAAAATCTGATGTAATCACTCAATAGGACAGATGCGTTTATTCACATACGCGCATTCGAAGTAATACTCCTGAAATTTCCGTTTTATGACGCTTATAAAATATGTCAAATTATAGAGTTTGGCATTTTCAAACTTAGATAATTTCGGTTTTGGTTACGGTATTGAAATTGAAAGGTTGGTTTTATTGGGTTTTATGGCGCAAGAGCTTTATTATGCTATATTGGGCCAAATAATTCCTAGAAAAATGGTGTATTGCTCTATAAGAAATGATGCTTCCAAATAAATTCAATAAAAATAAACACTACAGATAAAACACTTAATTTGTAAAATTATTCAATAATCATAATTTCTTTTCTCAAATGTAGTTGAAAAATAAATAAGAAAACAAATAATTAAATAATTTCTCAAGCAAAAAGAGTGTGAAAAGGATTATTTAGAACAGGTTTGAAAATTTTCGGAGTTGGTTTGAACCCTAAAAACCCACCCCTTAAATACGGCCCTGTACTGCAACATGCATCCAGTGTTTGACATAAGAACTGCAATAGGAAAATTAAAATCTGGACAAAAGTTTAACCTTAGCAGGGATGTATTTTCAAGTTTTTCTTCTAAATTTTTCGTACGGTTCAGCTTCCCCCCCCCCCCCCCCAATTATCTGAATTTTCTTTGCATTGTGCTTTTATCTCTAGTTGTCTCCTATGCAAGATACAGTGTTTAAGATAGGAAAAATAGTGAAAATTAAAAATTATTTTCGTTTTTAAATTTACTTATTTATTTTTTAAGGCATCAATTATCGTTGTGATTATTGTTGAAATGTGATTATTGCTAGACAGGATGAAAATACATTAAGTGAATGAGAGTTTTGCCAGGATTAAAGAAAATATCGTTATAGACAGGTTTATTTTTATAGACAGCGTTGTTGTGCACAAGTTTTGCTGCAGTTGTAAAAATAAATGTTTCACTCTCTTGTCGCAAACTGCCACAATATTGCGAACCAACCCCCCCCCCCTCCCCTTCAAAGCGTGGCACCATTTGGGGACGACACTAAAAAGAATTTCTTCTTGAAAGAAAAATCTTAAATACCATTAAGTAACGATATATTTGACGCTTTTTTTTCCAATTATTCCTGACAATTGTTTACAAATATTTGCATCACGAAATATTGCTGATGAATAATACGTTGAGAATGCGAATATTCATACAGTACTACTACAGGTCTGGAATTACCTGTCGAACTGATTAAAATTTGAGGAGTTTAAGTTTTTAAATTATCAAGAATACATCAACTTAGTGATTACTGATCACTCAAAAGCGTGAATCGTAGTTTTAAATTTCAATTAATCAAATAGACTCCGTTTTCTAGCACATAGCTTTGTCTTTGGCACTAAGTCATCGATCACCATCAAAGTTCACAAATTTTCCAGCCGTGTTTTTAAATTTGATTCAAGTTCATTTTAAGTTTAAAACCATTTTGTGAATTTTTATTTCCTGTCAGTATTGGTCGATAAAAATTTGAATGCTTTGCTAAGTTTAAATATTTTTCATAATTGAAATCGACTTCAATAAGATCAAAGTAAAACATTAATTTTCTTATGTATTTTACATTGTGCCTTAGATTTTATATTTCGAATGATCTTACTTTACCCAGAATTGAAATATATGGACGCATATTTGTATGATGATCTGTCGAAGATAATTCCAAAAAAATGTCTACTTAAGTTGAATAATTTCATCGAATTGGGGAGGGGGGGGGGGGTACACCAACACATAAAAAACATTGTAATTAATCTTTTTTTCTTTATATTTTGTATTTTTTGATAATTATAAGTGAAAATTGAACTTGGTAATTCTTTTTTACCAAAAACATGCTATGAAGCAAAGAAAAAATATCCATTGGTTTATTCAAAAAATATCCATAATTTCATGTATATGAGTTCGCATTCATTAAAATCTCGCATTTTTAGTTGATAAATATGCATAAAAAGACATTTTGTGTTGAGGGTTTGAAAGGCGAAATGGCAACCGAGCACTGAAATTGCAAGACAACATGAAAGACCATCGCATAGCTCATTGCATAAGATGCTGAAAATAACTTGATGAATGTTAGACTCGGTGCAGACACGTGTAGTCTAAACTCAAAATTTTCTGCCAATTTTACAGAACAAAAATATGCATATGATAATAATGTTTACTTATGGAACGAATGCTGTTTTTTTAATGCTTTTTAAAATGTATTTTGAGTTTAGTTTCGATAAAATGCCAATGTGATGAGGGTTTTAATTTATGCGCAAACAACACACACGTACACGAGATCAGTTTAAAAATTAAAATAGAAAGACGTGAAAGCATCAAAGCGATGTTCTTTATTTAAGATACAGCTCCAAAAGGTGAATGACGCCGTCATAACAGTTGAAGACTTAGGCAGGGATTCAAGTGAAACAGGCCATCTCAAACTGCAATCGCTACTGGAAATGAATTACATTAGAACGTTTCTTGATAAAAACATCGTGACGTCAGCGTGACGTTTGCGTGACGTTTGCGTGACGTTTGCCTATGAAAAACGAGCTAGAAAAAACGTCACAGCCTACTTGGCGAATAAGAGGAGATCACTGACTGCTTGTGAGCTCTTATTGGCACCACCCGTAGTGACGTCAGTGCCAAGTTAAGTTGATGATAATGTAATTCACTTCCAGTAGCGATTGCAATTCGAAGCGATCGCAGTGCTGTTTCACTTGAATCCCTGCCTTAGTTCCTGGGGAATACCTTCAAACTCGTCAATCATTGCGGCCCTGTTACTTATATTAAATTTCCATTCGATTTGAAAAAAACAATCACTTTAAAATGCTCCGTATTTCTTAGCTTGTCTTCTTTTTTTCAGAAAACCAAATTTTAAACAGATGATTTACTAAGGAACGCGAGTTTTTTTTTTTTTTTTTAATTTGTAATAGAGTGGATCCCCAACTCTACGTTTTTAGTCCGAAAAGTGATAAAATCTGTAGCAAGTGGGAAAACGTGATATCTAAATTTACTATTAATCGCAAATTAAATGATATCTTAAAAAAATGCTCTTATCAAAATTTTGAAAAATATTAATGAAGAACTTCTAACTGTATTTTTGCGATCGGATAAACCTTATTTCTTTATTTTCTAAAAGATCAATTGTGTTTGGAAAAAAAAAAATCAGTCTAATTATTACAGTACCAACGGTGTAGTGTGATGATTCCATTCACCCCAACATTATGTATTCACACTGCACAATAGTTGCCGTTCTTTTCTATTATCGAACCAATTTTTAACATTGTAGCAGCTTCAATATTGCATAACTGGTTTTGCAAAGTTTAAGAGCGTTTTTCAAATTCATTTTTGTTTCACGTTCTTACTACTTTAGAACTGAAATAACGCAACACACACAATTCAAAATAAATATTTTAAATTGGCCTTACTTATTTTCTTTAATGGGAAAAAAAACTATAACATATATACTAAATTTCTGCTCAGTGATGCTGAATTTTTCTCTTAAATAGATTGTACATCAATTTGAAAATTATGCTATAAAGTCAGCCCAACTAGCTTTTAAATAGATAAGAGGAAAAGATAAATGTAAACAAATAAACACTATGCTTTTGTTTAATTGAGGTTCAGAGATGTTACCTACCACGCGTTGACTTAGTGTTCTCGTAATTTCCAGTGATATGTTTGCAACTTATCTAAGTTCATTGGTCCTTTAGCTATAGTTAACTCATTTTTGATCTGAGGATACGTTTTTTTCGTTTTCCGTGCATTTCATTTTTTGATGGTATATGTGCTTTTAACTGATAGCGTGCATGTCGGAAAAAAGTGATGTTTATTCTCGGATGGATTCAATCAATACTTATAGATAACAATAAGTAAAAAACATCAATGGCTCATTTTATCGGCCGTCGCTACAACGACAGGAAACTCAACGAAGTTCTTTCACTAAGTGTCTATAAATAGGAGCAAACAAAAAATACTGAAGACAAATAAAGAAACTTGAATGTAAATTTAGGAATGAAGAACTCTTCACCTCCTATAAATATGTAATTAGCATGTGTTTATTTATTTTGCTGTTTTGATTTACGGTTGCTAAAGATACGCAAGTGATGATGCGGTAAACGATGATAAAAATAATTTTTTCTTTATATATATATATGCACAGTCTAACCCGCTTAATAGAATAGCCATTTTGCCACGAAAACATATTCTAATAAGCGGGATATTCTATTAACCGGTATTCTAATAAGCGGGCTTGACAGTATGTATATATATATATATATATATATATATATATATATATATATATATATATATATATATATATATATATATATATATATATATATATATATATATATATATATATATATATATATATATATATATATATATATATACAGTGTACTGTGCAACCGACTACTTTGCGTACAAAACAATAATAAGTTTTTAATTGTCCATTTAGAGCTATACCATTAATTGAGCTCTATACGTAATATATAGCAGGATTTGTCCTATAAATTTGGGTACATCATTTAAATATTACAAAAGTCAGAAACATAGTTGTGTGGGCTATTCACACTTCTAAATATGTGTGTGACCACTACATGAGGCTTTAAGCGATCACTTTCCTCATTTTGTGGTAACAAACCGCATTTCGTTAGTAATAAGAGTTCTCCAAAAAAGTAGCATATTTTTGTCTTCATGTCCAGTCTGGTTAGAAGCAAATTATCTGGTTGGTTATCGTCATCATTATCTCATAGCTGCGTCTCATCAATGTCTAATTTTGCTGTTGACGTAAGCGTCATTACCCTTTATAGCTCGATTTTAATACATAATAGTCGGGTGACAAAGCTCTGCAATGAGTAAATTAACGTACATATAAGAGTGCATACTTATCCTCATGTAAATTGTTGTGCAATTTTATAATAAAAAAATACACGAACTTAATGTTATGCAAAAATACGAACTAATGTTTTAGGTTTTTGAAGTTTTGCATGGCCTAAATGACACAATATTAAAACTGTAAAATAAATCCGCCAACTTAGAATCTTTGCATTTTTAAATACTAAGATGACTTACAAGCTTATATGCGTGATACTAATTACTCTTATGTAAATTGATACTCTTCTTAGAACAAACACTCTGTTGATTTTAACACTTTAGTAATAATAAGAATTATATCGGTGAAAATTACTGACATTTCAAAGACAACGTTGCGTTGTGTGTCTACCACAAGGAAACGATGCAAGGATTCAAGATCAAAAATTGATATTAGCAAGTAATCGGCAAGAAAAATCTGATGCAGCTTTCTAACTTTTCGAGGAAGAATTATCAATGTAGAACGAAAAGCGAATTCAAATTTATCTAATAGGAGTTAGCGATCTATCATCATCTTCACGTTTGGTCTCATTCCATTTTCTCTCTCTGTCTCTTACAAACGATATCAAATTTTGCATCAGTGATAAATTGAAGTTCCCAATTTTCTCCTGGAGCTGCTCACGTTTATATCAGTTGTAATTGGAGTGGGTTTTCAGAAGCATGAAGAGGAGTAAATGTTTCAGAATATACGACGATTTTATTCACCTATTAAGCTTTGAAAAACTAAATAATAATTTTATTATCTAGGTTACTAAATCGTGTAAATTTTTGGATTCACATGATAAATGCATAATTAATTCAAATTACAAGGTGATCTAAGTGTAGACGTTTCAAAACCTTATTCAAGTTTCGTGCAACGTATGATAACAGAATAGTTTATGTGGGTTTGAACTTCAGTCGTAACAGGTACGATTGGGAATGTTAGGATCTAATGTCTGTCAAGTTTCCTCGGGCGGTTTTCCTGATGCTCTATAATTTGAGGCGCGGATATCCGGCTTTTCCGACATTTATCTTACAAGAAGTATTATCACCCTTCGTCAGAGGAAAAGCAAATTTTCCACTCCAGATCCGTGATGGTGCCCAAGAAAACAATGGAGCCCCATCCTGTCGATACTTAGTTATGAGGAATTCGGCCTATATTAATTTTGTTAATGTGTTCTAGATTCAACAGTCGTGTCAGCGCCATTTTATATTTTAGTGCAGTAGCAAAATAATAGAACTTTCTTCGCTGTCAAAACCCAGAACTCCTGTCTTGAGGCCCTGTTGTCAATTCTAACAGGAATATATAGTATGTATAGTTTATACACACTTGCAATAATATAGGTGAACCTCCTCCCTCCAGAAAAAATACGTTTGGGCTACTGCTCTTGTAAGCATCTCGGACTAAAAATTCAAGTTGTAGTATAATTGAATAATGAAAGAAATGATTTTTGTTCAAATAGTGATGGTGAAATCTTGTTGTCATGAAAAAATACTGAATTGAGCTCAAATAAAAGTCCAATGAATAAAATTATGAAAACGATAATAATCAAAACTGCACAAAAGAAGTGCTACAAGCAACACTACGAATAAAAGTAATCAAACATTTCATGCAAACACAGAGATAGTGTGAGGAGGAGGATTTAAGGATTAAAAACCCCCAGAACCCCATAACTCTTGTTTGCAATAAATGTTGCCAATACAATATGATAACTTATACAAAGGTAAGGATTGCAATGATCCTCCAGCTAGAATGCTACTTCTTGATGTGCAAGTATGCAAACTAAATTGTTCGAGCAGTACAGGGTATTTTTTAAACAATCGAGCCTTGTCGAAGTAGCTGAAGCATGAAAGAGCAAATAATGAGAAAATAACAGCTTCTGAACTGGAAAAGATAAAGCCAGTTACGAGACACAAGGCGAAGTCAAGATTTATAAGAGTTCGAGTAAAACTTTTTGCTTCTCTCGCGCTTTGATGGAATGTGTTCCAATCATTTGCTCTGACTTTCAGAAAAATATCAAGAAACCTTACCAAAGTTCTTTTACAGTTTTCTTTCTTGTTTAATGATTGTAATTTAATTTACTGAGATAAAATGTAAGGGTTTTTGTAAAATATGCTTAAGGAGTGTAATTACGCATTTCCCAACTATTCAATGCTAAATAGAAACCAACCAATCAGTTTACCTCTCTCCCTGTCATGCTTTGAAAATAGGTAGGTATTGTTGATACTGTTATAAAAATTAGCTGTTTAAACGCATGCACTTTAAATGTGTATGAAAAAAAATATCCTAAAATTAACAAAGCAAAAAATAATTCTTCATTTGTTTACGACAAGTTAAAATGCATTCTTAAAACATTTTGAATGGTTCTATATCTTGAATGTTTTTAGACTAAGTGAAAAATATCCTTTGTTGCTCAAGAGCCAACCTGTGTCTGCCTTTTCTCTGTTAAGATTCTTTATTAGCAGTTCATTCGTTGTTTGTTATGAAATTGAAGAATAAAAAACATCATCGACTGTTTCCGAAGATCAGAGAAATAATCTCCTTACTGTTTGCCCAAGCAATCTCCTAACTGTTCCTTCTGCCATCCTGTTATCAAGTGGAGCTTTAACTTCCTTAAGCCCTGTCTATGATAGGGAGGAGTCAATGCTTCGATACAGTTGGCGGATTAGAATTAAACGAATGACGTCGAACATCTTCGACACTGCATCCCCCTTCCCCCCGTACGATATATCCTCTGACGCTCCATAAATCCTTGACCTTTTTTATATCTCTGCCAGATTCAGATGTCATCTTAAAACGCTTACTTTTCACTAAATCGCCTTTGCTGGTTTAGTTCGGTTGCTACGTTACAGTGACGCGCGTCTATAGCGATGCGCGGTAAGTCGCATTGTACTTTCAATTCTTATGGACTTGACATAACGCAACTCATTATTCACACTTACTTCGGATGGCGCATGTGCATTGAAAGTGTAATCTTGCTGGAATCGAAAATGTAAGTTGAGATATCGTGATACTATCATTATCTACGATACGACTAGAAGATGCTCCAATATTGCTGAGAAGATAACTCCATATTCCTTTTTTCTCCTTCAAGTTTGACAATGAGAATGGCATATTTTCTTTTGAGTATTAATCAATGATAATAATAATAACATAACTTTATTTTCGATATCATTGAGCCCCAAGCTGAATATATAACTTCAAGATAGCGGATATCGTTTTCGATATTATCATTTTGGAAAAATTAAGGCTTTAAAACAAATACGCAAATGGTGAAGGTCTGTCAAAATATTGGTGGCCCTGCATCTTTTGATATTTGTGAACTAAGCGATATGCTAGCTAACTGCAATCCTGCAAGCCGTTCAAATACGCCATTTTCCGTAAAGGACATACTGAATTTGACCGACGACCAGTACTTTTTCAATAATGCATCATTGGATAAGATACTTATGGATATGAATGAGAACTACAACCAAAATCTGGTATTTCCCCAGGAGCAAAGGTGGGAAAATGATCATACTGTGGGTGGTAATACTTTTGAACCTTTGTCTTTTCCAGAATCAAATGAATTCAAAACCACACAGATTATTAGACAAACTTGCTCTCCATCCTCTTCACCAGCATCTTCAATTCATAGCTCTTCTTCGGTGTGTGGTCCCATAATTACTACATCATTCTCTTCTAACACTGTAACTTTGAACTCTTCATATCCTCAGTCAAAGATAGATGGTAGTTCGGAGCAATGTAATGAAAATATAAACAATCAAAATTTATGGCCAGAGTGCAAATTGCAAAAACGATGTGATATAACTGCTCGCCAGGTACATCCTACCCGCCAATTGCATAATAGTAAGTAATCTATTAATATTTTTTAATATTTTTTCAAGATATTTGCTGTTTGCGTGTATTTATGATGCTTTGAAAATGTATATTTTTCAAAAACGGTTAGCTGTATTTCATCTATAACTTAAAGCATTCCAGAAAGTAAAAAAAAAACACTTGATTTATGTCATTTGCATTGTTGACTTTTGCATTGTACTTTTGATCGAACAGCGTTCATGGACACTTCATGGGCTCTGTTGCCATAGTGAAAAATGACACTGTCTGTCATAAAGTAAAAATTCATAGTCAGTGATGCAATTTCAAATATTATAATATGTTTTCCATAAGTCAAATTAAAAACGAATCTGAATATTCTTAGAATGTGTTGAAAAGTCTGAATGGATCTTGTTCAAAGCTACGCCGGCGTGTTTTGCTTACGTGCTTTGATAATTTTAATCTCTTCAACACACTAGTTTCAGAAACCTTTGTATAAAAATTGAATCTGGAAAAAATTAAAATCCAATTTAAAGCAAAAATACTATAATTAACCATTTCTTAGGTTGGAAAGCGTAATTATGAAAAAAGAGTCAACTTTTAAAAACCTGTAGTTGCTCATTAATTACCACTTGGTCTAGTCTTTTCTTGTTCCTTGCAACAAGAAATAAAAAGTCATTTGAGAAAATAGTTCCAAAAATTATACTAGGTTAGTTCTACCTGTTTATTTTTAACAATAACTTACCAATCTAAATAGCGTGCTAAATTTGAACTTCGAACATTTCTTGGGGTCTTATTTTACTTGGTGTTCTGAGATACTGAAATTCCAGCTCAGATTCTAAAAGAATTTAGTATTACTAATTACTTTCAAATTAAAAGTAAAAACAAGAATGCATTACTAAATTATAGAAAGTTTTGTTTTTCCTTATTGCACGAAAAATACTATTGCTCTGTTGCTATATGTGGCTTGAATTGTTTATATTTAACATTAATATTATATACGATATTATAATTATATAGAAAACAATTTTAAATCGTACTGCTTTTGAATTTTTTAACTTGTAAGTGTCAAATTATAGTCATTTTATCAAGCATCTAATGCTTCATTTTGGGATAGATAGGCAGGTCCTGATTAACGCACGGTCCTACAGGTCCGCGGACCTGGGCACCACAATTTTAGGGGCATCAAGATGGGTAAATTTGTCATTTTCCCCTCTTTTGGAATTATTTTGAAAATGTAAGGATTTTCTTGTGAGAAGGGTACAAAAATTTAATCAGGACCTCTGCATCACTTAGGCTTGATTGAGCATTGCGGATTTGCTTTTAACAGGAATTAAACGATTGGGATTAACGATGAATTTCTGTTGAACTCATGGCAGAAAAATAAATCTAAGAACAAATTTTGAGCCCATTTTACGAAAAAAGTACCAGCTAAAGGGTAACGAAAACAAATAGTATAATGGAGAAAAACATTTTTGAAATATTTAGTGCTTGTTGGGAGTTTTTTAAACAGAACCGTTCGCTTAATGCTCAATTCGTAAAATAATAATAACAATAACAAAAATAATAACCTCTCACAAATGAGTCTGTAGTTTTTTCGTCTAATCATTTTTTAAAGGGAAAAAAAATTTTGGCCGTCAATAAATAAAGAAAAAAGAAAAAAGAAAATTTCTTTAAAAAAAATCTCTTTGGATCGATTAATTTTCCTGCGATAAATTTAAAACACATTTTAGTCTTGATGTTTAAGAGACGCAAAGATTTGTATTCTAAATCATCTTATTATCCTAATGTTGCCAAACAGTAGTTCTTTTTGTCTCATTACTTTCTTAAAGAAAAAAAGCAAGTTTTAGTACTTCAAAAAAAGAAAAAACAAAAAAAAACATAGGAACACTCATTGAATAAAAACATTTTCGTGAAGTGTTTAATATTTCCCTGTATTAGATTCAAATAAAACCTTAATCTACTGGAGACAAAAAGATACACATTCTAAATCATCTTGCTGTTTCAATGTTGCCGAACAGATTTATTTTCATATTTTACGTTTCAATGATGCGAATAATTTTAGAAATAGGATCCAAATATATTGTTAAAAAATCACTTTTCGAAGGACAAACATCAGCATATACAATGAAAACATTTCAAAATTTGACTCTGCATTCGGTAATCAACACTGAGGGGCAACAAAATCTGCAAATGAAAGCTTACATCTGAGCTGTTTAAAAATTTTTTATATAAATTATTGAAAATTGCCGTGTTGTGGGAAAAACACATTTCTGGTTAATTATGGCTTTTAAGGGGTTACAGTACCTTTCGAACAAATTACTTTAATTTAAGTGAAAAAGTTAATTCTTTGAAATATTTGTTTCTGCACTTGTTTAACAATCAATAATTTATTTTCAAACATTAAGAATTTTGAAAACTTTTTTTTTTAATTTGAAAAATTTAAGAAAATTTCAATTTTTTAAAAACCCTAAGGCTTTTTTGTTTCTGCACTAATTTCAAAATTTCTTTTTGCAAAATGATCACAAGGATTACCTCTAAAAACCTGTGCATTCATTTTCTTATATTTTGATTAGAAAATATTTTGTGATCTTTTATGTAAAAAAATCTTAGAAAATTTTGTTTTTCTAGGTTTAACAAAGTCTAAAAATTTTTGTAATTTGTGAAACGCTTCTTCAATGCACAGTTTTGTTAAATATATTATCTTGAGTGCAAAAAATATTGCTTTAAAGTTATATCTTTAATAGAAAAATTCATTAGCATTTCCAATAACATAGAAACACTAAAAACTGATCACCGAGAAAAAGCACTTTAAAGTTTGGCTTTTCCATTAGAACACATAGCATGCATGCCCTAAAGTCACTCATAACTTTTTTAATAATTTAGCTAGAACAATGCTATTTTTTCTGAGTGTTTCAAATAACTTTTACTTTTGAAATAAGCAATAACATTTTTTTTTTGGTTTTTTGGTCATTTTTGAGGTACTGTAACCCCTTAAGGCAATAGGTACTGAAATAAGTTATTAGAAAACCAATTTAGAGGTATAAATAAGATTTAAAAAAAAAAAAAAGATAAAGAAAAAAGTTGAAGAATAAGTCACGGTGTTGATTAAATGTTCTTTCAAAAACGTGTGTGAAGCGAGCTCTTGCAAACTCTTTTTTTTTCTTTTCTAATAGTCATTTAGTGCACTGAAGAAAAAAATCATAAATGCTTCAAAATATTATTCCAAGTCTTACCTGGTTTCAAGATGAACATTCCCATTTATGTTAAAGTTTGCTAAGTCAGCACTTTTGTTGTTAAACATTGTAAGTTGCCCGTAACTGTTGGCCCGTACTATTATGAAAATATTCAGCGTATCCTTGGACTCCGACAGTATTTTGTAAAAAAAAATAAAAGTACATATGCACTACGTTAAAGGTATAACTTGTAAAAGTGGAAGCATTAAGAAGGCGCCTCTGTATTTCGTTTTATCCATACAAAAAATTATCAAATCACATCCCAAGCTGAAACTTCCGCCTTTAATATTATATGTTAATGTATAGTTTTAGAGCAAAATGTTTCCTTATTGGTATAACATTTGTATCAAAGACGTATGAAATATGTTAACTGATCAGGAACAATGTTGTTTATAAAATAGGTTTTTACAGAATGTGGGTTTCATTAGTGATTTGAAAAAAGTAAATTTCAAAAAAAAAAAAAAAATTAATTCTCTCCTCAGCGAGTTACATCATTCCCTCTAAACAGCCCATTTACCCCACATAATGGTAATAAAATGAAAAAAAATAGTGGTGAAAGGTTTACTGTTGTCTTTGGAATCAATTTGAATTCATCAAACCAGGTAGTAGTTCTGACACGTGTCACTTACTGGGGGGGGGGGGGGGAACTAAACCTTAACACCCCTCCCCTCATTTGGCGCCTCTTTGAGTTTTCTCTTAAACATACGCAATTTCCGGTTACCGATCGTAGCACCACCTACATGCCATTAGCTAATATTCTACCAATAAAGGTAATAAAACTTTATAAGATAAGTGTCAAATTTAAAAAATTATTTTAATTAAGTCCAGTTTTTTTTCTTTATCAGCGCAAATCTTTATAAACATCATGTATAATGAACCACTGTTGCTATATTTAAAAGGGGGTTTTGGATTTCTGACCACATATTCTACTCTTTCCACTTAAATCCTCTCGCCACCATCTCAAGTTTTAGCGTGGGTACTGCTTTGAACTTACGATTTAAAAACTTTACGATTCTTTAAATCGCACCAATTCGGGTGCTATCTACTAGTAATAAACATCGCTCCTCTTTCATATGAAAGAGTTTTCAATGAGCTCACATGATTCACTCAGCCCTTGGCCCAATATTTCTCTCTCCTCTCTCTCTCTTTCTCTCTTGATGCAGTTATCGTGCAGTGTAACTTGCCAATTGATTCATTGCTGTGGAGAAGATAAAAAGATTCTTTAACAGGTATAGCAGCTCGAGAGTTTTTAAAACCTAACTAGAGGCTGTGGGATATTTTAAAATTTAACATAATCCAATGAATTGTTTTATCTAATAAAGATATTTGGAAGTTTCATCTAAATAGAGGATAGAAATAAAGTAGACGAATGGGATGTGAATGAGAAAACATTACTTATCGAGTGGATTTTATGTACTAAGTTGCAAAAAAAAAAAAAAAACACATTAAGTTGAGTTGAAGTTTTGTAGAAAAAAAAACAACTTTGAATTTACTTCAAATGAAGTCGAAAGACATTCCTTTCCAAGCCTTCGCGCTCACAATTAAATTTAGATACTTCTTATGCTTAAGCAATACAAAAGAGAGTGAAAATAAAAGTTATAGAGTAGATATGCGTTTTAAAGACAAAAAAAAAAAAATAATACATAAATAAACATAATAATTATAATAAAGGAAAAAAAAAACGTGCGTTTTGAGTACGAGAAATTGTAACATGCATGATGTTTTCTTTTGTATCATATGCAGCCATCTGAACATAAAAATAAAGATTAGGAAAGGCTAAGAGCCTTCTGTAAGGTAATTTGCATTTTATGAAGTTTAAATTTATAGCTTTCTGGTACTTTATTTTTGGTAGCTATGTATCGTCATTTAAATTTCATTGATAAAACAGAAACTTGTGGGTTCATATAGATAGTTTAAAAATTTGAGTGAATGAGCACCTAAGCTAACCATCATTCTTTTTTCCTGCTTTTACTATTTTGAGTGATTAACATACGAATTTCACTGTGACACATTTCTAAAAGTATATCCCGTGTTTTTGCATGCAAATGTAATTTGAGAGCAGATAGTAAATGAAATGAATTGAAAAACTAAGTAAAATACTCAATAGAAACACGCATGTTTTCCCACATGTAAGCATGTCCGAAATAATAAGGTGAAGTATATTCGTAAAATATTTCTTGTTCATTGCTCGAAAGGATGCCTCTCCGTCTTAATTTCATGAAATATTTTTTTTTTTTTTAATGCTTGGAACATGGATTGGCGTTATCCTTTTTTAGAGCAACATTTATTAGATTTTAAAGATGCACGCTATTGAACATCACACAAATATTCGCAACGCAAAAGCGGCGAGAAAAACTTCAGCAATCGCCAAACGCTTTTCTATTGTAAGTAATATAGAAACTATATTCTAGTAAAATGATATATTTTTCTTAGTTGCAATTCAATTCATTTCTTGGTGATTTCAGAGAAAATCTATAGTGTATCATTTTTGACACATTCACCTCATTCAACATTCTCAAATCTCGTTTGATTATGAATGAAAAACGCATCTTGCCAAAACGAGAAACTACCAGCCTTTACGTCTTGGGTTTCAGCAATCTTGCAAAAATAAATTGTTTGAGATGGAAGTTTTACTTGCAAGCACTGAATGACCTTTGCTGGGAAAATTACATCAGCTGATTTCCGGATTTTAAGGTTGATCCGTTACTCGCTTTGCTATCAGCGAGCTCGAAATTCTCGAGAATGATATGGAACGATGTTAAAAGTTCAAAGAGTAGTAACTACAGCTGTACAGGGTGCTCGGTCAAGATCATATAAATTTTCCAGCGAGAGCATTTATGCTCGAATTTTAAAACTTTGACTTCACCTCTGCGGAACATGGTGAGACAAAAACTATATTCTGTAGAAATGACATATCAACTGAAGAAGAAATCAGAAGTAAAATCATATGTATGACTCATAGCGAAACTGAATTATCTCCTTGTAAATGATTTTACTATGCCTTTTTAAATAAAGCCCATTGCAATTTTTTCCTAAGGAAAAATAAGAGAAGCATTCAGGCTATAATATTTGTCATCCGGCACTTACCTTCGAAAATGTGAGTTGATTTACTTTTATACTAAAAAATAAAGTGTGGTAACATTTAGCAAACAAATACGCATTTTAAAAATATGGAGATACACCACTTTTTCAGTGAACGACACATAGTAAAATAATGAGCATAAAATTCAACTCCTAGGCTTATAAAGGGAAATTAAAGAATATTAAATAAGTGTATGTTTTAGTTGGGAGTTAACAAGCACTGGGTTCTACAGTAAACTCCCGGTTATATGTGGTGCGGATTTTCCATGTTTCTTCACACTTTCTAAAATAAAATTCTGCAATGGTTAACTGAATGTTGCTAAATGCACACATTTAAACTTTGGCAATTGAAAATCTCCATTTAGATCATTGCTATTCCTTTCTTCTCCCTCCCTCCCAATGATATCAAACTCTCCAAGATCACCGAAACAGGACTAATTAAAACCAGGTTTTAGGTCAACACTTCCCTCTATACTTTATAGATATGCGCTACTTTCGGATTTTTAGATCTGTACTACTAGAGTTGAAACTTAACTTCTTGATCTACGCAACTTGCTGGTTTTTAGATCGACGATACTTAAACGGGTAAGCGAGTGCTTGAAAAAGACCAGTCTTGCTTGAAAAAGTCCCTTCTATATGTTTAGGGCGTAACTTAGCTTGATCTGTTGATGTGCGTCTGCGCTTAAATTTTAATCATTTGCCTCACCTCCTCTAATGCATGTTGTAAATTTCATATAGTTTCCACGCTTCCTTCAAGGTGCTGCATTTACGGTGGCCAGCAGTGTACATATATTTATGAAAAAAATTTAAAAAAATGAAAGAGAAAAAGATAAAGTAATCTTCGTCAATCTTCTATAAGTAAAGTTTTTATGTCTATTGTGTCATATATACATCGAACTCTCAACCATGGTAGATATAAAATCACTTCATTTACTCTCTAGGATCACTAGTGTTTGCAAAATAACCAAAAGAAATTTTAGTTAGAGCTTACAATGCGTAAGACTGTCTCGTCAAAGTAACTGTGTGTTGCCTTCGACCTTATGCTGTTGCACGCAATAAATTTAATTGAAATGAAATTATTTATCAAGAATTTAGGCTGTTTAAAATGCTGAAAAATACAAATATGTTAGTCGGCTCAAAAGATATTTCAAACAAGTACTCTTCTCTTCTCTTTTTTTTATTAAATTTAGTCTCGATCATTTAACCTGACTTTAAAAAAAAAGTATCCTTTTTTTTAAACTTCTTTACTAATAGAGTCAGTACACTTTTTACCTTTGTGTTATGTATCCGTTTTTTTTCATGAATATTTTACTAATTTTTTACTACATGATTTTATTGTGACAGTTTCAAATAATCTGTAGTTAAAAAGAAACAAACGAATCTGAGGAAGAAACACAGAACTAAAGAAAGAATTACACAACTATAATAGATTATGAAAAAGGAACTTGAAACAGTTTTGATGGTAAAAAAATAATCCTTATAAGGCGGTAAATTAAGTGAAAAAAAATTGTATGATCTTTAAAATGTTAGTTGTATTTGTTTAAAAGAAGTGAATTAAAAATGGTTCATTGCAAACACCTGAAATTAAACTAGATATGATGAGAAAATAATTAATGTAAGAAGCAAGCTAATATCCTTTTATTCTTTTTACGTGCAACTATAAATGTGAGTAACTTCTCATGAGTAGGATATGAATAAACATCCCAATTTAAAAAACTATTGCGCTTTTTAAGAGAGCGGTTTTAAAAGACAGAAAAATTGCTTACATTTAAAATGCTTGATATAAAAGAGCAAATTGAAGACTATTATGTGCCGCATTTTTTTGGTGAAAAACAATCAGTTCGGGAAAACTGAGATCCTGATGTCTCTTTTTGGGTAAAATAAAGTGAAGAGGATATCCTGGTTGCGTCAGATGCCCATTTCCAATAAAAGCGAAATGATATGAATCAGCGTTGCTGTTTTCAGAGCATAATTGCTTCGAGCGAAGATGCCGTTATTTCAGCACATATAAGATTTCAATTTCTATAACAAACGAACACACTTCAAATTTTGTTTTTATTTGTCTCATTAATTTTTATTTTCCTATTTCTAAGATTTTATTTACTTTTCTTTGAAAAAGATTCAAAGAGATTGAAGAAGATCATTTGAAGTTTAACTTAGATCTCTCATTATAAAAATCATATTTTGTTAATTGAAAATAAACCGAGTGTTTATTTTCAACACTCCATTGAAACTTAAGTTTGGAATGTTTCTAAATATTTTTACAGTGCTATTTTTAGGCAAAATCACATTTTTTATGCTCCCTGCATACCATTTTAAACATTTATCTTTGTTAAAACATTCTATTTTCATGTAAATTACGGTTTAAAAAATGATTTATGCTGAAAATCAAACCTTACAACTTTTTAGGCTGACATCTTGAATTTTCCCATTTTGGTAATTCTTTTATTCGTATACTTTTCATAAATATTAGACTGTAAACTATAATGTCGCAAAGCGATTTAGAAAGGAATCCCTATCAGTCACATTAAAAACAAATGCTAAGAATCCGTTTTTCATCAAAACCAGCCCAAATCATTTGCTTTATTATGACATGATTTGTAATGTAAACGTATCCATAATGTAATGTAAAATGACCCACTGTAAAAACGTACCCATTACATTAACTACAATACTGTAACAAATTGCTTAATCAACTCTCATGTGTGATTGTAGTGGCTGGCACATGGCACAAAAGTGAGAAACCACGTGTATTCAATTGCAATTCAAATTTACAATCGAAAAAATATTAATCATAAGGCCAATTTATTGAAAAACTAATTCAATCCAAATTATTTTCACCAACTTCAGAAAGGATGTGGCTATCAGTTCATATCGTATGTATGTTTTTTGTTTTTGGTTTTTAAATGACTTCTCACTGTTTGAACCAATTTTAATGATTGTTTTTCAATCGACAAGGGATGATCTAACTTAGGTCCCGAAGCTTGTTCATCAAAGTTGTTCCTTCGAAAAAAAAAAAAAGTTATGAGTGAAAAACAATAATTATCATAAAGAAAAATAGATACCTTAGTGCTATAATTGCAAATTATAATTTCAACGTTTATGATGCGCTAATACGCAGGGAAACTGCAGACACCTGTTTCGGCGTTACAAGGAACGCCTTTTTCAATGCAAAACATTGGGAGCTTATGGATGCACAGACATTCGACAAAAGCTGTATTAGTGCATCATAAACGTTAAAATTATAATTTGCAATAATTATCATGCTAATCTGAAAGTGATATTTACTTATTAAATGATCATATATGAAACACACATTGTTAAAAAAAACGGTTGCCATAAAACAGCTGTGTTAATAATAATTACAGCGAGAACTCTGAATGAAGGCTTCTCTGTTACAAGCACGAAATGCATTCACTCTCTTTGCTCCAGCGATATTTTAATCCTTACCTATGCAAATAAAGTACAACAAAAAGGCCAACTATGAAAGACATGGGATTTTTACCACGGGCAAATTGTATTGGTGAATTACATAGATTAGTTTGAGAGTAATATTAAGAAGCATGCTACTAATTGAAATAAAGTAATGAGTTACTGTTGCTGCAACTTTATTCTGTTTTAAGTAAGCGTCTTCTATTTTTAATTGGTGTAACAAACGATATGTTATCAAACTTTGTCCACCCAATATATTCAACTGTAAAACAAATTGAGACAAAAAAGGAAGACATAAAAAAATAAGTTGACGATGAGTAGCGTTTGGCTTCATTTAGTTAAGTGTCGAAGATGAGTAAGTACGTTACAGCGATGATATATAAACGGTTGAAATTGAATCGGCATACATATAAATCCTGAATAAGTTCAAAGATTGGTTTTTAATGCCACTCACTCAAAGGTTTACTTTTTTTAAAAATAAGGCGTGTTTATACGAAAAAATAAGGTAAAGTTTCATGATGGCAATATCATACTATTTCTGAAATAATTTTATACTAAAAGTGATAAAAAAAACCCTTTAAAAGTGGAAAAAAAATAGACCAAATTAAAAAAAAACTCCAAAACTGCAGCTATCAAATTTCTCTAAAAAATAAAAAGTAATTTCTTTCTTTGAGCTCCTACAGTTCAACCTTTTAAACGTAATTTTGAAGTCGGTGCAAATGACGGAAATGATACGAAACCATAAATCGAATGCAGATATAAATTTAAATAGACCCCAAGTTCTTCAATAGCATTCTAGCATTCCATTACCTCACATTGATGACGACATATTCGTGTAACGGTATAAATGCTTCGTTCCTAGTTTTAAGAGGTTTTTAAAAAATGAACGAAATGTGGTTACACATGATTAGGCATGATTTTTTTCTGTATTTTTTTTTCTTGCTCAGCTTAAAAAATGTGTTTAAAAGTAATATCGATCGTGTTGAAAGAATGAAATTATTTGTTACTTTTTAAAGCACAATCCAGCTGCAGTTTTGATGCCAGTTCTATTTTATTTTTGTTAATCTAAACTCTAAACAATTAGACAATACTGATACTTAAAAAACGAAGCAGAAAGGAAGTGCAGAATTATGCTTGCAAGAGTGTGAAATGTTTTTTTTTTTTTGCTTTTTCTTCAAATTTAAAAAAATGGATTGAGCTGGTGTTATATTTAAACGCATCAATTATTTCAAAAACAGGAAACTGTCCAGGATCCTTTATTTGCATGTGGCATTAAATAAAATGCATGATCTAATGTGTACTATTCAAATAAATGAATTACATGCGAAAGTATAATCAGGGGGAAAAGGGTAAATTATATTTATATATAGATTAACTGTTAGTTTAGCAATACTCATTTTTGATAATTCGAAACAAGGGCATCTTTTGGGGGCTTGAAGCAAGGGGCAAGTTCCTTTTTTTCAAATTTTAACATTGTATTGTTTATTCTCATCTATTTTTATTTACCCTTTTCGATATCCTTTTTCGAAAAGGTTCATTAAGTTGCGAACTGTTCGCCATTTGTAGGCGTTTTCCACCTCACTAAAAATGTACAGGGGAAAATTTGTGAGCTAAAGGTGCTTTAAATGATAAAACTGGGGTAATAAATCTTGCATGTTAAATACTTAATATGTTTTTTTTTTCTTTTTCATTTTTTAATTTTATAAACGTGGAACTATATTATTTTTTACTTCCTATCATTTTATAGGTTAATGTATTGTGCGTATTACACTAGTTGAGAATAAATCAGAGGCCAGTAATATTGCGTAAAACCTTGATTTTTTTTTCCAATGCTGTATTTTCTTTCTTTTTTTTCTTATGTTTTGTTACAGCGATATATGTATGTATAGCTGTGTGAGAATGTGTATGCTATAAAATTGCTGTAAGAAAACACCACAAAAAACTAATTTTTAACGGATTAATAACACAGGCCAACAAAAAAAACCTTTTTGAAAACTTTTTTTTAATAGCTGATCTTGATAGATTTTTATGTGCTGAATCCAAATCTGCTTGTAGTTTTTATGTATCACCCTTAGTTTCCAAGCAAAATGTATTTTATTATATAGTCTAATACCCATTTACAGTATATAGGGAAATCAATGAAACACTGTAGAATCGTAAAAATGGTTTGTATTTACAGTAAAATACTTGGAATAGTAATTTTATGTGATGATACAAGGTTCACTTGTCAACTGGAATTGCTTTATATTTT
Organism: Uloborus plumipes; assembly: GCA_038373865.1. Lineage (NCBI taxonomy): Eukaryota > Metazoa > Arthropoda > Arachnida > Araneae > Uloboridae > Uloborus > Uloborus plumipes. The sequence continues at coordinate 161,802 of JAXGGA010000479.1, read as the reverse complement.
CTTTCCCTTTTTTCCTTGAAGCTTCTTGTGTAGCTTTTCCTGCGATGAATAGCTTGCTGAACTTCCTGGTGAAGTGACCAACAGTAATCCCCCATCATGTTGTAGCATGTGTTTCAGCAGTGCTGCCAACATCATCTTTGTTCATTAGACCTATTTTTTCATGTTATCTTAACTATGAAAAAGCTGTTAAATTCTAAAAATGTTTCTTTATTTCATGAATGTAACTATAAAATGTGAATAAATGGTGGGTGATACAACTTTTTAAGCATCATATTTGGATTCAGCAACCTAAACAACATAAGAATAAGGTATTTTCATTAAAAAAGTTTTTTCATCGTTGGCCTGTGTAATTAAGACTAAGAAGGTGCAGATTCTTAAAGCCTAAACTGATCCACAACTGGAGCAGAAGCTTTATGCCATTTCAAATCCATGGAAATCATTGGTTCCCAACCTTTTAAAGATAATTGTTCAGGAAGTGGGTACTATATTCGCAATTACCTTGAAAAACGTTTACTCTAAAAATAAATTAGCTGCAGCATTTTATTTTTAAATCAAGAAAATAAATATTTTTACTACAAACTTTAATCATTCAAATTAAAAAAAAACAGATGTTTCTTAGCAATCTGGAGGAAAATCAAGCAGTAGTCAATGAGACATTTGATATGATATTACTTAGTTTCAAAATTTGTTTAATAGTTGTTACTTCGTCTAGAGCACATTATATATCGAACTCCAAACTTACTGTCGTTGTTTAGTAGAATTAGAAATGATTATATCTTACGTTGATTTGATAATATTTAATAATTTTATTTTTTGACTGAACAATGACACAACCCCTGGCACTTATTTTGACTCTCTTAAAATCCCACTTTACCCCTTCGAGGGTAATTACCCCCACATTGGAAACAACTGGTGTAACCCTTACTTCGCCCAAATTCGCGCGTTTTAAAACGAAGGGAATTTTTCAAGGCTTTTTCTCCTAACTCACGATTTCGCTTTCTTCCCTAAATTGTTCGTTTTACTTCATAGAGATAGTGAAGAATTTTATTATTTAATTCATGGCTTATATCAATTCGTTTTCATATGATGTTTAATTCTTTTCTTTCGCAGAAGTTAATTTTCATTTGATTCTCTGCAACCAAATACCAAAATTATCTAACCTTAAATAGTCATGGTTTTCAATCAAATTACTTCATTACTGCATCGACTTACAGTGTGTTTCGAAATGATAGGTCCACCAGTAAAAACGAAAGTTATGCTGGTAAAAAAAAGGTTGTATTGTGTACAAAGCACTATTTTATAAACTACATTACTTCATTCAATGTAAAATAGCTCATAAATAATTTACAAATAATAGGAATAATGAGGGAAACTAAAATTAGATGAAACAGCTGTTTCAAAAAGATAGGTCCACTGAACCACGCATCAAATAAATGTTGAATTAATAAGAAATTTTTCTGTTTTTTTTTCTGAATAAGCTCATAAATCCTATTTGGCATGGTTTCTACAAGTTTATGCAAACAATTTGTCCCTATTTTTGACCATTCGGAGGAAATAACCCTTTTTAAGTCTGCAAGTACTGTTGTACTGCCTTCTGCCTGCATACACTGCTCTTGCGAGCATACCCCACATGTTTTCTACTGGATTCAGGTCGGGGCTGCAAGGTGGCTAATCGATAATATGTACAACATTATCCAGAAACCATTCAAAAGTGGACTTTTCAGAGTGCAGAGGAGCATTGTCCGGTTAGAACATGAAGAATGAGCCCCCAATGGGTTCTGATTGTGAGAGAAAATATTGTTCAAACAGCTTGTTATAGCCAGCAGCATTCAAACGATTGTTTACAAATGCTATATCAGTTTTTCCTGTCCCTCTGAATCGGGCACACACCATAACGGAACCACCATCAGCTTGCCTCTTCGAGAATATCTGTCTATCGTTGCGCAGATCGTGCCAGTAATAATGCCAACCATCTGGACTATCCAGGTTGAATTCCTTTTTATCACTGAATATCACACGATGCCTATTTTGTTTCCAGGACATCTCTTCCTGTGCGAATTTCAATCTCTTTTCTTTGTGCTTTTTAGTCAATTTCGGAGCCGCTTTCCTTTTCCCGTAAAGAAAATTGCCGAACTTCTTTACCGCTCTGTGGACTGTAGATTTTGATATTGAAGGGTTTAGTTGTTTGGCCAAAGTGGATATGCTCATTATTTCTGGATTTTAGGTCCCTTACGATAGTGCTTCGTTGTAGGGGTGTCACTTTTGATTTGCGGCCAGATGATTTTTTACTGCTATAAGCATTTCCAAATAGCAAAAAAATGTTTGCAACACTTTGTGATCTGTTTAAAAGCTTACCTATTTCTCTGTTCGATTTTCCAGACTGTTTTAATGCATCAATTTTTCCCTGCTCAACCAGCGAAAGACTGCAACGACAACCCGTTTTGTTTGATTACAAAGTGCTGTTCAAATCTGTTTAAATACCTCCACAGCAGCAAGCATAATCCCGTAGTAAGACTAAGCAACGATACTTATGCAAATTTTTGGAAATAAACGTGGTTGGGGCAAAATTTCTGAAGGTGGACCTATCTTTTTGAAACGGTCTGAAAATGAAAATTTACATCAAATAAGAAAAAATGATTCATTTTTTGAGAAATTTCATCAAACATAGTTTTAACAATTACAGATATATAATCACTGTCAAAAAAAGTGATTTTTATTCTCAATTAAGAGTCGAAATTTTGAAAAATAAGGGTGGACCTATAATTTCGAGACGCGCTGTACAAATTACAAAATCGAATAGAACTGCTACTTTAGTAAGTTTTATTTCTTTAAATACAGGCCGTCCAAATTATTAGAAGCATCATAATGTTTTGGCAAAATACAGCTGGTAACAGAACTTTTTGAGTGTTGTTTCGCTTTGCTTATTTACCTATAGCAGGGTTAACCCTCTCAAACAGTCAAAAGTCATGAGGCTTTTGACTGTTTAATCAGAATAAACATAATATGTTGTGTACAATTGCTGCATTACTCATATACAGTCTCTAATATACGAAATCAATAGAAATCTTTGCAGTCATTATTTTTTAACTTATTATTGATGGCTATATAACGGCAAACAATTGCTGTGGCTTGCTGTGGCTTAACCCTCTCGCTGCGCATCCCGCGATTTCCACGGGCAACGTAGAAGTAGCAAAATTTGCGCAACCCGCGATTATCGCGGGGATCCCCGTTCATGGTTTCATTTCATCTTTTCTGTAATGTTTAATTGTTTATTTAGATGTCGACTAACAGATGGCGTTAGTTGTCCACGTTTCTGCGAATAATAATATTCAATATTCTGACAACTTTTTTCTATGATCTAATTCTATATTGAAAAAAAACTCTTTTACAAAAATTTTTTGTATATTTTAAGTCTAAAATATATGTAGATTTGAAATATGTAATGAAAAAAATATGCAATTTTTGAACCTATTTTGATAAAAAAAAAAAAAAAGAAAAACGCAACGAGAGGGTTAACCCTGCTATTGGTAAATAAGCAAAGCGAAACAAACGGAAACACAAGTTCACAGTTGCAGCGACGAGAATGCAGAGCGAGAATGCACCTAAAGCAAGCTCTTATTTGTTTATGCTCTGATACTAATGCGTTACAGTTATGATCAAACATTACCAAATGTATAAACGGAACTTCACTCAAGAACTAAGCATGCAAGTATAGAGGAAATCCATGGAGTGTGTAATAATTTGTCTAGAGAATGTACAATGTAACGATCCTCAGTATTTACTGCTCTGTATGAAAAGTCCATGTGCAAGCAAAATTAAAATTCATAGCTCAGATAAGATAAAGGCATATTCAGTTTGAATGAAGGTTCATCCCCTTCCATGTTATTTACGCTTAGCCGATTTTATTCTAGATACGAAATAAAAAATCCACTATGCCTTGATAATGATTTCTTTCACAAATTTATTCTCAGAACGATGGCAGAAAACTTCGCAGAAAATAATAGATGATAAAAGCTAATAAATTGATACGCCTTCAGCAATTATTAAATGCTTGATGTTTTGGATGTTATTTGTCTTTTATTTGTTGTTATTTATTGTTTAATGCATGGAGACAATGCTTTTAAATATTATATTGAAATGTCAGAGTGGTGATTGGTTAAAGCTCCATTATCCAACATTTTTTTTGCTGAAAATACAGAAGTACTTTACACTCAAACATTGAAAAAATACTGTAAAAATAACTTATTCTTCAATTATTTTTTATTTTTCACAGAAGGACAAAATATAGTTATTCTCAAGAGCACAAAAGAAAACAAAATGGCATTTAGCAGTTTTCGTTTCTTTTCTTTTTTAATATTCCATCTGCACAAAAATTGTTATCTACAAGTTAAAAATAGATTGAATAAAATTTGAAATGTGAATTTGAATGTTTGTTATCAACAAAAATGCTTCAGACCTAAAAAAAAAGGTCAATTTTCATATTTCCGATGATATTGTATAATTGCACTAACTTATTTCGTCTTAATGATACATCACTAGTATGGCGTAGTACTGCTCAAGATTTGGATTACGGGCGTTTCTCATCTTGTGATGAAACATTGTTTCCAAACACACCGGTCAGCTTTTTCTCAAATTCATCTGAAATATCTTATAGTGCAGCGAACAAAATGTCATAAAATTTGTAATCTTTAATTATTATAGCGATCAACCTCTTCATTTTATTTATTTTTTATTATTCATTTAAAGTAAATATAAATGTCATAAAATTTGTAATCTTTAATTATTATAGCGATCAACCTCTTCATTTTATTTATTTTTTATTATTCATTTAAAGTAAATATGGGTAACAGGTATCACCTCATTCGTTTTGTCACATAATGGGAGATAAATTTCTTAAGAAGAAATTGCATGTAAAAATAAGCTGAAATCAGTTGATTCCAATGGCTGAGAAACAGAGCAGATTAGTGAAATTTTACCTAGAAATGTCACGTTCTTAATACCAAAATTTATTAGAATACGTGGTAGTATGTACAAATATTCTCTTCGTTTTTTCGCTTTTAGAATTGAGTCGTTTGGGATCAAAACCCGTTAAGTCCACTTTTAATGAAAAATGATTTGGTTTAAAAAAATGTACGCTTAAAAGCTTCTTTACCAATGGCTGACAGACAATAGTTAAAAAACCATTAGATCTCAACAAAAAGTGAATATAAACGAAGGGTTTTAACTCAAAACCCTTTAGATTCCGCCTTCGAAACTATTGATTTTGGGAAATGGATATAACTAAGTTTAGATTCTAAACGACTCAATTAAGGCTTTGTTCAGTGTTATCCAGTTGTTTTTATGTGTGTATTACAAACAGTAAGTTAAAGTGACATTTTCTCATCTATTTACCGGAAGTAATTTGAATACTTCCGCAGATTTTGTACCAAAAATTAATATCTGGAGCTCAGGATGGAGTAGCATTATTTCACAAGTAAAAAGTTAGCCTGAATCAAAACTAAGGGGCTCATTTAACTCTAACAGAATTCGATTGAATCAAATACGAGTAATAGCAACCAATAATCAACTAAAAGCGAAGCCAGAAAATTCCTTTGTCCGACTCAAAAGGAAATTTCTTGCTACGACTCTGACAGAAAGAGTTCGAAAGAATATGAACCAAATCGAGTTGAATCACTCCGTTAAGGAAGTATCACATATAAGAAAATTTGTTGACTCCAACTCTCAATTCGACCGCAACTTCAACTTTTCATTCTACTACCTGCCAAAATTAGCATGACACACGGGTGTTTTATGACCGAAGTTGACAGTGCTAATTCCTTTAGAGGCTGGAAATGACAATTTGTATCTCCCCGTCCCTCTTCTAGGATCAAATCCTACTCATACAAATACTATTTCACTCCGCGCTCTAGATGTCATTTAGAGACTATATATTTACGATTTCTTTGTTTTTTATTCTAGGTATAACTTTCTCTTCTGTCAAAAGTGAAGCGAATCCACGGCCCAAAAGCAAATCCAGTGAAAAGCATCAACCTGGGGGTTCTTTTTCTCGCGGGACAAGAAATAAGAGACGACCTCGAGTGCTATTTTCTCAAGATCAAGTGGCTGAACTAGAACGACGATTCGCCTATCAACGTTACCTTTCTGCACCAGAAAGGGACCACTTTGCAGCAACGTTAAAACTCACGTCGACGCAAGTCAAAATCTGGTTCCAGAACCGACGCTATAAAAGTAAGAGAATGCGACAAGAAAAAGAGGCATTAGAGGCACTAGATCCCATTTGCTACAGCCATCGAAGTAATATGATTCCCCCTCATCTTTCCAAAACCATAGGTTCATACAATCCAGCTTCCCTGCAGAATTATGTTCCTACATATCCTTTCAGTCTCCCAAATCCTGATGCAGTTGGAATGTTTGGCACCATTCATCATTTTCCTCAAGAAAACAGTTTTGTTAAAGAAAGACAGCCGTTGCCGTATAATGGAAGTGGTGATATGAATGATGTGTTTGGACCCTTCGATAACCAACTCATTTCAGCAAATCCACACTTCAGTGATAACCGTTTTGTGTATAACAACCAAGATATAGATCCAAATACGAAATTCATTTGAAACTTTTATGTGTTCTCAAAAGAAGGCTGGGCCTTCATGTTTGTGCATATGTGTGTTGTTGGTAAGCTTTGTTAACATTGCTTCAATGCATTTATTGATGGTTTCATGAAGATTTCCTCTTCTTCTGTATTATTTAAGCTAAAGCCCTGCATGTTTGTGAATAGCCATCATTGCATCTTGTTCTTGAAGTGTTTCAGCAATTAGATTAGCAAATATTTAAAAACAGTTTTATTTTGATTAAAAATAGTTATTTATTGACTCTGTATTGGCTTCAGTATTGTGCAGTGTGCAGAGACTGAGCGAGTAAAAAACAGAAAATATTTTTCTTTGTGGATCTTGGATGTGGAATTTTATGCGCGTTTTCAATAGTTTGCAGCAACAGTAAATTCACGTAAAATAATTCTTATTTTAATCAAACTAAGCAGTAAATCATTTGAGATAATTCATACGAATATTATTCTGTTACTAAACATTAAATTAGTACCTAAATCACGCTGAAAAACAGCAATTCCAGAGCAGATAATTTTAAATAATGCACACTAGGGTGGAACGAAAAAAATAAAGTTTTGATTTTCAATTAGCCTTAGTGCGGAAAAGTTGCCTTTTCATGTAAATAAGGTATAAATAAAATATGAAAAATATTGAAGCACGTCTTGAGGTGCCGCAAGTAGGATAAAGTATTGTAAAAATGCAATTTTTGCTCTATTTTCAAGTTTTTTTCAAAAATTGTTATACTCATCTTTTTTCTTTAAATGAGGTCAAAAAAGTAACTATTACGCCAAAAAGGCCACATAATATTCTTTTTTAATGTTTGGATGATTTCTTGAGGTGCCACAAAAAGATGAAGTTTTGCAAAAACGCACTTTTTGCTGAGCATCTGGGAGCATAAGACGTAGCAGTAGCGGATGTTTAGAGGGGGCGTTAATGGGTAGCAGTGATATGTGTGAGTAGGGGGTAAGCTCAGATCAGATGTCAATACCTTTGCCGAATTCACTTTTGTTCTCGTCTATCATGTAACAGAGTAACGTAAAATATCGATAGTTGGTGAGCTATTTCAGCGTTGTGAGCTAAAACAGCTCAGTCTAAGCAAATGCAGACGAGACATCTATAAGAACGTGCTATTTTTGGACACTTTAGTGATTTGAGTGAAGTTTTACTACCTACTTAGGAAGAATTCATGAAAGGTCACTGTTTTATTAGGCACAACCTCAAAAGTTGGTCAAGTCAACCGGGAAAGGATCCTTGTGTGAGTGAAATATCTGAGACTTAAGTTTCTAAAATTGAACAAATTTGATCAAAAGTTTCTATTCTAGTTATTTTTTACCAAAGAATTTGAGCAACGATAAAAAATTAAAAGAAGAAAAAGAACTGATTCGATCCTCGTTAAAATTAGAGAAGAATCTAAACGTTTATTTCTTGTTGTTGCCTACAGGAGACTACAAGAAAAAAAAACTTTGATACTTGCAGTTTGTATGAAAGAAAAGAAGGTGCCAGTCTTAGAACAAGAGTTTCTAAAGCAGTTGAAAACAACCTTTCTTTTTTAGAGAACATATATAACTTAAGTACAGATTTGAGATATTTAATAGATAAAAGGGTGCACAAGTACAAGAAGATTTTAACTTCATGTTAATCCACATAGGAGCATACACCTTAAGAAAATACTGAGACAGATCATCTTGAGGTTTTCAGTTTGATTTGTATTTACCACGTACAATCGAGGTATGTCTTTGCAAATGTAAGTCACTTGAAGTGAGCAAGTTTTCCAGGTTTTTTGAAGATAAATCTAGTAAGGTCCCACTTGATACAACGATACACTTAATAAATATTTCTGATCTGTACTTAAGTCATGTATGTTCTCTAAAAGAGGAAGGTTGTTTTCAACTGCTTTAGAAACTTGTTCTAAGACTGGCACCTTCTTTTCTTTCATACAAACTGCAAGTATCAAAGTTTTTTTTTCTTGTAGTCTCCTGTAGGCAACAACAAGAAATAAACGTTTAGATTCTTCTCTAATTTTAACGAGGATCGAATCAGTTCTTTTTCTTCTTTTAATTTTTTATCGTTGCTCAAATTCTTTGGTAAAAAATAACTAGAATAGAAACTTTTGATCAAATTTGTTCAATTTTAGAAACTTAAGTCTCAGATATTTCACTCACACAAGGATCCTTTCCCGGTTGACTTGACCAACTTTTGAGGTTGTGCCTAATAAAACAGTGACCTTTCATGAATTCTTCCTAAGTAGGTAGTAAAACTTCACTCAAATCACTAAAGTGTCCAAAAATAGCACGTTCTTATAGATGTCTCGTCTGCATTTGCTTAGACTGAGCTGTTTTAGCTCACAACGCTGAAATAGCTCACCAACTATCGATATTTTACGTTACTCTGTTACATGATAGACGAGAACAAAAGTGAATTCGGCAAAGGTATTGACATCTGATCTGAGCTTACCCCCTACTCACACATATCACTGCTACCCATTAACGCCCCCTCTAAACATTCGCTACTGCTACGTCTTATGCTCCCAGATGCTCAGCAAAAAGTGCGTTTTTGCAAAACTTCATCTTTTTGTGGCACCTCAAGAAATCATCCAAACATTTTAAAAGAATATTATGTGGCCTTTTTGGCGTAATAGTTACTTTTTTGACCTCATTTAAAGAAAAAAGATAAGTATAATAATTTTTGAAAAAAAAAACGTGAAAATAGAGCAAAAATTGCATTTTTACAATACTTTATCCTACTTGCGGCACCTCAAGACGTGCTTCAATATTTTTCATATTTTATTTATACCTTATTTACATGAAAAGGCAACTTTTCCGCACTAAGGCTAATTGAAAATCAAAACTTTATTTTTTTCGTTCCACCCTAATGCACACACACATGACATGTTTTGTTTTTTTATCCATGCGTTTATACGTAACATTGAATAGTGAGTTCAATTCCCAAGAACGACATTGTTTAAAAAAAGATGTAATGAATTCAGGTATATTGCATCATTATGTAATTTTAATCGTTGGCTAAGATACATTTTTAAATGTAAAGTAATCTGCGACATGCGTATGTGAATAACCTTTTCGCGTTAATATAGTTTTTACACGTTTATAGCGTGAAAGCTAATGAGCTAGTCAAAAAATTTAAAATAATGATATAAGTAGCAGCTCTTATAAGGATAGCCGCTTTCCTTAAATTTAAAATTTGTGTACATTTATTTAAAGTAATCGAAAACGAGATTTAATTAAAATATACTAGACTACTATGATTTATATTTTATGATTTAAATTTTAGATTTAAAATTATTTGCGAATAATTGATGAAACTTGTTTTGATCACTTGTTGAAAAAAAATGTTACGACAGTGGCTGGCCGAATTAAAGAAAAGAACTAACAATGCATACATTTTAAATGTATTTTCAACTTAAAAGTGTAAGTTATAGTTTTATTTTAATTGTGTTTCATAGGCGGGATATAATGGATTTCAGTGCTCTTTTTGGTTTAAATTACACAGGCCAACAAAAAAAACCTTTTTGAAAACTTTTTTAATTTTAATAGCTGATCTTGATAGATTTTTATGTGCTGAATCCAAATCTGCTTGTAGTTTTTATGTATCACCCTTAGTTTCCAAGCAAAATGTATTTTATTATATAGTCTAATACCCATTTACAGTATATAGGGAAATCAATGAAACACTGTAGAATCGTAAAAATGGTTTGTATTTACAGTAAAATACTTGGAATAGTAATTTTATGTGATGATACAAGGTTCACTTGTCAACTGGAATTGCTTTATATTTTCTTTCCCTTTTTTCCTTGAAGCTTCTTGTGTAGCTTTTCCTGCGATGAATAGCTTGCTGAACTTCCCGGTGAAGTGACCAACAGTAATCCCCCATCATGTTGTAGCATGTGTTTCAGCAGTGCTGCCAACATCATCTTTGTTCATTAGACCTATTTTTTCATGTTATCTTAACTATGAAAAAGCTGTTAAATTCTAAAAATGTTTCTTTATTTCATGAATGTAACTATAAAATGTGAATAAATGGTGGGTGATACAACTTTTTAAGCATCATATTTGGATTCAGCAACCTAAACAACATAAGAATAAGGTATTTTCATTAAAAAAGTTTTTTCATCGTTGGCCTGTGTTATCAGTTAGGATGCGTTACTTATTTAGATATTTTCTATGTCTAAGATATGACTCACATCTTTTATTGCACATTATGAAGAAAAAATGCATTTCTATATCAGTAATTTTAGATCTCAATAAAAATAATTATAAAGTTTGATTTTTCAAACACATTTCTTTTTCTGTGAGGAAAAGTGTCTCCAGTCCAAGTGAAAAACTCCAGTCATATTATTATTTGTTGAAAATTTTTAATGATGTTCTTGTTTTTTATGAATTGTTATTCAATAAAATTCTAGAAAAACATTTTACGAACCGTGTACTTTCTTTTCTTTTTTTAACAACAAATGTTTGTAAAAAGGAATGCACTCTCAAATTGAGAATTATTGAAGGTGTTTATGTAGATGTTTATATATTTATGCACTCATTAAAAAAAAAAAAATCTTCAGATTTAAACATAATAATTTTATTTTATTCTATTTTATTTTGATCCTTTCTTCAAAAGTTATTCTTTTAGCGTTAATATATTTCAACATGTGCACCTTTCATAGCTCTGTTTTGATTTTGAGGATTTCAACTTCACGCGAAGCACTATTACAGTCAGAATTTATCTGCTAGGGGCTGAGAGTTTGGTCATAAGAGTCCACAGATGGATATAAACTGTCACTTGCAATATGTATTAAAACCAAAGGCTCTAGGGGCGGAGGGGGGGAGCTGACATTCAAAACACCTTTGTATCGCCTCTGAGAGTTTTTTTCTTTCATAGAAGCCATTTTCAGTCTTCGACGTTAGCTCCACCTACAAGATTTTAGGTAAGATTGCGCCAGCAGAGAAAAACTTCATGAGGTATGGAACAAAATGAGAAAATTATCATGCGTAAATCGTAATTAGATTTTTAATCAAAATGTCTTTTTTTAGTGCAGGACTTTATAAGCAGTATAAGACTAAAATGTTCTAAAGATTCATTTCTTCTGAAATCGCTTATAATAAAGAAATATTCAGATTGTTTTTTTTTTTTTTTCCAATTTACAAGGCTCTCCGAAGTATTTGATAAACTACAGCTATATCCGGTTAGGCACTATTTTGTTTTATTGTAAATCAATATCTTTTGGATAAAATTATATAGCTAATGAGTACTTAGATGCTTACCTTTTCAATGGGGATGTTTATTTCAGTCAAAAGTACTACTTTTGTCACTGAAATTGATAGAATAAGCAAAAAAAAAAAAAAAAAAACGTGGGACCAGAAAATACTTTTATTTTCTCAACAGTTGATTTATTTTTTTAAATGTCAGATTTCTGAAACGAAGCAAAGTCTCGTATGACGTCACAAATTAAGAAACTTTGGTGTAAAGACAGTCGACTGAGTAACTTTGAAGATGATTTTTTTCAAGGGGCAGAAAATTCAGGAAAAAAGTAATTCTCCTTATGTTTTCGACCGTGCTGAGTCAGCAAAAATTATTTTCGAAAAATGGGAAGTTAAAAATCCTAATTCCTAATTAATGGTAAGACCTCACCATCTAAACGAATTATTTCTCAAAATAGAAAAGATTCGGAAAAAACAGTGAAAGCAAAATTGTAAAATAGAAATCAGATTGCCCGTACTGCGCGCTGGCAAATTAGTACAGACAAGAAAGCAGTGCCCGTACGCCGTATGAGGAAAACAGGGAAGCGTATCAGCCAATCAGAATGAAAAACAGAATATAATGCAAACTATCTTTTACCGGACACCTACCACCATCTAAACTAATTATTTCTCAAAATAGAAAAGATTCGGGAAAAACAGGGAACGCGAAATTGTAAAATAGAAATCAGATTGCCCGTACTGCGCGCTGGCAAATTAGTACAGACAAGAAAGCAGTGCCCGTACGCCGTATGAGCAAAACAGGGTAGCGGTTAACCTGTAAGACTTCTATTTTCGCAATAATTAGTCCTAGATACATACATCCAGTTTCAAAAATGGTTAAAGTAAGATTCAGAATTCAAATATTAAACGTTTGAAGAGGATGGAAAATAGCGAAGAAATAAGAAATCTTACATTTCATTCTACTATTAGGTTCTTGCAATAATATCTATGGAAATAATCTCCATTGAAAATAATACTATCACACAAAAACTTCAAATATTTGCTATCGAAATTAAAAAAAAGTATTCGAGTTTAAAATTTCAGCATGCACAGAGTAGGAACCGTGCAGAGGAAGAGATTTTAAAATATCGTCCTTCCAGAAAAATGACATGTTGTCAAATTGTTCATTATAACTTGATTTCAAAAAAAAAAAAAAAAACCCAAATACTACTCAGTCATTTTTATCAAAAATGGGAATGAGATCAAGTCAACAAAATTTCTTATGAAAAGAGACCAGATAAAGTTTCTAGAAAGATTAGTTTTGGAGCTAAAGAAGGAAAACTACATTTTCTGTTAAAAAAATTAACAACTTTATCCTCATGGAAGCAGCGGTTAATATTATGATTGAGCTGAAACTTTGCAAATCACATTTTCTAATCTATTGGTACACTTTAGTGGGCTGCCGTGAAAGATAAAGTGAAAAAAGATATATATATACCCTATGACCACCCTATTTCCCCACTATTGTAACTTAATCTACGAGTTCTGTACTAAACTGTTTATCGGTTCGATAGTACTCCTTAGTACTATCCCCAAGGGCTGACATCAATTTTTTCATGTGTCACCTTTGAGAATTTTGATTCCCAGTTTCTCATCAGATTGCGGCATCTTGGCTTTTTCCATGCGAATTGCACTACTAATGGGACTTAGCCATAATATTTCTGTTCATACTCAAGAAATTTTCATCATGCCGTATAATCATACAGCACCCGTAGGCTGACTATTTTCTTTATCTTGAAAACCCACCAACTAGAGCACCATTTGAATCCACCACTGTGGACGTAATATACACTGCGATGCAAACGTTTAGACAAAATGCAAACATATGAATTTGAAAAAAAAAACTAATCGGTGAAATGCTTTCAAATTTCTACCGCAGGTACACAGTATGGTCTCAAATACGTGTTTGGAGTTTTTAAATATATAACTGAAACTAAAATCGGAAATTACAAAAGACAATTTTTTTCAATGTTGCAAAAGTTTAGACAAAAGTCAGAATTTATGCAAACATCCCTTGAAATGTGATTGGTGGAGGCAAGGTGGGACTTTTTTCATCGACTTTTAAGTGCAGAGATTGCTCAATCAATAATCAAAATCCCAAAATCGCTGTAGTTCTTCTGTAAAGAAGATAGGAAAGTTTGGAAACCGAAAGTTGAAAACGAACGTACTTCGTTAATTTTTCGTCATTTAAATCGGCCCTAGTATGATAGTGCATTGTTTTTCACTTCCTGGAGAGCGCGTATCGATCAAAAAGGCCCAAAAAAATTATATTTCTTAAGGATGAAGGAATTGAAAAAACGGCTCGAACTGACGATTTGCCCCTAATCCTACAAAACTTCAACTTGAGTCAAAAACAGCACATGATAGAACCAGTAGATGAACAACTGAATCGAGATGCATAAAAAAAAACAAAGAATTGTGCTTGAACCTTTTCGGAAATAGTTTCCCAAATTAGCCAGATTTTAATGGAAAAAGCAGCACATGTATCACCGTGACTAAAAAATGAATGTTACTTTCTATGATGACAATTATTAAAATTTGGATAGTCTAGATAGATTATAATTCTTTTAGCGTGACTTCAGAAACGATCCGATGAACATATGGTGTGCTGCTCTTACCATTAAAATCTGGTTTATTTACGACTCTGTGTCCGAAAGGGCTCACGCACAATTCTTTTTTTTTTTTTTTAATGCATCCCGAAAGAGTTGTTCATCTACTTATACTATGACGTGCTGTTTTTGACCCAAGTTGAAGGTTTGTAGGATTAAGGGGCGAATTGTCAGTTCGAGCCGTTTTTTCAATTCCTTCATCCTTAAGAAATATGATTTTTCTTGGTCTTTTTGATTAATACGCATGCCTGAAGTTGCTCTTCACGAAGTAAAAAATAATGTACTACCATACTAGGACAGATTCAAAAGACTAAAAATTAATAAAGTGCGTTCATTTTCAGATTTCGGTTACCAAACTTTCTTATCTTCTTTACACGAGAACTACCGAGATTTTGGGATTTTGATTATTGATTGAGCAATCTCTGCACTTTATAGTCGAAGAAAACAGTCCCGCCTTCCCTCTACCAATCTCATTTCATGGGATATTTGCATAAAATCTGACTTTTGTCTAAACTTTTGCAACAGTGAAAAAAAAATGTCTTTTGTTATATCCGATTTTCGTATCGGTTATATTTGTAAAAACTTCAGACACGTATTTGAGACCATATTGTATAACCAGCTGTGGAAATTTGAAAGCATTCCGCCGAGTAGTTTTCTTTTTATTCATGTATTTGCATTTTGTCTAAACTTTTGTATCGCAGTGTACAATGTCAAACAGCAGAATTTTATAGTAATGTGAACGTAAGCTAACATTATGCTAAAGACAAAATCATGTAACATAATAAGAAAATTTCATACCCTGTTCTAATAGTTTGCTCACTCGCTTGTTATTTTAAAACATATTTCTTTTAATGTGTCCAATGTCTATATATTTCGAAAAACCTATAACAGGAACGTCAGCGCGTATTATAAGCGCACTCTTACTTTGAAAACATAATTAATTCAAAGGAAGTCAGCTTTGGATTTCTTTAAAAGATGTAAATTGTCAAGGAGAAAAAACGGGTCTTATAGCTCTTTATTACTGAGCAAATCATTTTATTGATTTACTCTAAGGGACAAGTTATCTGAATTGCAAATTCCTCTTATTACTTTATTCACAGTTAATGTGAATTACTTAAAAAATGAAAAAGTGTTGCACAAATTAACGAAATCGATGTAGAAACTGCAACAATTTGCAGTTGATTCCTTATCTTGAAAATACTTATGTTCATCTTTTGCGCCATGCGTCCCCTGCAAGCTTTCTGTTTCACTTTTACCTACTTACTTTTTCTACTTGGAGTCATCTTTACGTATACAAGTGTGTAATATATGTTGCTAATTCTTTTATCTTAATGTTTCCTGCCATAATTTCAAAAAAAAAAGAAAACTGTCTAATTAAGACTTTTCTTTGAAAAAAAAAAGAGAACAGAAATTTCGCAAAAAATGTGGCATAATTTCTTAAATAGTTTCCAAAAACGTTTTCTAAAATGAAGCGGTTTGACTTTAGTTCCTTTTTCTTTCGTCTTGAAATGTGTACGTTTAAGCCAATCGTAATCTAATCTTAATCTTTGGACTTTCTACCGATGATGTTGTCCTATAAAAAAAATTGATGCTAGTTTTTCACTGAATAAGGTTCAATTTATGAAACTGAAAAATAAATTTATGAAGGACAACTGGCGAAACACAAGGAAAATTGGTATACATTGTATGTAACAAGTCTGAGTGTCGTGCAATTCCTATATATATTACGTAAAGTTGCTTGGCGCAGTATAGCCCTCTTGCGCCACTAAACTCAAATCAACCAACCAACGTTGCTAATACTGTGTGGTACTACCGAGAGAGTAGAATTTTTTATTTATCTATTGTTTTCACTGGATGCCAGGGAAGATTGGGGACCAGGTCATATTTTCATTACTGTGGTTTTTTTTTTTTTTTTTTTGTACCAGTTCTGATAATGGGACGAATGTTCTCATTTCTTCTCTATTACTTCATATCGTCATAAGTAAAAAAGGGAAAGAAAGAAATAAACGAATAGAAAATGATACACATGGACAACTATGCAATACACCACCAACTTACTGCTTTATACTTGATAAATAGTCGTTCATTAATTGAATCGGTGAGTGCATAAACAACGTCAGTTCAGAACTTCAAATTGTTCAGGAGAGAGAAAAAACGTCTTAATTCTAGCATCGTTTCTATGGTCAACGTTCAAATAACAGGCATCGTATCTTTTGAATTAGTAACCTGACTGACGTGATTTTTGACCTCAACACGCATCTTGCCTCCCACAGCTTGTTTCCACAAAAAACGAATTTTTGAATTTTTGTGACTGATGTTGTTTTAGCACTCACCGATTCAATTGCAAAAAGCTTTATGGGTCATTCTAAAGACAGTTATTTGAATTTAAAAAGTTAATGAAATCAGATGAAACATTTTATGTAGAAAACGATATATGTAAGGATTTCATAAAAAATATATCGGTCCTGAAATTTTTTCACAATATTTAAATATATAAATTATTTACAAATTATAAAAGCGAGGTAATGATCAAGTATCTGAATTCTGGGTATTTTAACATTAAAAATTACAGTTCAAAATGAAATCAAAGAGGTATAATATAGTATTAATATATATATATATATATATATATATATATATATATATATATATATATATATATATACATATATATATATATATATATATATATATATATATATATATATATATATATATATATATATATATATATATATATTTATGTATCGCACATGCTTCGCGGTACTATATACTTGAAGTAGTAGTTGGGAAATTTGGACAGCTAGCCTAACATAAATGTGTTTGCAGAGTTACAATATTTAGAATAAAATTAGGAAAAGCATTTAATACATTTTCAGTGTTGCTAAAAGCGGAAACAGACATAAGTAACCAGTAGTAAAATATTTTGCCAGATTCAGAGGTCGCTGAAGATTAAGCACAAAATTGAGTGCAATAAATGTATATTTTTTCGCATTTGTGTAATAATATCATTGAGTGAACTATTACAGAATTTTTGAAGGCATATACTAAATTACTAACTTCGAGCACTTGTCTTATAGGCAAAAAATAACAACGTAATAATTATTCTAATATGAATAAAAATAATTATAATAAGAATAATAACTAGTATCACAGTTTCAAGTACGTCAAACGTAGGAGCTTTCTTTGAATTATTCTTGAATCATTTTCCCTTCCTTTTTTAAACGTAGGGGAGAGTGGTAATGAATAAGCCACTTTTTGGTTTTGAATTTTTATAATTTTTTTCTAACACTTAGTTTTAACTCTAAATTGGTGTTTTAGTTACTTTACTTATCTGGCTATCTAAAAAAGTCATAAAAGTTGGATTAGCACCTGTCTATAATGAATTATAATAGAAAATAAAAATTTTGAAATTTGGCCCATTCAACCCCATCTATGGGGTTGAATGGGCCATCGAAGGTAATGAATGGGCCACTAAATGAATTCAATGAAAACATGTGGATTTAATCTTTTATTTGCTGAATATGACAAAATAAATGTGGCACTTGACATGATGATACAAAATCATACTGATTTAAAATTATATAAACATCAAAACTAATGCAATTAAAATAAAACTGATGCATACCAATTGTAGCAGAAAAATGACTAAATAATGAGATTGTAAGAAATAAATAACATCAAATATGTATAAAAAAATAACAGATAATACACACTATGATTTAACAAAATTTATATATTTCAAAAATAATATTAAAAATCACTTTCAAAAACTTCATCTTCATTTTGAAACTTGTCAAAATTCAAATTTTTTTTTTTAATTTACTAGACATCGGGAATAAGAAATATCTAACTTAAGTTATCAAGAAAGAAAATGAAATTGTACTGTGAGGAATATAATATGAAGGAGAGAGAGGGGCTTTTTCAAGCCACGCATTGCGACCAGAGGTCTATTATACTATAGGAATATAATATAGATCTGCAAATTATATTTAGAAGTTACTACAAACCTATTTTGACGACAGTAATCTTTATCTATGACAGTTAGTTGTGTTTCATATTAATGCGAAAATCCAAAGAAAAGGAAGAAAAACAATATTTAGGTGGCCCATTCATTACCATGACATACAGCGACATTACCATGGCCCATTCAGCCCCACCTATACTTTTGGAATATATTTAGGTTTTTTGAGTACATTGAATTTAGATAACATCAAAATACATCTTAAGATTAGTTTATAGATATGGAAAGACTAGCTTATACATATGTATACAGTGAAATACTTGGTACATTTTAGCTAGGAAATGTTTTACTAAAAAGGGAAAAACTTACTTTTCAGTCAGATTCTTGACCATGCCACTCTAGTTTGAAAATGGCTCAGCGCAAACGAATGAAAATTGGATGAGTTTAGTAGAACAAATAGCTACATCTATTGGTGGCATCAAAAAAAAATTCATGCAAATACTTTTTCATATTTTGTTAGTGGCCCATTCATCACCATGGCCCATTCATTACCACTCTCCCCTACCTCGTCCTATTATAATGCAAATTAGATTAATTAGTGCAATTGATGGTATATCAATGCTTGCTACAGCCTGCTGGACTTTGTTTTGCAAAGGAGCTCAGGGGAGCTCAGCTTCACCACTTTTTTTCAACTTTAAAAATAAATTTTCTCATATTCGGTGGAATTTAATTTGTTTGTTTCGCAGTGAAAAAGGGCTCCTACACAGAAAGTTAAAAAACCTAGAAATTAAGCTTTGACATTAAAGTAATGCGTTTTTCTATTTTGAATAAGGTGTTTGAGCAAAAGCAATTGTTTGCTCGTTATTTTTTTATTTATTTATTTATTTATTTATTTTTTTTTTTTTTTTTTTTTGACGAAGCTGGAAAAAAAGTTAAAAAAAATATATATAAGCGACAGTTTACTTCGCAGATTTTTCTACTAGTAGTAGACGGGGAGGGGAAAAAACGCTATGCAATTATGTGTCGCCATCTAACGGTAGTCTTCCTAAAAACAAAGTGGTTTTTAAACTAGATAGAAAAATCATGTAAAAACAATTCTTGATTGTTCACTACGTGTATTTTCAGTGTAATTTTTCAATAATTCTCTAAAATATCTAATTAATAAGAGTAACGTTTCGTAATTAAAAGTAGTTTTAAGCTTTTGGAATGTTGTGACTTTTCGTATTTTTTGGTTGACAGTATATGTTTGGAGGTGTTTAAGTGACAAATATCTTTCGTCAATTATACACAGGATAAAATGATGTAAGTACCTTCAGATAATTTTTTTAAAAGAATACATTTTAAGGAAAAAAATGTTTGTGTTTACGCGTAAAATATTTTTCGATATCTTTCGTATTACAAAAGTATACAACCGAGATGCTAGATTCATTGTTGAAAAATATGCATCAGTTTTCTTTTGTAAATAAAATTATGAACCACATACAAGAACTTCTATTAACGAAGCATTTTGGTTTTCGAATAACATTTTCGGAACCTAAAGCTGTACTGAAGTTTTGTTTTTCTAAAATTATACAATATAGGGTAAAATATCAGAATAGCAAACGCATCGATAGTCACATGCACTTAAATAAAATGAAAACAATAAAAATTGCACTTCATGTTCCAATGTCTTGGTTTCAAAAAATTCATATTAAGCACGTAATTTAAAATAAGAGATTAGTGTAAGACACAGAAAGGAAAATCATCAAAAACATTCATTGAAGGAAAAAGAAACTGCTAACCCTTTTCAGGAATTCAAAAAAAAAAAAAAAAAAAAACGTCTTTAGCGGAACAGCGTAATTTTGAAACTTGTTCTAAAGATTAATAAAAACCAGAAATAGATGCACCACTGCATGTTTGTTGATACATGTGTTCAAAATTTTCAATACATAAATATTTAACAAGAGTATCTCTCCATCTCAGTAGTTACAGTAGCAGTGGGTCTAATATTTCGAAACGATAGCCATAACGAGCCCTTCCATTGTTTTAAAATCAACCCTTACTACTTGATACACAAATTTTTTCATGCTTTCTAGCCATAGGCGGCTTGTGCAGGGGGGCAAGGGGAGCGACTGTCCCCTCACTTGTAAAAGTACGGGATTCTTGCCCCTTCACTATTCATGGTTAAAAAGTAAAAATTGAGTGAAAAATGATTTTTTACTGAGTGGATTGATTTATTTAACCAAAATAAAAGCTGAAAATTCTATTTTTTTCATGTTATTTCAAAAGAATGGAACTTTCATACTTTGAATCCAAGGGAAAGCCTATGTTACCTAGTTTGGTTGATTTTTGAGGCCATAATCCGCATTTTTAGAGGTCATTTAATCAGTAATGTCAAAATGCAACAATGTGGCCAAATTTTACAAAAAAAAAAAAAAACTTTTGAATTGCTGCCTTCTACCCCCCCCCCTACATTTCGTTTGAATCCCGCCATTTCTCTTGATCCCCCACTTTTTTGGTACACCAGCTGCCTATGTTTCAAAACCAAATCTATATTTTTTAACTAAATTACTAAAATTTTTAATAAATTTTCATAAGTAAATATTTTAAATTTCTAAAATGTAAAAATTTACATGAAATAAAAATAAATTCAGAAGAAGAGCACTTGTGAGTTTCTGTTCAAATTACGTCCTGATTTCAATTTATCATACCAGCCGTAATTTGCTTGTTTGACTTTTTTGTTGAAAAAAAAAAGCAAAATACATTTGTTCATTGTCTATAGTTTATTTCTGTGCCTGAAAAACAAATCATCATATTCTATATTTTATAATCAATCAATTCGCAAAGGATATTTTTACGTATATATTTGCACTTTATTACCGGAATTTTAAACATTGGCTTTTAATTTTCATATACAGCCCGCTTATTAGAATATCGGTTAAAAGAATATTCCGCTTAATGTAATACATTTTCAATGTACTAAACCATTGTAATGTATTATTTTGATCCCGGATAATGGAATATCCCGTTTATTTGAATATGTCTTCGTGTCAAAATGGCTATTCCATTTAACGGGTTCGACTGTATATGAATGTAAGGAGCTTTTATGTATCATGGATCCATAATATAAAATATCAACGTTCAGTAAAACAATTTGCATTTAAAAAATGACGATTTGTACGTGTTTTAGGTGTAGAATAAAGTGCAAACAATATACGTAAAAATGTTACATCCAGCGCAAATGGATTGAACAATCTATCAACTGGAGTGGAATACAAATAAAGCCTTCTATTAAATAAAAGCATATAATATAACTTTGAAAAGCACAAATGCGCAGGAATACTGTAAAATGCTTTTATTTTTAAGCACAAATGTATTTATTTATCCCTTTCAAAGCCTCCTATCGTTTCATTTTAAAACATACTAATAGATGGCGACACCAATGATTTTACAAAATCAGTTTAATTTACACATGTCACGCGATTCTCTCCAAATAGGCTAAATGAGTGAAGAAAAATTTTTCTATCAACTTCGTAAAAAAAGCATGATTTTTTCTTTCTTTTCTTTTTTTTTTTGAGTTTCTCTGAACTCATCTATAGAAAGAAAAATATTGGATATGATCAATAATTTGTTTTTTGCCCCCTCCCCCCCTTTTCTTTTAATAGTATATAACGCTTACGTTTTATGATGATATTGCATTTTATGATTTGCTTTGTTTGTAAAACATAAAACAATTATTTTTTCTTAGCACTTCTGTTGCATCAACAGTAATTTAATATTAATCCCATAACATAATAGCCTAAATTTATCACCTTCTCTAAGCTATATATTAAAACCGATTATTAAAACAAAATGGCCATTTCCATTAGAACAATTATCTGAATTGAGATTATAGTCAAAGAGTTTTAACTATACCTAAATAATTACAAATCAATAATAATAAGACAATTTTAATATTTATTTGTATTCAGTAGATCTGAAGAGAGAAATATGAGGTAAAAAAAATCAGTCCACACTCCGTCAAAATTTCCTTTTGAAGACAATACAACTAAAAATCAAGTTAATTTTTTTATGCAAAGTGCTATGATAGCTACTTGAACATTTTGGGTCCATCAACTAGATTTAAGCGCCCTCTAGTCTCTAGTAACATTTAGAGCAGCTTTGATTGGTCAGTGAGATAAGAGGGTGCTTACAATTAATGATAGTAAGGTTGATATTTTTTAGTAATAAATTATAATAATGTCATATTCTTGTCTCTATTTGAACATAAGATCAAATTATAAAAAAATAAACATATTGTATTCGTACTTTTATGTTGTAAAAATTCTAAAATTTGAAATCTTGTGAGGGGATAGTATGATTGAGTGGCGAATAATTAATTAGAACTACAGTATCAATTAATTTATAAATGTCTAAATTATAAAAAAAAAACCTACCAAAATAATTTCTAAACATTATATAGTGCATGTCTGCTAAATTTATTTTTAAACAATGATAAAATGAGATGCAGTCTTGGAACATTAATTCGGCTCATTCGGAGAGAATCGGCCGCATGAATTTACCTAAGCATTTGATTTTCAAATTTTGATGATGCTTTTGAAAGATATGGGTTCTGAGCAATCTACAAGCTCGGATATTAAGACCACGCCTAGAATCTTCCTAATTACCGTTGCTAATTTATGTTTTACATGTTTTTCTTAAAACCTAATGTTTAAAATTACCATTTAAAAATGCTGCACGGCATTCACGCAATCATATATAACGTGTTGAATGTTAGATTTATTTTCCAATAAGTGCACGAGTTTTACTTTCTTCAGAATTCAAATTCATCCGTAAAACCTAAAGTTGAGAAAGTTTGACAACTTAGAGCTTCTAAAAAATAGATACACTATGTAACCAAAAGTTTAACCGGACACTTTATAATACTTTCTTTCCAAATGTTTACAAAAATTACAGAAAAATTGTTTTTAATTTCGGTTATATAAGCAGGTATGTTAGAGCGCTCACTTTTTTGTAAAAATTTCATCATATGTAAAAAGTAAGTTTCCAACATCCTGTATTTTAAAAAAGCTAAAATAAAACCAAATTTCAAAAAGAAAAAATAATGTTTACTCGCAATAGCATATATTTTCATATTTTTCAAGCATATAAATTAATTTAGGTTTTAGATTAAAGTAAGCAAATTTTTTGTGTCAAAATGTACATGCTCCGCTTCTTCTCAACCACTCAGCTGCCTTTTGTTTGTGTAGCATGCCTTTCATTCAGTGTCGTAGCTATTAACTATTTTCTTACCACAACATTAATCTATAAAAGTGTTTATTGCAGTCTCTCTGACATCACGGGAAACGTTTATTAGGTTAATACCTCCATGGCATTTAATAATAATAAAAAGAAAACCAACCCAAATGCCCTAAATAATCTGCATAGTAAATTAACCGCAATAAATGTGCGTTTACTAATGAGGCTTTCAGCACGCAATTCCATTTTCGCCAAAGCCACAGAGATGACAAATTTAGTTGCACTTCGGAATAGATCCGGTAATGATCTTTGCAAAGGGCTGCAAATGGTGGTAAAACAATAGTTTTTCGAAGGTGTGAGGCCATTCAGCTTTTAAGCGTTTTATGATCCGCCCATGCATTGATTGTGTTTGAGTGGGTGTTACGATTAGTAGAACATTTCGACTCTGATGGTACATGCGGAGGAATTTCCTTTTTAAGCGTGTTTCTTTGCGTTTAACAAATTCGTAGCGCTTGAATAAATGGATGTCATTAGTTTCAATTCGCTGTTGAAGCTTAATCTACATGCAGATGGAAAGCATTTGGTTGAAATTTGTAATAGTAAAATATGATGGTAAAATCAATCAAAATTTGTGTATTTTGCAATGAGGCGATGCAATTTATCGAATCTCGTGAATTATTGCGTAATAATCAAAAGAACTCAATGACATAAATGAACCACTAAAAATGTATACCACAAAGAATTGTTTTCCACCCAAAAAAACAAATAGTCAGTGCTGTCAATTTCAAAGCAAATATCACGTCTTCTCTAACAAAATAAATTTCAATTTAGCAACCACCACAAATAAACACTTGGGGAAAATCTTTATTATTGTACTATTTTACCAACTGAAATAAAATGTTTACCTTGTTCAGTAAATGAATTTAATACGTTTAATAACAATGATATCACATACAAACATGCATATTAAATTGCATAAACGTGTTTTGGGGACACACGGAACCAATTTAGGAATTCATTTAGATAATTCGAGGAACATAAAACATACTCGCTACAAAACATTTTTATAGCCTGCTCTTCAGAATGAAAAAAAAATATATATATCAGAAACCTTTCTGAGTATATGGAGTAACTACGGTGCGTATTATTTTTTTAAAGCATTTTTTTTTTCTAAACTACTCCAATAAGTTTCCGAGCAAAATACTTGGGAACTGTTTCAAATATTGCAGAAAGTATTTTCCAAAATACACAAAAACATTTATGAGAATAAATTGCACTTTACCAGCCACATATACTCAGAAATATTTTTTTATTTATTTATTGAACAGTGATAAACAAAGAATAATTGAAGAAAACATTTTTGTTTTCCAATGCGCTGTTTGCATAATGTTTGAAATTTTCAAGTTTATGAAGACGGTTACGAATTAGATGAGTTTATTCTCTTTTTTTTTTCTTTCTATACAGAAAAGCGTTCCGCTAACATGAATTCACAAGAGCATTACGAGGGATAAAATAGCTAGAAAATGTCTATCCCTCACATCAGTTGATACTCTTCCCTAAAAAATAATTTTATAATTTTTGCAGAAGCGCTAGTCATTTTAGCCAAGTCTATCTATACAAAAACACCTATTAATTGTTACAAAAGTGCATAAAGTAATTCTGCTTTTCACTTTACTTTTGATGGCACACTCTCCCACTGTTACAATAACATTTTTTTGTAACACCATTTTTAAGTACATATGAAAACAACGTGAGTTATAACCATTAACAATTTCTCATTGAACAAACTACATTCCATTCAACAAACGACATCACGCAGCAAATTTAAATTACAAAATTAAATTGTTGTAAAAGAAGCAAGTTAGTTTTCGCATGATGTTATCTGCAGTAAAATTCCAGCATGACAATGGAAAACTTTTCAAACACACTAAATTTTTCATTATTTCTCATGACTGTTCGAACGCAATTATCCAAATGCTGAAATTCTGAACTTTTGAATGGCAATAATTGGTAAAGGAGCACAACCACGATGCATAATGGTGAAGCGGAGCTTTTACGAATGAGAAGCAGTTACGATTGAGAGAATGTCCAAAGTGGATGAGGGAGAGTAATGATCAAGACTTTTATTTCTTTTCATGTCTAACGCAGCGTTAAATCTTATGTTTGATCGGGGAATTTTCTATTGGCACTAAAAGTCTTAAAAAAAGAGTTTTCTTTTCTTCTTGAGATCCAATTTTGATTCTTTAAAAAAAAGTAAAATATTTTTTTTTCTCCTTCTTCCAAGTAAATCTAATGTCATTGTAGTTATACGATCATTAATGTTATTTGTTTTACATTTTACTCAAACCTTCTTCATAACTCGACTTTTTACGAACTCGGTTTTTTACGTAATCGATCTGTTACAAATCGACTTTTACACACTCGATCTGTTACAAATCAACTTTTTACAAACTCAACATTTTACAAATTTATTCTTTTTAAAACGGTTTTTTTTAAACTTCAGTGATTGGTAGGAGTTATGCTGTAAAATAATGTTTCTAACTCAAGCATGTAGAGGTGAAAAGCAGCTTCTGACATTAATATATATACGTATATTTATTTTTTTTAAAGCATGAAATGTTTATAGGAGTTGGGGGTAATATGTTACATTAAAAATGTGACCGTATCTGTTATTAATGAGCGATTTTTCATTATTATTTAAGCATTCATTTTTAAATATTTATACCTTTGGAAGATAATCCTGTTTTAGTAATGTGCCATACAGTAATGGAATGTTCAACTGCTAATTAATTTCGTTAAATGTGATTAACAGTAAAAACGTTGCACTTAATTAACATTTTATTTGTGGATTTACTAATTGTGACTGGTTTATAATTAATAAAGGGAAGAGATAAAAGAGAATGGAACGGCGAAAAAATGGAGCAACTCCATTAGGCAGCTTTACTTCCAAAAAATGGAGCAGCTTCTTTAGCCGAAATAAAATGTAAAAAAATATTAGCTTTTTCCCTACATCAATTGCTTTAATAATAATTAATTAAAACTATTTTATTACTGATAATTAATGTATATACGTGAAAGGAGAAGGGTACAAGGAAGGGGGTAGAAAGCTCGTAGCACAGACCGCGCCATTGTCAATTTTGGGAGTTTGCTTTTTTCGGTGGAGTGTGCTCCATAGCATGTGTTCAACCTCGTCTTCAGGATGGAGGTAAGGGGTCGGTCCCTCTGATACATGAAATTTGAATAGTTATGTTATCGCGAACTATATTCGTATTCTATTACACAGTAACATTTTTTTTTTTTTTTTGTATGGAAACTAAGTCGATTAGAACTTTGTATCTCGGGAATTTCGGCCAATATCTTTTAAGTTTTCAAAAGAGCATCTAAAATAGATACCCTAATCAATTATTTCTATTCAAAACAATATATAATGCTGTTTCATCTGTGTACTATCATGCAGTTTGATATTTACTTTTTGCTTTTAACTGACATTCAAGCATTTTTTTTTTTTTTTTGCTAGTAATTGTTTGATTTATAATTTTTGATACCTATATTTTGCACAAAATTTTGGACTGAACGGAAAGAAAACGAAAGGATCGCTGATAGTCCAGGATCTGACAGCACTTCTGTAGGAATGTTTGAGTACGGAGAATTTTTTTTCAAAAATGCTTAGTAGGTGGTGCCCTAGGAAGTATTTTGGACTCGGGTGGATATCCGCCACCTGGTGCGTTTTTTTGCTATGACGTCATCAAAGATGGCGGCCGCTCGCTTCAATAAATGCTATATAAATGCTCAGCACTTCGGTAGGAAATTTAAGTAGGGAGAATTTCTTTTCAAAAATGTTCAGTAGGTATCCCAGAAAGTCTATCAGACTCGGGTGGACATCCGCCACCTGTTACATTTTCCCATTATGACGTCATCAAAGATGGCGGCCGCTAGATCCTACAAATGCTCATATCTATGTTAATACTTGACCGATTTGCATAAAAATTGCAAATTTCTTTACTTATTTGTCTGATGCTTATTTGTCGTTAAGCTGCACTGTTAAAAATTTACTTGAAAAAATTATTAAAAATCAATTTATTGTTTTTTTTTTCTTTATTTTCCTCTGCCAATACTTAACCATAAAAATTGGTATTAACGCTTTTATTTGGGCGAGAAAATAATCTGTGCTAATTGACCGCTTCTGGTATGTCAAAAAAAAAAAAAAAACTATTACAAATCAGTAAAAAGGTCCTGCTCCTCCAAGCGATTTCGAAGAAAATTTAAATTCAGCTTAAAATACATGTGAACGAGACGATGTACGAAAACTCATGTTATACCAATTTAGGAGAATTCCTTGATCGTTTTTTCACAGTTCTGATGATATTGTTGATTATGAGTTTTCTACTGAGAAAGAATTTTCGAAAAACCGCTTTTAGCATCCTGTAGTGCTTATAATGCACTCAGTTTTAAAGCAAATCTATAGTAACAACAATTTTGATTTTCACTAGTGATTCTATTCCATGTAAATTAGCATGCTACTATTTACACAGCTCTGATGAATTTCAATCTTGTCCTCAACCAGCTAGGCCAAAACTATACCAGAAACCTATGACGAAGGTGTGTACACAATCCCACATGATAAATTCAACTAAACATTCCAGATAAGTTTGCAAATATTGTAAAGGGACTGGATGCATTCCAAACACCCACAATTGTGATATGCTGCTTAGGAAAATATCTTCGGAGAAGTCTAATATCCGATGTGTTTATTGAATCGGATATGATATTTGAACAAAACACCACAATACGAGGTGGTTCTGAAAAATTCCTGGCTTTGCCCCTTTGGTTGAAAATTGAAAAATGTATTGTTACCATAAAGCTTGCTAGCTTTTAGTATTGCTATAAAAATGTAAGTTGTTTCGCACTCTATTAACTGTGTTTCACAATTTGAGGTAGAAGATAACATGGGATAACATGGCAGAGGCTCAAGCAAGTTTCACGACTGTGCGGTTGACGAGCGGTAAGAAGCTTTGTTTCTCCGAAGAACGAACAGTCCTGTTTTCCCCTAGTGTCTGTGACATTTCAGAGTGATTGTCCTTTGCTGAGAAACAAAAGCTTCATAACCTCCTCAACTGCACAGTCACGAAACTTGCTTGAGCCTCTGCCATGTTATCTTTTATCACAAATTTGAAGACAATTAATAGGGTGGTAAACAATTAAATTTTTACAGCAATATTACAAAGTAACAAGCTTTCTTATGGTAACAAAATTGTTTCGAATTTTCAACTAAAGTGGGCAAAGCTAGGAACTTTACAGCATTACCTCGTATAGTCCAAAAGAGAAAGGGTTTGAACATCTACTATGAATTTTCTAAGAAGCTAACTCAGAACTTAGATGCAAAAGCTGTCCTAATGCTTAAATATATACTGCAAAAAAGTAACTTGTTTAACGTGCTTCATAATACATCGCACTATTTACTAACAAAAACAATGACTTCACAAGATACAATGAAAAATATATTGAACTAATTACTGTTGACTGAAGAGGCAGGTACTGTACACTGCGCTTAACACGATGCGCGGAAAAAAGAGTCAAGATCTCTCAAGCTAAATTCATAAAGCAGTATATCCTGCATTTCATTGCAACAAAGCACAATATGCTTCAGGAAAAGTCACTAAAAATAAGTCAAACAGTTTGCTTCACAACACGATGCAAAAAGTTTTAACTTGTTCATCTGACGTCTTGGAAGAGCTCTTTTAGTATGCACTATCTGAAAACAGTTCATTGTTTAATGATCAGGGGTTTATGTTAAAATTGCAAAAAGGTGCAGGGTTAAAAGAGCTAGAAAAATCTTATGGCAAAAGAGAAGAAACCTTGTTTAAGTCTAACGAAAAGTCCTGTTATATATTATTGAGCGTCCTGTGTATGAAAGGTTATGACAAATAAAATCAAAACTTTTGCCGAAGCAGTTCCTGTTCTTTTTTTTTAAATCATATATTGGGTTTATCACAAAGAGCTGTAGAACAGTCTATTATATTTCTTGAGTTAGAGCAAAATCTTCATCTAAAAAGTCTTGCAGAAACAAGGCAGCAGCATTGTCATACATGTTATTAAAATATCTCAAGATGCTACTCTGCTTTTCCTAATCAAGAGCTTTTGCGCATTTTCATGAAACAAACTGTTATCACAATGTGGAAAGACCTGGACTTTATTGCTTGACAGCAGAGGAAGCAGACTTCAAGAATAATGGGCTTAGCTTTGTTTCACTGGTATACTCTGATGCATCGATTGGGGGTTCAGGAACTTCAGAGGAGTACTGGAGCTGGTGATTCTACGCTACTTCTGTCTTTTCATAATATTCACCGCAAAACAGATGAAAACCTTCCAAATATTCACCCACTATCTGGTTCAAATTACTGGAGTACGTTTTACACCAAAAAAGTAGCTCCTTATCGTGATTTTATGAGATATTTGGAGAAATTTGGAGTACCATCAAACTGGAATACGTGGAGCAAATTCGAAAATCTGCAAAAGAACACTTAGTGCACGTATTATGAAAAGTGTCATTCTGTGCACTTTTAGATGAACTTAGATTATCGCTGTATTCTCATGTGAAGAATATTGACATTGAGAATTTGTCGTCTTCTAGTACAAAGAATGCTACGGGCCATTAATTGAGATAATATTTTTGTACAGTGTACCTTCAGCACTATAAGATGCTAAAAGCGGTTCTTTAAATATTCTTTCAGAGTAGAAAACTCATAATCAACAATATCATCAGAACTGTGTAAAAAAGATCAAGTAATTCTCCTAAACTACTATAACATGTCTGAGTTTTCGTATTTCGTCTCATTCACATCTATTTTAAATGAATTTAAATTTTCATTGAAATCGTTTGGAGGAGCAGGACCTTTTTACTGATTACTAATAGTTGTATATTTTGGCATGCCAGAAGCGGTCAATTAGCACAGATTATTTTCTCGCCCAAATAGAAGCGTTAATACCATTTTTTTATGGTTAAGCGTTGGTAGCTGAAAATAATAATAATAAAAAAACAATAAATTGATTTTTAATCATTTTTTCAAGTAAATTTTTGACAGTGCAGCTTAAAGACAAATAAGCATCAGACAAATAAGTAAAGAAATTTGCAATTTTCATGCAAATCGGTCAAGTATTAACATAGATATGAGCATTTGTAGGATTTAGCGGCCGCCATCTTTGATGACGTCATAATGGGAAAATGTAACAGGTGGCGGATGTCCACCCGAGTCTGATAGACTTTCTAGGACACCTACTAAACATTTTTGAAAAGAAATTCTCTCTACTTAAATTTCCTACCGAAGTGCTGAGCATTTATATAGCATTTATGGAAGCGAGCGGCCGCCATCTTTGATGACGTCATAGCAAAAAAACGCACCAGGTGGCGGATGTCCACCCTAGTCCAAAATACTTCCTAGGGCACCTACTAATCATTTTTGAAAAAAAATTCTCCGTACTCAAACATTCCTACAGAAGTGCTGTCAGATCCAGGACTATGAAACACAATGAAAAACTTTAGAAGTATTTCGAAATGTGAGGAAAGCTGTAGTGCGTGTAATTTTTTTTTAATGTTCTGATTTTTTTCTGAAATACTCCAAACCGTTTCTTAACCATGCAGTAAAAGGTTTCCAAAATACTCGGAAGCGTTTTCTAAAATTTTAGAAAGATGTTTCTGACCTTCTTGGAAACGTTTTTTGAAGAAGGAGGTTTCTAAAACATTCAAAAGGGTTTTAGAAAACTTCATGGGTCGCACTCCCCAATGTATTCCGACACCTTTCCGTATCTTTTTACAGCATACTAAATATTTGGATCAACTCAGAGCAGAAATATTTGCAATAGTAATTTCAAGTGTTAGCTAACTAGGAAAGTCCTCCATTTAGAGAAAAACTTTGATCAAAGTATTCTATATCTAATTTCAAAAACGAACTATTTTGAAGCCCAAAATCTCCAACTACTAGGAGCATTTACGTAGACTTTGATTTAGTTTCCAAATATCATGTCCTGATAAATCTTTCTGACGCAAGATAATGCTATAGAAAATGTAAGACCTTGATTTTTAAAAAAGCATCAATATAAAAAATAAAATATAAACCATTCAGGTGATCCGATTTAAATAAATATGTGTGGAAGGAAATTTTCTAAAACCTCCTCTGCAAAAAGAAAAGAGAAAAAAAAAAGTTCAATCGAATTCTTCTTAGATAGAAAAGAATGGACGGGGGAAGCATAAAAAAAAGACATGCCAGTTTGTAGATTATTTTTAGACTTGATGCCTCTAGAGAGGTCTCGTGAGCATCTCCTGTGTTATTCGTTTAAAAGCTAATTTCTGAGTCTCTTCTCTTTCAGTGGAAGACACAAATACGCTTTCCGCCTTATTAAATATCTTCTTAATCATACGAAGTTCATCCTAGGATTGGGAATCCTAGTGCCTACTGCTAGTAAGAGCAAAGAAGAAATCTATCTTCGGGTTGCTCGAATCTTGTTGGTTGTTTGGCGTCAGACTTTTAATTCGTCGCCAAAATTGTCCCCAATTTTATTTTATTTTCCAGCTGTAATGAATGATTTTGATATTCGTTACACT
The DNA here is from genome assembly GCA_038373865.1 of Uloborus plumipes. NCBI lineage: Eukaryota > Metazoa > Arthropoda > Arachnida > Araneae > Uloboridae > Uloborus > Uloborus plumipes. The sequence goes on along the minus strand of JAXGGA010000479.1, from coordinate 129,571 downwards.
AAATTTGTGTGAGTTAGTCATTAAAGAATTTGTATTTCAAAACTAATAAATGCAACGTCATAAAGTGTAAAATTTTCGCAAAAATTGTTAAATGAGTAAAAGATTAAAGGAAGAAATGAAGCATGAAACTTAACAAATTTGCAATAAATATTGGGCTATTCCATGAAAAGTGAAACCAATTGCTCAAAAATTCATATTGAAATTATGTTGCTATATTATACATCATTTTAAAGCTTAAGATGTATATTTTAAGAATCCTGCATTGGTTTTTTGGTGAGAGTTAGAATAATACTTGTTTTCTTAGTTGGAAGTACGATATTCACGAACTTGCAAAAATCAGAAAAAAGAACACATTTTCAAATGCATATTTCTCATCGAAAAATAAAAACAAAAATAACTACTTGTAGCACAATTTTAACTACTAAGACGGTTCTATAATAATATGCATTCATTAATTTCTTTTGAATTGATCTAAATGGTGTAATTGAAGTTTGAAAAAAAAGAAGTTTGATGTTACGTCTGTAACAAAAAAGAAGCAAAAGTTGTCATTACGTCCTAAAAAATCAAAATTAAAAAAAACCCTTAATGGTCCTTTTGGCAAATTCTGAGAGTAATTGCCCACCATAATTAAAAATATTGCAACTGATTTAGTTTTTAAATTAATGCTGTTACAGACGTAACATTTCGGACATAACAAATGGCTCTATGTTACGTCCGTAGCAAAAGTAAATTTCCAATTAAATAGGTAAAAAGCACAGGATGAGCAATACATGTATATAGCATAATATGGTACGAGTACTAAAGTTTCTGGCATTCTGATTTTGAAATTTTTAATTATGTCGGCATGTAATTGAAATTTATTTCTTAAGATTAATAAAATACACATATGGTATAACTGATTATAATTTATACCTCAACTGGCATTTTTTTGCTACGTCACATGGAAAGGGAGCTGTGGATGGAGTTGGGGGTATGGTCAAGCACCAGGTTTGGCAGAGAGTAAGATCTAGAACAGCATTTGTCAACGACGCTCTTTCCTTTTTTCAGTGTGCAAACTCCATTGCAGAAAAAGTTAAAATTATTTATATGCCCCAGGAAAATGTTTTAAAGCTGATGCCAAAATTGGAAGAACGGTGGGCTAACATCGCGAATTTGCCAAAAGCCCGAGAAATGCATTGTTTTCGAACAGAATACGAAAATGCCGTTCGAATTTCGAGAACGTCGGATGAAAAAGGACACATTTTTTCATTCAAAAAAAATTATCAAAATTGACCAACTGTCACCAAGAAGGTTAAATTTTAGTTTGGTACTAGTATTCTGCTATATCATCCAACATTTTCAAATTTTTAAGTTCTCCTAAGACCAATCATTGATTCCAGGGAGGAATTTACTTTTCCCGATTTTTTCATGTAGCAGCCTCATTATGCATTACTTTTAAGAATACAAATAAATAAATTTGTGTGAAGGCCCTTCTAAACTTTTCTTGTGTCAATCTTTCTGAGAAATAATTGTCTTAAGATGCATTAATTTATTGTTACATATTGACATATCGGCATATGCTCTCAACTCCCCCAGACTTACCCAAATTTTCTAGAACTGTTACAGTATAACTTAAAATATTCAAATAGTGTGTTAATTAATGCTACTGTATTGTTTTAGCACAAAAATCTTTGTTTATTCCTGCTTTAAAATACTGTTTTCTACTTTCAAATCAGAGATGTTACGTCTGTAACACCACTTTGTTTCGTCCGTAACAAGTTTATGAATTTTTTTCACAAATGCGGCAGTCAAAATCCACACAATCTTTATGGTTTTAGAAAGCTTGAAGTCTCTAGAACACGTATTTAAAAAAAAAAGTTCAAAATTTCCGTATAATTCAGAGGAATATTGTAAGTTGTATGACATAGTCGAGTTTTTGCTGTTTTGTGAATTACGTCTGTAACAGGCAGTTTTTAATTTCTGTATTTTTTTGTAATTAAGCAATCTGCACGCAAATTTAATGCAGCATAAACATCATCAAGTTACACTATAGGAAAAAAAATTGAAGACTTTCATCAGCCCAAACCAGAATTATTTGTGTTCAAAGTCTGCGATTGTTACGTCTGTAACGATGGAATTGCCCTATTGTAAAATGAAATAAAAATAAAGTATGATGTGGATTAAAAGTGCAGAACAATATTTCATCATTTTTATATAATCATCTTTTAATGAGATACAAGTGTATGAAGTTTTATTGAGGAAATTATAAGCATCATAATATCACTGTATACATGACTGTATACAAGCAATGCAGTGACCAAACATTTTTTTAGAGAGTTTAATATTTCATATCTTTATTTCCCAAAATTTCAACGAACTATCCTACTTATAGATTTTTCAAAGTTTCACCTTTCGTTTTTAAAACAATAACAGTTTTCGGGACAATGTTTCTTGATTTTTTTTTTTATTTTTTTAAATGAAATAAATATGTTGTAAATGAGACATAAAAAGAAGAGGGAGGGAATAAAATAAACTATTTTTAAAGATCTAAGCAGAAATCACTACTCCTATTTGAAGTTCAAAGCTTAATTGGATCGTTAATCACCCCCCCTCACCCCCCTCCCTTTTTTTTTTCTTCCATTCGAATGACATCTAGGATCTAAAAACTACAGCTATGCATTTGATACAAAGCATAACGCTTTGAGAATGTTGGATGATACCATTAGCTAAAAAATCATATGACAGCCATAAAGACGTCGAGTAATTCAAATGGGTTAGTAAATCTGGCTCATTTTCTGAAGATTCGGATGTTATTATTAACATTATAGCAATAATTGGAGACGAGAGTATTTGCTAAAATCACTTGATATTAAAAACTGGATGAAATTTCAAATATGGGTTTTTCACAATTATAACCAGAATGACAGGACAGTAAACTGCGCTAGAATTCTGGTATAATGACCAAGAGTGTTACACCGGTCCCGAAACAGTGAGACGACCCATAGCAGACTCTTGGGGAGGTCTGCAGACTATTTCTTTAACGATCACACTAATTTCTTGAATTCAAAGTATAAAATTAAAGCTCAAAGTGAAACAGAACAGAAAAATTTAATAATAATAATTTAAAAAATATATAATAATAATAATAATAATTAATAAATAAATGAAAAGAACGAATGCAAGGCCCTAAATTTCTCTGGTATTTCTGGAGCTATTTAGCATCTTTTACAGAACAGAATGTATAAATCTATACATTAAAAATTTTAAATGTGGTATTTGTTTAGCAGACATTTCCTCGGTGATAATTTATAATAAGTAATATAACTAATTTAATGCTGATCACACCTCGCAAACTATTTTTAGGTATTTTTTAATGTTTAGCTAACTGCTAAAAGAATTATACTGCCGGGAGTTATGGCTACGATTAACAACCATCTCCAGAACAGTTGCACGTTTATCCTATGTCAAATTAGCCGAATTAGCAGCCGAATAAATAGATCGTTAAGCACTACTTATCAAAGTCGGATCTATAACAGGAGCAGGACTTTTTTTGAATGTAATCACTATAGTGGATTTTTATGGTGTACTTATTTAGGGTAACTTTCCTACCATGTGCCTTAACTTTCCATCACTTCTAACTTTTTAATATGTTTGACTTCAAAAGGAGCTAGAAAAAAGGTTGCTGCTTTTTGCTGGACATGGTTATAACCCATGTAGCATACTTCGTTCTTTAAAGGTTGTAAAATGGTTATTAACGTTGTAACAACCGCTTAAAAACGTTTATAAAATGTTTAAAGGTTATTTGTGCTACCTGGGAATATTTGTTATCACTCATAGTATAGTAGTATCAAGAGTCCGCTCCTATACTTATATATTTATTTGTTTAATTTTTTCTCTTCTTTTTTTATGGGGGGAGGGGGTATTTCTTGTAAGGAAAACTAAAAGTCTTCTCAGAATTTTGATTTCCCCCCCCCCTTTTTTTTTTTTTTTTGATGCCAGATAACAGTTTATAGTTTTCTGGACTTTTTGATAATATTAAATTCAAATTTCCCACGAACACTATTGTTGATTTGTTTTAAATTATTAAAAAAGAAAATTTTTATTAAATAGCAAAACCCGTTTTTAAACTGTTTTACGACAAATGCTCTTTCCAAGAAAGTTCGAAGTAATTTAGAAATAATATAAGATTCGAATTTCGCCGTATTCCTCTGTTATCTTTTGATCTGCTCAAAATGAAAGGAAAAGTTCAAGTAAAAGAAAAACAACAGCATAAAAATGAGCTATTCTGATCAAGAATTTTTGAAAAAAAAAAATGTTTCATTTGATTCAGACAGACGAATTCGATTCACAACAGGTCGACACACATTTCCCCCTATCTCATAATCCTACTTTTTAATTTGCTATTTTAAAACTAATTAATATTATTTTCAGTATATTTTTGCTTTTTAGTAAATTTTACGAGATGTAACACCTTCAGTCATGCGTTTATGTACTTTTTTAAATTGTTGTTATTGGGGAGCATTTTAAAACTCTTGCGGGAGGGGGGTGGGACGGGCGCATTTAAGTCTATGTACGCTACTGATCTTCAGTAAAGTGACTTATGCCATGTTATGCATAACAACTTTTGTAGAGGAAAGATTCGTTACATAATATATATTTTACCGTTATAACAAGATGTGAAGAAAAAACCAGGGAAAAAGATTAAGTGAAAGTTCATACTTAACGTATATATACCTACGTAACAAGGGGATGGTAGTTCCTGACATATTTCTTTAACTTTAGACTACTACAACTTTGCGGATTGCCCATTATTAATTCCACACATTTCAAAGTCTAAAATTTTAAACGGGAGCTATGACCTGATTTGGATTCTAGATTTTTTTTTCTTCATTCACAATAGATTTCAATTCACCACGAATGCCAAAGCCGGCTGAATTTTGAAATGTAGGCACCCCTATTCGGGAGCTTTGGCGCAGAGGAGATAGGTTAGCTCGCTGACAAGGGTGTACGGTAGGGATTTAGGCAGCAGGTTAGATGAGGGATTTGGGGCCAAATCGTCGAAGGAAACAAGCAATGATGAAGCCATGCTATCAACGGTTGGGATCTTCCCTGTCAGTTTTCATCAGCAGTATATTTCTCAGGCGCATGCTTCTCCCAGCTTTTACAGTTAGATTCGTTCGTTTTAGGCAGGATCCGCGTTTAGTTGTGATTGGCTGGTCCTCTTTGTCTCTCCTGGGACAGATGCTTTTCACTTGCACCACTTTCTTCTGCTGCAGCTTTTAACTTAAGCTTCAACTGCCTCTGATTCCAAACTCATTTTCATCCGAATAAAATGCGATTTTTCATTGCGATGAAATATGCTTGCGGATCCTTGCATGACTGATTTCACGGTCGGTATGCATTTTAAGTGGCGCTTTTAAAGGTTGAGACGCGTTTATTTTTCTATTATTATTATTAATAATGTTTATTATTTTGTTTATTGCTTTTGTCACGGTATCGTAATGATTTTTGGATTTCCCTCGTGCCTCTGTGTCTTTGATTTCACGAGGGAATTTACTTAAAAAATAGAAGAAGCAAAGAAAGTTGCTTCACTTTGGGTAGTAATGAAATATGGCTGAAAATGTTTGACCAACTTATTGTGTGATTGATAAACACTTTAGGTACTGTAGAAAGGCAAAAAAAAATAAAGAAAGAAGAAAGAAAAGGAAAGATCGGATTTATTTTCTTGATAGCTAAATTTATGATATGGCTGTCTTTGTATCTTTGATTTCAAACAATATCTTGTTTAAAACTAAAAAAAAGAAAAGAAAGAAGGAAGAAAAATTACCAACATTTTTAAGGGAAATTCGCTAGTGCAATCACAAAAGAAAATGATATCATCTTAGCACAACCAGAAACTCGCTATGTATTATTGAAGTATTATTCCTTATTTAAATTTTAATATTTTCTGGTATATTTTTGAATTCCTAAATTTTCCATTATCCCGAGATTCACCGCATATAATTTTAACTATAATATAATATTTAGCAAATGGGGGCTGTAACAAATTGCTGCATAATTATTTTCGGCTACTACACTATTTTCCATGTTCTATATCATGCAAACATAAAAAAAGGTAAGTTTCGAAATAGATGGAATTATAAACTTAAAATATATTTCATTACATTGTAATGTAACACTTACATCTGAAATACTCAGAACAAAAAATGTCTATTTGTTTCCTGAGCAAAAGATGAAAATGTGAGAACGTTTTAAATCGGCAGAGAAAGATTACGACTTTTCCGAATAAAAAAAAATGAAGGGTTAAATCTAAATGTAAAATGTAAGCAAAAAAGTACTGATTTCATTTAAAGTATGTAATAAATTTCTGCTTTCATGTACGATTGAATGTACTAGCATATTATAGTGCTGCTCTGGAGAGTTAACCTCCAACATTTTCAAGGTTTACCTCCTTTTTGGATAATAAATAAGAGTATTTGGAGATTATTTGAGTTCAGTTTCTTTCGCAGTCGTTTTTCAAAAGTATTTTAACTGAAAATCCGCAACAATTACCCTTTCCTATTATCCAAATAAGAAGCAAACATGGTCGATTTTCCAAAACAGTGCTATACTTTTGACTGAAATGATGTATTTGAAACGTATCTGAAAATTTTAAAAAAAAAATGGTTGTACCTACTTATCTTACACTGCTTTTTTTTTACAGCATAATACTGGTAGCAGAGGTTAAAGCTTAAAACTGTAACCACACAGTAATAAACTGTAAAACTAGCTATTTTATAGTTTATCATTGTAAAACTAGCATTTTTAGTGTATTACTGTAAAATTTACAATATTACTATAAAATTAGCTGTATTATACTGAAAAAAAAAAAAACACAGCAGAGGTTCCAGTTTAAAACTGTAAAATGCACAGTAGTAAACCGAAACTAGCAATTTTACGGTTTTTTACTGCAAACTAGCAATTTTAGTTTTTTACTGTAAACTAGCAATTTTAGTCTACCACTATATAATTAGAAATTTTACACTTTATTACTGTATAATTACTGTAAAATTAGCTGTATTATACTGTAAAAACAACATCTATTTTTTACAGTGTAACAATGGACACGATTTACAAAGTTCTTCTTCCCACATATTGGCGATTAATTTCATTTTTCATTTCACACTAGAGCAGGGTTGCCAGATTTAAGAACAGCAAATACGGGACAGGTTTTAAGAGGTGAAGATGTGGAATATTTTTTTGATTGAGGGCAATTACTGGTTTCGGTGCATTTTTGAGGGGTCATAAAAAAAAAGATATTTTAATAGCTTTCGGAAGATTTCTAAGTTTATGGATGAACCTATTTTTGGAGGAGCTCTAACTCAAAAAATAAAGGAGTAACGAAGTTCAGTATACAGATAGACGTTGATAGGAACAGGTGCTAATTAGTTTTTTTACTTCAGTTCACTACAAGAAAAACGGTGTAATCGAAAATTTTTCTTGTTAAATGTGACTACTTTATTTAAAAAAGAAATGGAAGGATTATTTACAACAAATTAATTGCAACTTATATGTAATGAATTCATAGTCACACTAAGTTCTGCTTTAATTAACTGAACAGAACATAACATCCGTTTCGTACTTCAGTCCACTTCAAATTCATATGTGAAAATACTCGTTTAAGCGATTTTGTCGCTCTCTGGGAAAGTTTTTAAAGTAAAAAAAATTGCTGTGTTTTTTACAGATCCAACAGTAACTTAACTTTTCTAATGCTTGACACTCTGAGAATATTGAAACACACCACTGCGATCTGCATGAGCAACAGAAAAATCCTTGTTTCAAATAGTGTAGCGTACTTTTGCTGCATTTCCAGGACAACATATCAGCCAATTTTTTACCTTCATAAACTCATATCGAAACACACATAATCGTTTCTCCGGCAGATCACTCTCCGACGTAGAACGTCTATTTGTGTTAAATCTAAAAAATTCAATCGCAACAAAATCGCAACAGCGCTAAATTTCTCCTATCAAAGTATGAAAATGGTTTTCATTGCGATTGACGACGCATGTGTAGAGATCTATTTCCAACATTTGTCAACAAGTAAAGAGGAAGTTCACACTTCTTGTTTTGCTTAATTTTATTTATTTTTTTCTCTTTGAAATAATGTCTCGTTTTATAAAATATTGTTATTGGCTAGAATACGGGAATTTAGCCGTCCCGTATGGGAGTTCCCGGGACGCGGGACATTTTTTCAAAATACGGGACTGTCCCTTGAAATCCGGGACGTCTGGCAACCCTGCTCTAGAGATCCCCGTGACTACCATCTTAATGGTTTTTCAGTTGAATGGATCTCTAGAGACTTAATTTGACAAAAACATTGATATTAGTGTTCATCATAAAAAATATTAAAATGTGTTTAGAAATGTATAACCACAATAACTGAAGCCAGCTGAAGTGTTGCAGACTTTAATTATTTATTTAATTATTTATGTGTTAATTATCCCAAAGATCTTAGATTTTGCCAGTGATGGCTTGGCTGGAATTTTCCGTAATATTTTTCAAATTTTATTTGGTCAACAAATTGCCCTTTCACTGAAGTTTGAGTTTTCAAGAAATAAATTCCGCCACAATTTGGAAGTAATATAATAGTATAGTATTTTTTCCCTACTTCGAATTTCGAATTTGGAAGTCCCAGTACCTTCTACATATAGGTATTCAATTGTATATTCGTAATAATCTTTTAAAATGAAGTCTACTTTTAATTGAAAGTAACAACTGATAAGTAACGAAAACATCCGGAATTTCTCAAAATACTGAGCTTCTGCTAGCTTTAATAAAGAAAGCACGACAATTTAAAGCAGTTTGATTTGGTTGTAAGCGTCTTAATCTCTTGTTGTAGCTCTAAGTCGGTCTTTCTCCTCAAATGATTTTATTGTTTCTATGGTAATGCTTCCATAGAGACCTTAGACTTTGCCTCTGGTGGCTTATAAGTCTGCTTGCGTACCGATTAGCTGAGATCATCACCAGACTTAAGAACTAATTTACAAGAGATCGCTTGAATGAGATGCAAAATAGGATTTAGTAAAAGGGAGGTGAAAAATTAAATATGCACGTTGCAAAAATGTTCCATTATTTCTAGGCCTTTTATTCTCGGGTTCTTTTCCTCTAAAGTAGTCTTTAATTGATATTTATGCATAGACGCCTTTTTAAATATGCAAAAGAGCTTAAGAACTCTCTAGCTAAAGGGATGTTTTGTGAAATGTTACATTAATGTTTCACGTTTGAAAAAGTAACTGCTTTCATAATGACGTCCCTTAGAAACAAATATCTTCATTTAATTTTCTTCTTTAAAATATATGTCATGAATTTTTCATGAAGAGCTATTTTAAATCAACAAATCAAAGTTTGAAATGATTTATTTATTATTTAAATGTATAGTGATAAATATTAATTAGAAAATAGCTCCATATTCTGAGAAATCTGAAATTTGGAATTTGCATAATGCGAAAATGCTATCATTCTGCAAGTACCTTTTCCTTTTATGTATTAAAGATAAATAAAAATCAATTGATAGATAAAAGTGAATATTTATTTCGTTATTCCTTAGAGTGCAATTTATTTTTATTATTATGCAAAAGAGAAGGATCTCTTTTCTTTCATTTTCAAACTCCTTTCTAAATCTATTTAATCCTGAATTTTTCACGAGCCCGAAAATAAGAAAACTTTAATTATCCTCTACTTTGGCTTAAATTATAATATGACTTAAATTCAAATGCTTAATCAAAATATAACATTTTTTTTTTTCAGAGATTTGTATTTGCAGAGTTTAATCCTGAAGTATGTATTTTATTATATACGCTTAATTGTCAAAATTTGCACTTTAAGTAAATTTAAAATTGCTGATGACTGAGAAATGTAATTAATTTTTAACTAAGACTGAACTCTCATTTAAAGAAATGCTGATTACAGAGGATGTACTTAAATTCATTTTATTTACTTATAATTGATATTTGTATTAAAGAAAACAAGGTAAAAAATTGGTGTAGTTTTTATTTTTTATTTTATTATTATTATTATTATTATTATTATTATTATTAAAGACTTTTTCTGTACTTGCTTCTGTCATGGTTTTCACCTTTTGCTTCCGGTTGCAGAGTTAAATCCAGCCGCGTGAACTTTAACGCACTTCCGCTTTATAGTGAAGCGAGCGGCACAGTGCGTTCCCTCACTCTGCTGTATTTTTTTTTCTGTACTTGCTTTTTCTACCTTTTGCTTCCAAATGCGGGGTTAAATTCGACCCCCTTGAAATTTAACGCAATTCAGCTTTTTGTCTCCAGAAACAATGAAATAATAGTAATAATAAAACTGACGTTTGATTATTAAATTTAACACAGCATTAATCTCAAAGCTAACCAAAACAAAGATATATTTGCGGATTGAGGGCATTTAATCTTCACGTGAGCTATGTATAAGCCTCTCATATAAATATTTTTACTTATGTAAGAATCATCATGCTTGAGAACGGAACAATGCGTCACGCCGCTCCGCTGTAAAGAAGTTTAGAATTGAATTTTAAAAGGGACAAGTGGTAAGAAAAAGAGAGAGACGGAGATATTGGGGGTGGCCAGGTGGAAGGAAAGGGAATGTGTTGTGGAATTTGGGTACTAAGTCATTATATAAGCTAAAAAAAAGTACGCCTTCATAAATTTTTTTATTTATTTATGTGAGGATTCTCTTGTGATAATGGCACAAATCGTCAGGCCGCTCTGCTGTCAATAGCATTTCGTGAATAGCATTTTTAACGGCGTTTGTTATTTTCTCGGTGAATTATGCTTAACGGCGTTTGTCTTCAAGCAATTCTAAATAAATTTTAAAACGAAAAAACTTTGAAATAAAATATAAAAAAAACTTTTTAAATTTAAAGACTATTTCTGTCCGCTCATTCGCACTAAAAAGTATGAAATAAACTAAGTATTCGATGTAGTGATTATAGTGTTCAGAAATTTCAGTTCATCTTTATGTATTTATATTTACGTTAATGCTAAAGCAGTCAATATAATAAGTAATCCTTTTCTTGATTATAATGCTCAAAAATTCCATCTCATCTTGATATATTTATATTTACGTTAATGCTAAAGCAGCCAATAAAGTTTAAATTAAGAATTTGATTTAAGAAATAGGCGGTATACTGTTTTACGAATAGCTTTTACAATACTAGTTTGTTAAGTTAACTGAATACGTGTTACCATCTTTTGACTGCAATAAATACCTTTGTTAGCTAAAATAATCTTAGGGTAACGGACTTGACAAGAACTGCCGGACAAAATATATTCATACATTTCTTAACGAAAAAAAATTACTATTGTCAATATTTATTATGAATATCATACACTAATAGTCAATATATAAAAATAATTTGTTGTATATACTTTTTTATACAATTAAGTATATAAAAAAAAATAGTTGAACTTACGAAAATTAGAAATGGACAAGCGTTTTTGCCTTGATTCTCATTTTTAGACTTATATAAAAATAAATAAATAAATTTCAATAATGTTTTGAGTGATAGAATTTTTTTGGGGGTATTTCTTTCAGAAAATAATTGTTCGCATTGAATTTAAAATTAAGTTATGCTTCAAAATCGTCTTTTTAACCTCCGGACAGCAAATGTAAGCAAATTTTGAAAATGACCCTTATACATTAATTGAAGGGGCAAGTTTGTAAAAGTGATATGTGACAATTTTTTTAACTAACTTTTTACCATGGATGAAGGCGATAAGTTCATTAGTATCTTGTCCCCTTAGTGACAAAAATGGTTGGCTTACTAAGAATATTACCCCGTTTTAGCCAATGAGAAAAAAAAAATAAAAAAACATTTTTTCTAAAGCTTTTTCTTGAAATTTGAAAAATTGTCACATATCACGTTTATTCACTTGCCCCTTCAATTATAATTTGCATGCACTTTTTCCATTTTTCTTCAGAAAAGGGAAACACATGCATATTTCATATAACCCTTAATTTCACTTAATGTTCTTTAAAACACAAGCAATATAAACACTAGGGATGCACCGATAAGCAAATTGGCCGATTACCGATTACCGATTAATCGGCTGTTGACAATCGGCCGATTAATCGGCTGAGCCGATTAATGATAAGGATAATTGTTTTTCTACTACCAATTTTACCATCACTGTTTTTTATCTCTTATACAATTCCAAGTTTAGAAATAGTAAGTAATTTATTTCTGGGAGAAGATTTTTTTTTTCATTTTCCTAGTTTTCACAAAATAATTTCAATATTTTATCAAATTTCTTAGAACCAATTTTCATATTAGTGTCAATAATATTATTAACACATTGTTAGTTATGTTAATTGGAAATAAAAATTTATAAAAAAAGGAGGGGAGGGGGAGTGTGTGGTGAACACTCCAATTTAGGAGTACTTTTAATTCATATATTTTAGTAATTAGTAGCAATTTAATTCAATACTTTTATTCTTTGAAAATTAGAGGTTATCTGAAAGTACTGTGCTAAGGAGAAAACTATCGCCACATGAAAAATGTTGCATCATTGTCTATGTATATATTTATTCAAAGTAGGAGAATTAATTAAAAAAAAACTTTATATCAACTGTGAAGATTATAATTACTGTTAATAAAATTATTCATCATAGTTTCCTAGTGAAACTATACTTTAAAGAATAATATCTAAAAAATATTTTTCAGCCGATTAATCGGCCCGATTTTGCCGATTATTAATAATCGGCAAAGTGGCCGATTATGGCCGACCGATTAATCGGTACATCCCTAATAAACACCATATGCAAATTTTTGAAACCAAGTATCGTTCACCTGTAGGTAGGAGCTACGCAGCTTTCTTTCATACTACGCTGCGGCACTCCCAAACCTTAGACAACCATGGCAGTACCACATCACCCCCATCTGGTTTGGGACAGAAGCCACCATCATTTATCAGATGGTTCGAACCGTTCATTATCCAATACAAACGCGATTTATCATGCCTTTCGAAGTGTGGGCCACCAGTGTTAGATGTGCAAACCCCGGGTAATAGGAACCCCTTAACCCCAAAGGATTTTGCCGTGGACGCGTGCAAGCCACGCGCTTTCAGGGCCATGAATTGCTTTTTTGCCAATCTTTGAATGGTTGTTGCGGGGAAATTGAGTTAACTTGTATTCCTCAATGTGTTGTTACTTTTGAGTGTGGTACTTGGGTGTGGGGATTAATTTGTCGGAGTGACATGTTTTTATGGATGTATCGGCGGAGATTTTTATTTGTGATTTGCGTAACAGTATGCATCACTTTCTTTTTGGGAAACCGTGGTAAAGAGATTGTGTAACCTTATTTTCGTATTGTGACCATTTTTATCTGGGGGAATCTATGTAGAGGGTACGCAGTTTCACACGATGCCAGTGACTAAAATTATTTGAGTGGCAATTCCCTTTTTTTATTCGTTTAAGCAAAAAAAAAAACCGCTTTCACCTTGTTATACCAAGGAAATTTGAGATAAAATTATTAATGTTACAAACAAACCTTAAGAGTGAGAAAATCATTTAAAATTTGTTTATTTGTTCATTTATTATATGTTTTATTTCCTAAAATTTTAGATTATGTTTTTTTCAACTGTTTCTTTTTAGTTATGTATTTTTGTTGCGTTAATTATTTTTCTTTCTTTTTTTTTTTGCATAGTCACAGACGAAAATGTTCCTTCACAAATCATAAAAACGCTTTCTTCCCTACGAGTTCGTTGGCGAATGGGTTTCAGTTTAGTTTATTATTATTAAAACTGTCCTTATATTACGTTATCTTGCATAAAATATGTTTGTTGCTGAACTAATATAATAAAACGTTTCAACACATAACTTGATCAGTTTGTGAGAAAATTAAGTGAAAGCAATGTAATAAGATCATCAAAGCTATAAATGCCGAGATTGACAAGGGATTTTATTTTTGAAAAACTTTTACACATCCTTTATTTTTTTATTCTTTATTAATTAGCTAATGAGCTTCACGTACATGAAGACTGCGTGTTAGGCGCCCTTCCTTCGGACAAACACAGGAAAGATTGCACAATACAAATGATGGAAAGAGCACCCAAGGCAAGGTAGGAATCGAACCCACGACTTCCGGCGTAGAAGACGCAGCTTATACCACAGAGCCAAGGAGGCCCCACTGTTTCACAATCAATATAATCGAACCGAATGTACCTTCGAAAAATCCATTTTTAGTTTTAGCCATTTCAAGTAGAAATCGTCTCACTGATTATAAACATATATAATTTGTACTTGCAGCAAACTTCTTAAGTTGTTAGAAAATTAACCTTTGAAAGGTAAACTCATATTTCATGCTTTTTTTTAAAGGACGGCATTTTGATGGAATGTCAACAAAACAATGGACCCTATTCACGGTGTGGCAACGGTTCATTTTTGCGGGTATTTGCATCCAATTTCCACCAATAACATACACTAGCGAACCGGAATTTCGTCTGCTAGGCTCGGTCAATACCCGCAATGACGCACATGAATAGGGTCCATTTTTGCACATTTCTTCACGTGTTTTTTTTTTACAATTTTGATGTTTCCTGTAAGGAACTAAACACCTCAACTTTCAAATTATTTCAATCTGTGTGGCATAGAAGCTGTGGGAGGGGTCTCAGTGGCCGAGCTGTCTAAGGCATGCATGTATAGCCGATAACTCTGAGACGGTGGGTTCGACTCCCACCCTCGCTCCGGATGTAATTTCCTTCCTGTAACTCTTTCCTTGCTGTAACTCTTTCATACATTGTCTGTACAAGATATATGTAATAAAAAAAAATCATACGTAACGGAGGCAAAACACTAGATTGTAGTCCTCATCAAAAAAACCTGGGCATATAGCCCCGAAACGAAACGAACGAAACGAAACGAAGCTGTGGGAACTTCTATTCCAAGAGCTAGTTTCAAACTTTACTTTCATTCGATCTTGTGCTAATTGAGACTCCGTTCGTGTTCACAGGTGAATTGATAAACTCCATTTTGCGGTTTCAAGGTTTTTTAATGCATAAAACTGGATTCTCCCCATGATTATTTCTGGACATCAAACTGCATAGTAGTAATAATTACCCATGTTTTTTGGAAAGCTGTTATACGAATTCACAAAACTGAAAATTTTGAATGCGATTGGCAAAACAAAATATTGTAATACTCCGTGTTCTGGGTAAGTTCACATACCTTTTCCTGATTTTTAATTTTATTTACATTTAAACATAAAAGGCCTTTATACAATATATTAAAACTATGATGTATAATTTGCATCATAATATGAAGTAACCAGGGCCGTCATTTCAAGCTTTTCCAGGGGGAGGGGGGGGGGGTAAAGGATCCAAACACAATGCAATTTCATCGGAAAACATTAGAAACCACCCCCACTTATATGTAAATACATTGATTTCTCAAAGCGAGGGGGGCAATTGACCCCCCTGCCCCCCCCCCTCCCTAAATGACGGGCCTGGAAGTATCTAAAAAAATTTTCCCCTTGAAAATTAATGATTTTTACACGTTGCTGAAGTTAATGTACGTTCAGGCCCGTACTATACACGGCTCATTATTTTTGAAAAACAAGAACATTTTCCCGAAACTTAATACATACTTCATACTATTGTATATAATTTTTCATTAAATTCTAAAGTATCCAAGTTAAAAGCCAAAGATTAAATTTCCGTAAATGAAGTGCAAATATATTGGTAAAAATGGTGTTTCATTTGTCAAAATGGATTGAGTAATTTACCATAATCTGCGCAAGTTAAACCTCTCTTAATTAATTTTTGTACTCTATTGTGTTTTCGGAAAACTAATGTTCACGAAGAATGTCGCTTGTTTTTCAGATTTTTAAGTTATACAATTAGGAACTTTTACTATAATTTCGTATTTGAAGTGTATTAAAATGAAAATATATTTACACTGATACAATGACTAAGTTTAGAGTGATTTGACTCGGAACTGTACTTTCTGGGAGTAACTGTTTTACGACCATGCACGCGATTTCAAATTGTCGTGTGACCATACATCCTGAATTTACGATTGAAAAACAAATACTTTGAGACATATTTTTAAAACTGTTTTATGATAAAAACCCGACGTTATTTTTTTTGTGAAGTATATTTTGATTCCCAGTTATAATAAAATGCCGATGTATTTGCAGCGCAAAATTTGACTGTTTTCGTTGCAGAAAACGCCTCGGCTGCATTAAAATATTTTGTTATATATCCTTAAGGGTTTTTAGCTTCGGTTACTCTACAATAACGTTTGTACATTTGGTCTCTACTTTATTATTTCATGCATTTTTTTTTTGTTAAAACAGAAGAAGTAAAGTATTTTCTTCCAAGAAATTGATTAGTTAATCAAAACAGTTGTTAAAACAATTGTTTCAGCTGTATGAAGCATATTTTTTAAAAACGAACCATTTTCTTCACTTTGATTGCAGATTTTACATAATTGCACTTTTTACAATAATACAATGCATTAAAATTAATACACTATTTTTTTAATTTCGCTTTATAAAAGGTACACCATATCTAAACCCCTATGTTGAATTTGCTGGTCTTACTTTGAGAAAGCTATGTATTACATTAAAAAAAAAAAAGTACTGAGATACGATGAAAATGATTCACGATATTAATAAAGCACTAATTCGTCAATTTGATGATGTTTAAGCTATGTTTCTAATGGGACGTAGAAGCGACTGAAGTAAATTAGAAAAAGAAAGCAAAAAGAGACAGAAAGAGAAACATGACATAAAAAGCACTCCATTAGTCGAGCGAGCTCAATTCTCCAAACTTATAGTTTTTATACGCATTTAATGTTTTTACGGCTCAGAATTAAATTAAAATAGTTTCAACTTAATACATACTGTAATCAACAAATACTTGAAACGTGGACAAAAATATTTCACGAATACGATTTGAGTAAATTTAATTTTTGTTATTTGGTTAAAAAAAAAACTTTTTACCTGAATGTGAAAAGGTATTCCAGTTAATGAATTCTTGTTATCCCCTTCTCTTATTGCAAGGTATTTCTTTATCACATATGTATGTTTAAGAGCAGGAGGTTTAAAACACCTTATGTTTGTTTCGTTTAGGTCTGTTGTGCGAATGTGTAGGATACAATTAATTATTTCGCTAAATTTAACTAGCTAAACAGTAAAAGCCTCGCTACATCGTGTCTCGTTAAATCGCTCATGCGGATATACCGCGCGTGTCTTCTGTAGTTCAAAAATTATATATATAAATAAAATGCTTCTTTTCATTTGACATCACGAAAAAATGTATAATTCTTAGAAAAAGTACTTTCTTCTTTTTTAAATCGAAGAACAAAACTGGCATATTTTCGATGTACTTAATTTACTGCAGTGAAAGCAGCAACTTTCGATTTGTATTTCACCATAATGTAATGAAAATACCTTACATTATCTTTTTTTTTTTAATTAAAAAAATTATAGTTTTTTTAATTAAGAAAATTGTCTTAAATATGATAATAACTTACTCTTTCTTTTCACTGCAAAAAATAAACTGTTGTTTTGCAGTATAATACTGGCAGCAGAGGTTCCAGTTTAAACATTAAAATTAGTAACTTTACAGTTTATTACTGAGAATTTCTGTTTTAAACTAGAACCTCGACTGCCAGTACTATACTGTAAAATCAATTTATTTTTGCAGTATAGGTGCACATGCCACTAATGTGTACGTTAGTTGAAAAGCCAATTTTTATGATTTAGGTTATGTCGCGTTTTCAGATATATCGCGCTTTGTTGTTGTCTCCGCAACAAGTGCTATGCAACGAGGGGTTACTGTACCTTCAACATTACAAGCATATGTTATTTAATAACCTTTAATAAAAATATAGCATTTGTCTGTCTGCTCTTTCTTTTTATTTTATTCTTTTTTTTATTCACATTTGTCACAAAGATGACATTCCTCCGAAGGAAACTTAACTAAATCCGCCCTTTTATGCATAACAATTACATGGCGTATATTTTTATCAAGTTAATTATGCTTTTTCTTCCAACCATCTTAAGCCAAATGAAAATCTTCGTAACGTAATCTATTACTGAATCGATTCTCTCAGTCTTGAATTATTTTCATCTTCTTTTGATAATTATTGTTTTCATCATCGATTGGAATTTTGATTCAAGTGGCCAATGATCGACACTTTGTTAATCACATGTTTAAAGAAGATACTTCCTGTTTATTTGGAGATGCATAAGATGCTAGTTAACTAATTACCGTGTCGTGTTTTTGAATAAGAAAAACTTAAATGTTATGATTAGATTATCCCATTTGTTATTGTGTATTAAAATGGATAATGCGCAATTTTTTCTTAGGGTGGTTGCCGATTTACAGTAGTCCTTACATGTATATGTACAGTACACTCGCGTCCGTTTATAGAGAAGGGCACCAAAAGTTAATTTCGCTATAGATATGATGTTTTTTAAAAGTTAATAACACTCAGTAAAGCATGAAGGGGCATTAAATTTATCAAGTTGTAGACATAAATTTGCTATCAACAGGAGCGACTTTATTACTATTAGTATTAGAAATGCAAGTCCGAATCTTGTCTGCATAATGGCACTTGAATTAACTTTGCCAGGTTTCAAAAGGAAAAATCTGGATGCCGTTTACGATAAATTAAAGTTATAAGAGAATACAATAATGAAAATGAAAATTAAGTATGAACTTTTCAGCTGAAATTATGATTTTTTTTTTTTTTTTTTTTTTTTTATGAGAGGGGGAGAGATATTGATGAAGCCCGAAATTTTAGGCTTCAAATTTGCCCTAAGGCGTGGAAATAGTTTTAAAAAAAATTTTCCATTTTTCATGAAATGACAATTTGACAATAATTTTAATATATTTGGAAAATCCTCACGATTTGCCAAGTGAAGTCAAAAGAAAATGTTTTATGTCGTTTCTTGCTTTTGGTTTAAACACCATTAAATAGAAAGTGTTGCTCTAGTTATATAGTCGCAATCAGTGTAAATGTTATCTTCCAAATGTATCACATAGTCCGTTAACAAATACTCACTACATTATATTTATTTTAACACTCAAAATTAAATGTTTAACTTATGTGAGAAAGATCAAAAATACGTTAGCCACCTCTGATTTTATGAGAAAGTCCTTTAATATTTTAAACCTTTTTCACTTTTTAAATAATCTAAAAGTTGTATTTGCAATTTTTCTCTGTTAAGCTACATTATTTTTAATACTTTTCAATATGTCCATTATGCTATTGACTTTCTTCTTTTTAAACTCTGGAGCAAACTACAAATGTAAAAGTAGTCCATTTCCGGTCACAAAAAAATTTTATAGCAAAAACCACATCGCCTTTTTTTGTGATTGCACGATGCATATAGTTTTAAAGAAATTTTGCGTATATACAAGAAACTACTTTTCTCAAACCATATCACACCATATTTTTCCTGGCTTTTCGAGGGCCACTCAATCGTTACGTCTGCTTCTTTTCCATCTTGATGTTTGTGCACCAACATCAGACAGCACTAGCACTACATCGTGTCATATTAGTTTTCACTTGAGGAATTCTAGCATCAATCGGAATGGTGTAATTTTTCTTGAAGATTACTTTGACTTCGAAGTTGTTTTGAAGGTCGCAGTCTGTAGTCACGACTATGTAGCGTGCTGAGTGCCCGTTGCAAAGGTTTTCGTGTAACGCAGCCACGACCCAGAACCCCAGAGACACAGACATTTGTGGAGAGAAAGTCTTCACCATCTTATTCCTAACGTAGTTATTTTGTGATATGAATTTTATGAGCCAATCGAGAGCTTCAGCGGTTCAACGTCCTCAATTAGATCCCGGGGGGCTGGACTAAGGTCTTAGAGAGACTCGTTCTCTTTTAACAGTAACAATCTCAGAAACGACAATTTAGATCTTTATTGCGTCCCTTTCAGAGTCTGGTTGTTAGCCTTCTGGCGAAGCGTGGAACTGCGATAATGATGTTTAATTAGAGATTAACAGCCGTCCACTGGTCCGCTATTGCCGAGTTTAATTTGATGGCCCTCGTTCTATCAAAAGACGATTAAAAAGCTTCATGGTGCACTGATTGTCACCGTCATTTCGAGGATAAATTGCTTCTCGCGGTTAAGAATCGATCTCAAGACAAAAAACGAGCGACTTTTGTCATTGGCGCCGCTCGCAGACATAAAATGAGTCCGTTAAGATGGTTTCTGAGCCAGTCGCAGTAATTAAATGATCATTTGGCGGAAAATCTCAGCCGATACAACCCACGGAAAAGGTCCCAAGCGTATTCGACAAATAGAGAGGACTCTCGAAACACAAAATGAGTGTTCGTGAAATGATTACTTGTAATATGTGTGAATATTAATGCGCTATTTAACGTCTATATGTCAATTTAACGAGACATAATGGTGATTTATTGAGATCTGTCTGGAAATCCAAATGTAAGCTGCATTAACTTTTTGATTAAGAAACACTCGAAGCACTCATCTGTACTTTTTTGTAGCAAAATTGCTATGATGATACTTTAGTACTCTTATTAAGAGCAAATTACGCTTCAAGAATATCTGTTTCTAAGAAACACTTATATGTAAAAAAGTAATATTATTTTTACTATGAAGCTATATTTTCATTTTTATTTACTACGATTTAGAAATTATATGGTGCCTTTAAGAAAGTTTAATAGCATTTCTGGCTGTATTTCCTGTTTAGCGGGATTTAATTAAATTGTTTGTTTTTTATGCCAATTAACAAATAAAAATATTAACATTTTCTTTAATTGATGAAATTTTAACTAAGAAAATTCAGAAATTTAAATAAGAAAACGAATTTGTTTTTTAAAATGATTTAACGTGGGTTCCTCCCATTTCAGTTACACTGAAGACCCTTGGGGTCATAAACTACCCCAATACTTCCTTTAATTAATTTATTATGATTATTGAATGTTACATGCATTATTTAAGTTCACACACTTTTTAATGCTAAAAAAATAAAAATAAAAAGACACAATCAAAGTAAAATTTAGTTTATGCATTAAAAATTAAAATTTTAGAGCAAAACTTACGATAACTATAGATTTATTTACAACTGTTACAGAATTGAAAAAAACATGATTTTTTGCAAGTGAATATTAAACACTTATGATATTTTCCGATGCATTATCTGTTCAGTTCTCTTGCACAAAAGTTGCAACGTCCTTTATTTTGGCATTCTGGGGAAGTGACCCCAAGGGTCTTGCGTGCAAAAAATGCAATTCGGGAAAAATAAAACACAATAATAGCATTATTTTGAATAGAAAACTAGAAGAATAAAAGCCACAAAATGCCATTAAAAACAAATAGTTGATTAAAAGGTTATATTAAACAGAAATTGCATTGGGGTCACATATGACCTCAAGGATCACAAGGGTTAATTTTAAATTTCCCTTAATGACATTAAATCAATTTGTAATTTGATGTATTCCTACAGAATTCATTTAAGCAAAGTTGGAGTCTATAACTAGGTTGATCAAAATTATTATCGATTCAAGAGTTTTGATTTTGTTTTTACAATATTTATACTTAGTTGAAAGATAAGTAATTGAAAAAAATAGTTCTCATTTCAGTGTAACACATCCATTAAAGTATAAAACAATGTAGTTAAAAAATGTAAAAATTTAATAGTTTATAATTACTTAAAACTTGGATAAAAGTTTTAAACTCAAATACCAAAAATCCTGAATTACGGCAATGTTTTGTTAACAGAAGTTAATTTAAAGCCAAAACACACATACACATAAACAAATCCTACCATTAATAATCGTTAGTTGCTGTGTTTTTCAAATTAATGAGACATTAAAATATACTGCTGGACAAAATTATAAACTTTAGGGATTTTATGAATGTCTCTAACTGTTAGTCAACTGTGAGATTCTGCAGTTTTCTTATATTTTCCCCTCAAAAATTTATGCTGAGAATAAATACAACAGTTTAATTGAATCGTTTGTTTCAGAAACCCGTACTGTTAATAGTGCACTGTTTAAAATTTTCGGAAATCTAAAAAAAAACTTCGCAAGTAAAGGCTTGAAAATGTAAAATATAATTTCAGAATTAACCTTATGCATTATTTGCTTTTGCAATACAACAAGAAACATTTACATTTTTTTTTCTCAAGCGAGAACCTTTACTTGGGAAACTTCCAAACGCTTTTTAGTTTCCCGAAAATTTTAATAAGTAGGCTAGATGGATTTCTGAAATAAACGATTCGATTGTCATGAGCCCAAGTTACTTAACTACCAAAGATTCCGGGGGGGAGGGGTATGCAAAATAAACAACTTTCAATTTTTACCTTCTTCCTACAAGTGAAAGATTTTTCAACCGGAAAGTTTGACAATTATTGTTTGTGATAACAATACTACACATTATAAAGTCATGGTAATCAACTTTTTTGCGTTGTAAAATTATTTCATTTCGATGCTCGTTACTGTTGAAGATCAATTTTGTAATAGTTGCTAGAAGATATCGCAAAAAAGTAGTTCCATCTAAAATTTCAACGCATAGTCATCGTATCTCATTAAAATAGTCATTGATACATGCACACCAGCACACTGAAGTCTTTTGTACATCAGCTGGGGGAAAGCTATCGCCAAAAAAACACACAAATACCATTGTAATCTTTTTTTCTGTTTCTTTCAAGAATACACATATTTCGATACATTAATTCTTTGACTCTTAGTTACAATAACGGATCATTCATCACAATCAGTTATCCTCTATCGTCGCAATTTCGTTCATCCGCAGCCATCATTTCATTTCAAGGAACAAGGAAATGTAACCTGGGGATCCAATTTTCGATTGATTTTCGACACGAAATTTTACTTGGTGGAAAGAGGGGGAGAACAAAACCCAGATGTGTGGGGAGGATGGAAAAAAGCATTGTAAGAAATAATAGAGATGGTGTTCACCCCAAAAGATCAGATTTTGCAAGGACAACACCCTCCAGCACCTGCTGTAGACCACCCATTTCCAAGTTTTTCTTTTTTCCTTGCATGGTGGAATAATCGTCAGAAGATCCCTCACAAGCAATGGAAATATTTTCGTCCCACAGATTTTATTGACATTGTCACATTTTAAGGTCACAATGAAGGAGGGAAGCGTTTCCGATAATTTTGCCTTAATAAGCGTATCCTACAAATCAAGGCGTATGCTTTGTCACGCCCGGGAAGTGTTGGAGACGGATGGTAACACATTGGTGATCAAAAAGACCGAGATTGCTTTAAACTTAATTGGACGTGACTGCGGTGCCTATTTACTATGGGCGTAGTGTTGTTCTAATAGCAGGTGTGAAGACAGGTTTTTGATTCACGAAAATAATAGTATTTCCCAAATTTATTCAAAGGGTATGATTTGAGATTTAAAATGTTTTCCTTTATTCTAAATCTTATTCTCTGCAAATAATACACTAATTTTTACATATAAAAATGGATGTATGTATGTGTGTGTTCTTTTTTTTTCTTTTGCAAATCTAGTTGACGTCGAACCTTTGCCAAATTTGGCACAGAGATTCCTTGATGTTCAGGAATTCACATAGGAGGAGAGAGTAGGGAATTAAAAGAAATCCAATGAGTTCTGACTTTAAATTTTGCTTCATAAAATTGCCTTTTTCTACAAATTCTGGATGAAAATTTTGTTTCATAAAATTGCTCTTTTCTATAGTATGGTTACTGATTTGTTCTGAATGAAAATCCTGCAAAAAAACTTCCCGACATGAAAATGAGAACCTTAGTTTTAAGCAAATGAAAATGGTTAGAGCTTATGGTCCCCAAGTAATATTTAAAAAACGAACCAGTAAGAAAAGTGTGCATAACAATTGTTTTTAGAGCTCATCAGAGGCAAGCTTTCGACAGATTTTTTTTAATAGAGCATTAGTTATGTATAATAAAAGTTGCAGTTTAGACTATGTTCTGTAAAACCCAGGAGTTTTATTGAGGTTACTCAAAGTTCCACCAAGCTTACAAGTAAGGGCTGAGCGATTTTTTTATCCTTATGACGACACCATGTGTGACCACACCATGACACATTAAACTCGCATCATCCACCATTAGTGTACGCGGAGGATCTTTGAAAGGTAGTTATCGAATCCACGACTATTCTGTCAAATACAATCAGCCTACTAAGAGCTTTACATTGAGAAATAGTGGCTTAAATATATATTTTTATGACTAAGCAAGCGATTTTTTCTTAGTTTTTCCTAAGAAAAATATCTTGAAAATTTAATACACTTGCGTTTTTAACACTTAATTAGGTTAACATAGAACAATTATTTAAACAATGCATTAGACAAAAATAGCAGATAAAAGTAGATCATTTTTCAAAAAAGAATGTGAGTTTTACATTTATATCTTCACATGTAATTGAAGACTTATAAAAAGTAAAAGAAAGACTTATAAAAAGTTACAAAAAAAAAGAAAGAATCAACGCTCCGAGTAAAATAAGCGAGTCATGGTTTGTATTCGGCAAGCTACAAAATTCCCGAACATTACGTTATATATCATTCAGAGTTCCATCTTTTAATTTCCTCTCACATTAATATTTTGTAACCCGATTTCATTAAAACAATTCATAACAATAATTAAGCATTATGGGCGCTCTCAATCATACTTATTTCAATTTATGAAAACGTCTGCAACATGAATCACCACCGCCCGTAAATTTATTTGCAATATTTGCGTTTAATTTCTAGAGTTAAGATCCCCGAATTCTTAACGGCATCCGGAGTCTACATTTAATAATTTCTCCGATTATCTCGCTAACAGCAGAATAATTACGGAATGTGTTGACCGAACTAATTAGCAGAAGGAAGATAATTAAATACTAATACAAGTGTAAAGTAATTAAGTAGTGCTCAGGAAAATGAAAATCTCATTAGTTTGGTGCCTCCCTCTTAGGAGTTATGTCGATCCCAGTTCCGTTTAGGGGTCGAATAGCTCCAGGAATGATATAACGTAGCAGAATATTAATGAGAACGTCCGGGAGGCTAAAAGGTTAATTAATGCAGGGATGCTCAAGTTTCTGATTAATACTTACAGATAATTTAGCTGACGGAGTAAATTGTAAACGGAATCTAATCTGGATTTCGCACTTAAGAAGATTAAATATAAATTAACACCTGTAGACGAATAAAGTCCGAATTTAATGCGAGAGTTGCTTTTGTGGAGTTGGGGATTCAATTTGAATTGCTGCAAACGGCTCGTTACGATGCTGGCATTTCTGGAGCGAAAAAGGGACGAATGAACTGTTGGCAGAACTGTTTCGGGAAAATAGTAAGTGAATTTGGCGTTAATTGCTGCTGAAATGGGTACGGTTTTATTGTGCGTATTTTATTTTACTTAAGGGGAGGATTGTCAGTAGGTGTAAATCATTAAAAAGAATAATTAAAATATTTAACATCTATCCTGTTAGTACACCAATGATTTTAAAATGAAAAAGCAATTCTGCCGCACACATAACTTGAAGATCTTGAAGTGCCTTAATCGTATCCCATGAAAATTGGAAAAACACTAAACTCCTGTGTAGCTTTCTCGTACTTAGATAACTATATGATATTAAAAGGACAAATTAAATACACTACAGCTGTTACCTTGTTTTTAGAAAGCATTTTAATAAACACTTACGTTTCTTATTCCTTTGTAAATTTGATGAAAAATGTAAGCTAATATTTTTTGGCGCATGCGAAGGAAATGTGAGAGTTTAGAAAAAGCACACCTCGCTGTTTAAACTGCGAGTTGTACATGGCATCTTTTAGAGTGAAACATTGAAGCACCCCTTTAAAGGTGCATTTGGCTCCTTATGGCACCTTTAAAAGAATGCCGCGGATATACATTTCACCTTGAATGGTACTAGATGCAGTCCACGGTTTCAATCATGCACATTTTGTAAATGTTTTTAGATCTTTTCTTGAGTACATTTTTGAATGATCAATTACTTTTTATGCGTTCTTAAAAATATCAGAAGTAAGCGAAAAATTGAACGTTTTAATTAGTTTCTTTAAGTTCATTTTCATTGGAAAATAAATTGAATCACACCAGCTGACCTTGTCCTTCGTATAAGATATGATTGCATTAGTAATATTTCTAGCCAATTATTTTTAAAATGTGCGCTTGGTTAATTTTCATTTCTATGATTAAAATCCTTTTCGGGAGCTTTTCACAGGTTCAGAGAAAAACTGACATCACATAAAAACCTGTCCAGCTCTCTTATCTACAATCATCGAAATTTAAGTTCAATCACTTTGTGCATTTCAGTAACCTTGTACTGAAACTTTCTTTAAAGGCCATAAAAGATTTTAAAAGTATGTTTGTAGTAGCCCAAACGACTTCTAATGTTGCATACAGCTGGTAATTTGCAACACGAAAACGATATAATCTTGTCTTCGATATGAAAATGTCTTAGTTTTATCCTTTCTTTAATAGTTTCTCACCTAAAACATAATAGTAGGGCTCGAATCTTACATGCCATAAGTTCTGCTACGCTTCCAACGTAATAATAATGTCTATGTATAAACCATTAAGTCTTTACAAAAAAATTCAAAAACAGGTTTCTCATTGCTCCTTATTAAGGATTGTAATGATAGGGCCAACGTCGTTGTAATGGTATGTGAGCGTCATGTAGGTGATAAGTTTTCCAGCTTTTTGTCGAGCGTACCCTGTTATAATCCATTATAAGTGATGTGTAGTGGTAATAGCTGCACGTTCTCGGCGGAGCTTAAACACAAAACTTTGCTTTTAATAGTATCATCAGACAAGAAGGTAAACAAGCGATGAAATTCCTCTCGGACCAATAAAGTAATTTTTTCTGAAAAATAAAAGCACATAGGCAGTTCTTCAGTAGTGGTAACTTCACAAGATTAAAATTAAATTTTTATAAAACTGATGCAAATACTTATTTCTGTATGAAGCAGAGCTTGAAAAATACAAAGTTGAATTTTGAAAAAAAAAAAAAAAATCTAATGAACAAATTCTTCGCACGTGATTTACCATCATTCAAAAGCGAAATGGCTTACACTTTCTTAAAAATAATTAATATATTTTGCAGAAATTATACCAATAATCAATAATGTTACCTCACAGTTAGGATTTAAAATATTTTTAAACTATGAAATCTCAGAGTTTTGTAAATACTTCTTTTTTATTTTCGAAAAATGCCTTAAGCATTATGATGCATTCGCCATATATATCCACATCTGGGTGACCAAAAAGTCAGGATTATATTGTGGGAAATAATTATTGAATGAAAGATAAAGATATGGTAAAGAAGGCAACGGCAGGAAAAAGTTCAATGTTTTTTTTTCCTTTACCGTTTATTTATTGATTTTTATTTATTATCTTTTTTTTTTTTTTTTTGAAATAGGCCTAACGCTATACTTTTATAAATTAACATTAACGTGATATCTTGTAATATTTTAATTGAAATAATTAAAAACTCAAACTTGCTGAATAACTTTCGGAATTCTTAAAAACATTATTTTCAGTTAATATTGAGTCTTGGAGCAAATAAGGATGATTAACGAGCGAAAAAAATCTGAATGGTTCTAAATAAATTAAACAAGCTAAATTAAAAGCCGAAGAATAAATAAGTCTTCAAAAAGTTTTTAAAACCTGATACATATTTTTAGAACCGGCAGTTTTCAAAAGCTGAAGCTTTGGAATTTTTGGAATGAAATTCAATAACAATTTGCAAATAAAATGCCATCAAAAAGTGGGGAGTGGTAAAAAACTCACGTGAGTGAGCGTGAGTGTCATACAGGAAATTATTCAAATTATAGATTAATGAATTAAAAAAAAAAAAAAAAAAAAAAAAAAACAGGATCAATGTGCTATTATAAATAAAGATGACAGCTGTACGATGAATGGTCAACGCGCAAAGCACTGAAGTCCAATGCTCAGCGAAGATTAGGCTATGTGTAACAAACGTGCGTGGGAACTAATTTTGAGATTTCGCGTTTGACTGACCTCCGTGCGGAAACATGTGCTCTGCAACCCAGACCCCTCGGTCACGTGAACAGAGATGGTCAAACTTGGACTTGGCTCACATGGGCGAGTGCCACTGACATTAAATTTAGTTATATGTTAAATAACAAAGTTAAATTTTCGATTGCGAAACGCGATTTTTATTAAAGTAACACAAAATAATAAATATAAGTTGTTAGGAATGTAATCGTTTTTGTCAAAATGTTTTTTTTTTTTTTTTGAGTGAAAGATGACGAATATTGAAACAACTCAAAGAAGACAGTTTGTTCTGAAAGTAAAGATGCTGTCTCAAGTAAACCATACTTAGAACTCGAAACAAGTTTCTGTTACTGCTTATTCCTTTCCCCATTTTTTATCATTGTATTTTGACTTTTAGGTCAAATTCATCTTTATAGCATTTTATAATAATTCATCTGCGTTGCCATTATAAGAAACCGTTTTAAGATTTTAGATAATAAAAGAACATGTTTTTTTAACTACAGGGCTAAGAGAAAATAAAAATAATATATTAATTGATATATGTAAATATGTATAATATACGTACTGTAAATATTATTTAAAATGGAGTACCGTGGAATTGCTCCCTATCCTAGAACAGCAAAAGTCTACCGGCACAATAAAAAAACGTACAAAATTAAATATTTATTATGAAGCATCATCATTTCGTCAGAAGATGAAAAATTTTAATTTGTTGGGCATACTACTTTTTAGAGGCTTCATTTGTGTTTTTGAGTCAAGGAATTTTACTTCTTTAGGGGGGGCGGCAGGTTTCAAATCTGCCTAGGGGAGGCATGAAGCTAAGTTCGGCCCTGCTTTCCTGTATCTCCAAAAATTGAATCCAACTTTGCGAGTGCAATGTCCCCCTCCCCCCATGTTGTTAATTATTCTTTTTTTTTTTTTTTTAATCATTTCTTTCCTTTTTTTTCTAATATTTTCTTGAAACGTAAGTCTTATTTTGTAAATTTTTTGTTGCACCTTAAGTTTATTTTTCCATGGTTTGTCTAGATATCTCACTTTGAAACATATTATGATGCTAATTTGCATCCATGTCATTTGTAATTCCTGTTCATTTTTTAATCCTATACACGTTCCTAAAACTCACCATAGAGTGATGAAATATGAATGACTCATTGTAAACGTGATTTATCACTTTATAAATAATTTTATTAGTTTTATTATATAAAGTCCTTTGTGAATTTCTATTTAGGTTAAAAAATATTCAGCTTCTAATTGACATTGCATATTTATCTTTGGAAATACGATTTGCTTCACTTTTATATTAAAATACGTAACTAAATGTGATACCATTCAGAAAAGAAATATGTACGTATTTTAAAAACATGGTGATACACTACTTTTACAATGAACTACGCATATACTGCGGTATGTTGCTGTTATTTGAAATTTAAAATAATAATAATAATCGTGAGTAATTAAGAATATAATCAAAGTTTTAAACAAGCTTGAGAAAAGCTATTAAAAAGTAAATGAATGCAGCAAAAGCACTAAAAACAGAAAAATAATAAGAATAATAATATCAAACTTCTAAAAAGTCTTTTATACCGTCAATTAAATATACTTTCTCAATAGAAAATAACTGATTTCGTAGCATTTGCTTGCATTTCGCAGGCAGATCAGTGACCACAAATGGTGGTTGTAGGTAAGCCGTAAATGTGAATGTTCTGTAGTTAGAAGTCAAAGAAAAGGGATAAAGGAAAAAAAGAGAAATGGAATTATTATATAAATTATATTTTAAATTATATTTTAAAGTTAAAACGAGAAACATAAGCAGTAAATTGCATCGAAAAATGACTCTGCGATGACGAAGAGGGAAAAATCATCCACGATGCAATGATTTGCTGGATGCCAAGGAAGATTATGAAGTTGAAGATCAAAAAGATGAAAGAGAGATGATTGAATTGGGTCTGTAGGGGGGGGGAGGTTGGGGCAGCATTAAATGCTACATTGCACGATATGGAACAGCCCGATATGGAACAAGATGCTTCAGCACATGTAATTAATTTTTTGAAAAGTTTGCAAATCAGAGAGAAGCACGATAAAGAGAGTCCTATCTAAATCTTAATAAGCATGATTGATAACACCCGATAAAAGTAAAATGGCGATAAAAAGTTAAAATTTGAAAAAAAGGGGCGCAGAAAATCAGTAAAGGCAATGACAAATATTTTAATTCTTTCCCCTCTCTCTCTCTCTTTTTAATAGTTAACTAAAGTTTCATTTGTTATAGAGCTCCTCTGATAAGTTGACCTCCAACATTGACAATCCTTATTTTTTCTTTTTAGGGTAAAAGGAAAAGGGGTTGCTTTTGTTGTCTCTTTGAGAAAATCCAACTAAAATTCCAACGACAATTACATTTTCTTATTACCTGAAAAAAGAAACATTGTCAAGGTCATAGCTTAACTTTCCAGAGAAGCACTTTAGAAGAGCATTCAAGAAATGGAATTTTGTGTTAGTTAAAAAAAAATGGTTCCGTAAAAAAAAAAAAAAAAAAATACTACCGAAAATGAATGATTACAAAACCCTTCCATTTCGGTATCTTCCCCATCCCGTTGGGGAAGATGCCGTAAAGTAAATTGTAGTAGGGGAAGATGCCATACATAATGTTTTTGGGCCAATTGCTGTATACAATGTATTTCATTGAATCACATTTTTTCCGTCGGTTCAGTGTAATTTTCTAGGTCTATGTTTCGAGTAGCATCATTGTTTTCTCTAGGGCGAGTCGAAAAGCTACGGTATCTTCCCTAAAAGAAAATACGACGTCTTGGCCAAAGGCAATTTGCACTATTTCAGGTACTTATCAGAGCAGTAAAAATCACAAAACATTATGAAAACACCCATTAAACCGGCGGGAAACCAAAATCAATTTATTTATACTTTCAATATGCATGCCCCTTTATTCTAACTGACTGCCTAGTTGTTTTTATTGATGCCTATGGGTGAAACACAGGATACATCTTCTGCAATACGGCGTCTTCCCCCAATCTACCTCATTATCATAGATAAATCACAAGCACTGGATGAGCTCGTTTGAAGTCTCTGTTTTACATACTTTACTTTTTATACAGTAAAATTTACTTAGCTTTTTTTTTTCTTGCTTTTCTTTTAAAAAAAAATTCAATGGATCCAATATTATAATTGTAAAAGAATGGGCTCCTTTAACTTTGATCAAGAACTTATATTTTGAGTCTGGGGGGGGGGGTATGATTGTTATTTGAGTAATTATTTAAAATGAAAATAACAAAATAGAAAATGCTATGATTGCAACAATTTCATGAACCAAGCTTGATTTTTATGTCTGTCTCAAAAGCGAACTCATTATTTCATTCCTGCTTGCTGTTAATATACTCGCAGCAGTGTGAAAATGGTATTTGTAAGCTGTGAGATAACAAACAATTGTCTCGGGTGATCCAGTGATTCAATTGCTCATCAAGCTTCTGTGTATTTAGGGCATTATTTTTTAAATAGAAATCTCCAAAATGTAGTTTAAGGTTGTATTTGTTCTCTTAATTGGGGTTACGACCTAATGCCTCCCCCCCTCATCTGGATTTGCTATTGCAGTAATTAAGGCCTCTTCTTTTCACTCAGACGAACCTAGCTAGATCTCTTGCATTCTGCCGTTGTAAAATTCACTTAAAAAACCCTAAATCCAAATTTGGTTGCAATTCCTTTTTTACAGATTTTTTTGTCTTTTCAAAGATATAGTTAGCAAATAAATTTGACATGTTGTTCTTGCAGGGTTCTACTTATGAGCTAAAACATTTTTTTTTTAATATAATAGGTAACAGCATTTGCGAAGGTTAAAAATGTGTCTTCTAGTTTTACCCAGCATTTCCCTCTTTGGCGATAGTGCTTTCCTTCTTATGACGGTGGTATTGCTCACGACTCTTTTCTCCCATGGTATATCCCAATTGTAAAGTTTCATAAGATAGGGAGTTGCCTGCAGAAAAGTTGGCTCCTTGAGTAAGTTTGCGTAAAGCAAAGCACTCATGATTAAAATATTGTGGCTCTAATAAGTTTTTTACCTCCTTTTGGGGTAATGGGCATTGAACTAAATGGTTGGAAGTATAACCTAATATATTTGCAAATATCAATTAAGGTATTATTTTAATTTTCTCTTAGCTCTATAGTTTTAAAAAACTTGTTCTCTTTCATTATCTTAAGTGGCACTTTAGTTCACTGGTAATAGGGGAGGATGACTGGCACTGAGTAGGGTAGGATTACTTTATTAGTAGGTGTATAAAAGTATTCCAACTCAAATCCACTCTTACAACACGACCCATTCTCACTGAACTCCGCAATCATAAACTGCTAAGGTTAAGCTTTAACTTATGAGGTCTATGCTATAATCAACGTGTTAAAATATGCTAAATAAAGGAACTAACTTTCCTCATTATAAATATTAGCCCGTTTGCTTTGTCCTCAACTATAAAATGATATCCAAAATATCTGAAAAGAAAATCAAACAGTACACAATCCATTTTGATTTTAGAAATCATACTTTATTGGCAAATGAGAAGCAGGTTTTCAGTTTTTTTTTTTTTTTTCATTCCGTTAAAACAGCGGTTGTCACAATATCTTTCTTTATATACAAGGAATGAAGATACTACAACAGTACACAGTCAATCTTGAAGTCAAATGATAACATGTGGACGCATTTCATCGCACATCAGGTCTCCAAATTATGATGACATATTTACAATGAATATATACAAACACAAAGGAAGTCGTTTTGATTTAAAATTTCTAAATAAATATAAGACGAGCTTGTATTATGATCTACCAGGCTTGGAGTACGATGACTTTTGACATACTATTGTCACGAACAAATTAATCTAAAATGTAAACAGGACATTGGTATGATTTTTATGGACTTGTTAAACTTGTTCTCAATTACCCATGTGATTAAACTCACCTACATTCTATGGCAATCTATTATAATGTAGTTATTTACGTATATTC
Organism: Uloborus plumipes; assembly: GCA_038373865.1. Classification (NCBI taxonomy): domain Eukaryota; kingdom Metazoa; phylum Arthropoda; class Arachnida; order Araneae; family Uloboridae; genus Uloborus; species Uloborus plumipes. Next base: position 96,606 of record JAXGGA010000479.1, on the reverse strand, counting down.
AATAAAAAATTTCATTTCTTAGAAAATTTAACCTCCTTTGTTTTTATATTTTTACGCTTGTGGTTATTTATTCTTTTTCCAACGAGAGCTGATGAACATTTTTTGCAAAAATAAAGTAGATACTACAGCACTTGAATTTGATTTGACTAGTCAAGATTATTTTAATGCAAAAATGTGTGTCTTTAAAAGTAATATAAGCACAAGTAAGTATACTTTTTTGAACTATCAACTTAATTTTAATTTGATTCTACTAAAATTGAGCAAACAATTTAAGAACATAAGTTTTTTGCTATAAAAAATTCGAAGTAACTCTATCTCGTTAAATTGGCAACTAAAACCAGTTTTACAAAATGAATAGCTTTTCACTTTTGTAAACATTAGGATATTGATGAAGTGCTTGTAAAGATTAAATTATTTCACAAAAGACTGATTCAGCATTTGTAAAATGCTTTAACTGCTCAAAATTTTTTGATCAAAAATAAGACTCGCAAAATGTTAAATTTGAATAAATGTTTGCTTTTTAACAGCAGTCAAATGCTGCATTTTTACTATATGCAATTAAATTCAATTTTAGATTCATATGAAATCTATTACTCATGATGCATGACTAAATGATTTCAATCCCTATCAAATGCTAAATATTAATCTTTAGCACTCCAGGCCTGTTTTCTTCTGATCGTATTTTTCTGTTAAGAAAAATCTGAAGTTAGCTGTATACGGTCTTATTTCCTAAGCAGATGCTTTTTGGATTTATACAAAACCAGCAATAATTTTGAACATTTGATAAAATTCTAGTATTGAATTTTGTTTTGCATAAGAATGTGAAAACTATACTTTAAGTAATTAAACTAATCACGCATTCTATTGAAATTCTCATTACTGTACGGCAGTATGTCAACATAATATTCTAAGTTTTTTTCCCTTCTGTTTTTATTACCATCATCTGTAATGTGCATGATTCTCTGTACACACATAAAAACATACATAACCATGATCTTCATAGAAAGAACGGAACAAAGTGCTTGAGAGTTTCGGAAATTTCCGTGAACATTACTTTCGTAACTCTGTAAGTTAACTTTATTAACCGAAACTTCTTTAAATCTAGTTTAAACTACTGTTACGAGGGTGTGGTTTGAAAATTATACGATTATCATTTGGATCTCATGAAATTTTGAAACATTTTCGCCTATAACTTATTCAATGTGGTTTTTACAATAAATGATCAAAGTTATTATTTTAAAAATGCGTAACTAAGATTTAACGATAAAAAGGAAACATTTCAAGGAAAATGTTATGCAAATTTATTCGGTTTATAATTGTTGCGTCAATGTAAAGTATGCCTGGATATAATAAAAATAAAACGCTTAATAATTCAAACACAAGTGTTTTAATATAACTATTAATTAAAACTGTAACTCTTAAATGCTTAGACCGTAGGAAATGTGTGTGATTTAATACCTAATATTAATAGCATCTTAACCTTATAATTCGGCTCATAACTTTTAGAGGTATATTTCTAAATGCAATGCATATGAATAGCAACTTTGCACTTGGTTTTGTTCTTTCACATTTACATATACATCATCTAAAAATCGTTAATGGAGTAATGATTTTTTACTTGGTGAGTAATTAGTGACAGTAATGTAAATAATAATGATATACTAATAAACATTAGGGATATGGCACAAGTCTGAACTGAGAAGTTACTTCTTTAGACTGAATTTCAGAATAGCTCCGAACATTCCAGTTAATGAATGATGCTGGTTCGAATGCAAAGAGTTAATGTTTTCATGAAAACTTATATTTAAATTGTTTCAAGCTTTCTGATTCGCAGTTTCACAAGTGGAATGTCGTAAGTTTTAAAACTGAGTTCTGTACAAAGTTCCTACACACTGTATTAACAATTTCCTTTGCTGATCATAAACAAGAATTTTAAACAATAAATAAAAGCTCAATTTTTCTTCTCTGCTTGAAAAATGCTACTTTGCTCTTTTTAAAAACGCTCATCTTTTAAAGAAACATTTTAACCAATGAGATTATTAGTGGTTAAATAGTAATGATATACAAAGCCTAAGGGCAAGCGTGATCCCAAGCTATTGCCCCAGGTTTCCACAGTCCGAAAACATGTTATTTTTTATTTTATTATTATTTATATATTGATTTTTAAATTATAAATGGAAAATTTGCATTAATTTAGAAAGGGCTCCCAATAGCAACATTTACCCTGAGGCTCTGTTGTCCGACATATGCTTAAAGCTCCAAAATAAACAGAGAGATTAGGTCAGCAAATGTACATTTTAATGCAGCTTCTAAATATTTTGTAGAGTTTACCATTAGAGCTATATCGAACTAGGTTCTTACACCATTGAAAACTAATTATGACTTAAAATTAGAGACTGAGCTTTCGTACACAAATATTACTTATATTGTACACAAATAAAAAGTTCGCATCTCTGAAATATTTTAAACTGCATTACTAAAAGTTATAACGCCAATTAAACTATATCTAGGGCCTGATTGTTTGCCCTGTAAAGAGATGGAAACGTTGACCTACTTCTATACGAAATAATTTGATTTATAACCAGAAACCGGCAAAAATCTGGAGCCAGGAAAATATTTTAGGCGCCAGTCAATTTATTTCTCAGACTTTATGGAAAATTCAGTGCTTCGTGGCTTTTGAAAGATTCTTGTACTGATGGAATTGGCAAGATATTTTTTTAAACGCACAGGTGACCTGACACCCGGAATTTATCGGACCCTGTTCATAGCAATCTGTGTTTAAACAAACACAGCAAGTAAAATAAAAACTTACAAAAAATATTTTTATAAAAACTATTCAGTATCAGGTTTAGTTCAACGTAAAGATTATAATGTGTGCAGCTGTTTCTCTGAAGATTATTGAACTGCAAAAAACTTACTATGAAATTGCTACTTTCTATAATTAAACTATCGAATGCATAGTCAAAATTTTTACAGGATACTTTTCACTATATGAATCAAGTCTTACGCATGCAAGTTCAACTTATCCAACTTTTTCAGACTAAAAGTGGTGTCCAGAAACTTTTTCGACATAGCTCTAAATACATTTCTGCAAGTTTTACTTCTGTAGGAAATGTCAATAATATATTCATGGTTAATATTTCTGAAAATGTTTAACTAGGTTCAATCAGTTTTTTTGGATAAATAAATTTGGCGCAATAGATGTACCTCTTATTTAGTCATTTCAACTGTTCTCATCTAAATAAGTATATTTATATTATTAGTGAACATAGCTTAGTGTATTTTCTTTTACTTAACTGATTACAAAAACGTCTTTTTCTTTAATTTTTTTAAAAGATAATTTTTTTAAAGAAAATCCTCTGTTTAACGATACTTTTAACTTGTGAAGTTAGGGAAAGACATAACTTACCTTTTAACATGAGTAAAGTAATTACGGAGTAAAAGAAATGTTCATTAATGACAATATTTTCATTTTTCTTAGTTTTTGAAATGCAGATTTTAAATTGTCTGCAGATGAATTATTCATTTATACATGCATAAAAATAATTCATTAAAAAAAATTTCGTTGTTTGTAATACCAAAAAATTTATAGTAAAGTTTTCACTAGAATTAATAATGATAAGAAATGTTACTCACTCGTAATTTTTACGTATGAAGCAACTAATACATCATCAGCATCTTATTACAGTACTCAGTACTCTTATGTAGTTATGGATACTTTAATGGATAAATACGAAGGCTTATGATAGATCTGTTATCTTTTTATACAGCAGGATAAATTCCGAGATTTATTAATTAGTATAAATATTTTTAACAAAGCGTTTTCAACTTACCGTAACAAAATTATTTGTTAGGCTATTAAGAACATATTTTTTTTAAATTATGCTTTCAAAGCATTAGAAGAAAAGAAAAAGTATAAACAATAATATAGTAATAAATGAAGGGTCAGGGGAAAAAACCACGGTAGTCCACTTTTTGTTGAATTTAAACTGGTGCTACCACCTGTTAGAAAAATAAGTGTAATTTCGTTTAGTATATGCAATATTCGTGAAAAAACACTGTAGTCCATGTATTATTGTCATTTTAGAACAAGTATACTGGGGAAGTTTATGAGTTCGTAAAGTTTAAATTTCGTTTTTCTCAAAATGAATCAAATGTGACTTTCGTGGTTTTTCCCCCTGACCGTTCAAATGTTTGCAACTTGGACATCAGTTTAAATTTTTAGAACTACTTAGCTCTTCCATTATGATTATTTCTCCACTTTTTAATAGTTCACAAATTACTTGACTATCACGACTCATTTAAAATAACTTAAAATAATCTAGATAAATAAGAATAATTCTAAGCTCACAAAAATTGTTTTAAAAATCCGAATTTAAAAAGCTTAAACTTAAGTTTAAAGTTAACAAAAAAAATATTTTTTTTTTTAAATATTTAACCAAAAAATGGAAATTTACTCATAAGCTTTCGTACAAGTACAACACACAGTTTAAAATACTTACTTTTTATTCTAAGCAATCAATACTTTCTGTATCTTTCCAATGACAAAATCACCAGGACTTAAATGATGAAATAAAACTCTTATGGCATTAACAACTGCGCATTTACAAGCACAGTATGATTTTTCGTCCAATTCATCGACAATTAGTTCATTCAGGCTTTTTTTCTCTAATCAAATCCTGATCACAACTTGTAATTGATAATTAATAATGGAAGTTATTTACGTTCGAATACAAAGAATAACAAACAAAGTCTATTCTCTTAGACAGTCTATGATGTAAGCTATCTAGTGTTTAAGTTACATTCACTAGTACTGAATTTAAAATTCCTATATCAGTTTCATTATACGTCTATGTTATGTTCATGTCTTATTCGTGGCATATGTCTTCGCATTAAAAATTACGAAAAGATTTGACCATGTCAAATGTGTCAAATACATCCATAAATAATGTTCTGGTACATATCTTGCGACAAACTAAGGCAGTTGTCAATGTCACATGCTTTCACTTTGGAATGTCGTTTTGCAAAAGTTGAATCAACTTACCATTGAAAGTCCAGTGTTTGTTAACGTTCATGATATACTTTTACTTACTAATTATGATTGGTCACTTATAGTAAGAGTGCAGTTCTTGGCTAAGTTGACTTACCTTGAAATTGTTCATGGATATTGTCTTTTATTCTCAAAATATGCGAAGAACTCTGAGAGTTTCTTTTGAGGAATTTCCAATACTGATTGGTGAAATTTTGAATGGCATTTGAAATTAAGCTATTGAGTGAAATATTCTCAATGTCAGTGCAGATATTTGTTAATGCATTTTCTTCTTAAATTATAGAAAAAAAAATCACGTTTAGAAATATATTCCACAATTATGGATTTGGCAAGATGTAGCATATAATTAAGCATCGAAGTTTTCAACTATTTATTTTTTACACATGTATTATAATGATTTTGCTTGGTTGACGCCTTCAAAAAAAAAAAAAACTTGAAGCACCAAACTTTATTATTAATAAGATCACTGATATGGAACAAGCTCTTCAATTTTTGTTCCCCCCTCTTTCCAATTCTCTCTTCAGAAAATTTACACAGCACCTGCTAAGTGAAGTCACCACCGCACTGGGGGGCGAGAGGGGGGAGGTCAAACGCACACATACACACAAACCCACTATTGAGTGGAAGCCATGTTAGGCTTATCCCGCCGCTTCAGCAGATGGGCGCCGCGAGCGAAGTCGGCGGCTGCAGGTAGTGCGGCCGCTCCTGGTGGTGCGATGCGGCGGAGGCGGCGGCTGCGGCGGCGTGCGCCGCGGCGGAGTTCTCGGCAGACCACGGCTGCAGGTTCTGCAGCGCGTGCAGGGAGGCATTGCTCAAGCACAGGGGGTCCCGCGATTGCTCGTACATGGACTTGCTCACCACCTCGGCGTGGAGGGACATCATCAGGCGGTTGGCGGCCTGCCTCTCGGCTTCCCGCTCTTCTGCTGTCTGCCGCCTGGAAAGAAATTGAATAAGTTCATTATAAGGGTAAAATAATAATAATAATTGTAATAATAAAATTGCAAAACAGTAAAACCTGAAAAGTTGACCACCCTTGTGAGTTGACCGCTTTGTCAGGAATAGAACATGTCCTATAACGCGTACATTAACTTCTGTTCTGTAAGTTGACCACGCTACCGAATTTGTCCTATATCACATGTATTAACCCCTATAAATTGACGACTTGCCTAAGTTGACCGCTTTTGTCAGCTACAGAATTAATCCTATATCATATATATCAACCTCCATAAGTTGACCAGCCTTGGATGTTGGAAACCTGTCTTAAGTTGGCCGCTTTTGTCATGTACAGAATTTGTCCTATATCGTATATATTAACCTCTGTTCTGTAAGTTGACCACTTATCTAAGTTGACTTGTTTTGTTAGGAACAGAATTTGTCCTATATCGTATATATTAACTTGACCACGTGTCTAAGTTGACTTGTTTTGTCAACTACCGAATTTGTCCTATATCACGTATATTAACCCCTATAAGTTAACCACTTGTCTAAGTTGACCGCTTTTGTCACGTAAAGAATATGCCTCATATCATATTTATCAACTTCTACAAGTTAACCAACCTTGGAAGTTGACCACCTGTCTCAGTTGACCGCTTTTGTCAGGTACATAATTTGTCCTATATCATCTATTAATTAGCGTCTGTAAGTTGACCACTTGTCTAAGTTGAGCAGAAAAGTAGTGGACCGCAAGTGGTCAACTTACACAGGTTTCACTTACTAGAAAATCTCTGAGAAACTGGGATTCAATAAGTTCAATTCCGGCCAGTGAATAAACGCGCCCAAGAAATTGATTTTTTTTTCTTTTCGAAAGAGTTTTCTTTTCAAAGAATTTCCTTCTATGCAAGTCTCTAAGGAAAGAACTAGACATTTTCGTATGTCTTCACTGGTTAAATGTGTTTCAATTACTCGGCAACCTGCACTACTTTTCATTTTAACCACCCCAAAAAATTGAACCATGAATTTTCTTGAAATAAAAAAGAAAAAGAAAAATCATTACACATATTAATAAAAATGTTTGATATCATGCACGAAATACAAGTTTTTAACGACATTCTGAATTTCTAAAAAATAGTATTTAAATGTTCATTTATTAATCAGACTATAGTGGTCCACTGGTAAGTTGACCTCCAACATTAACAATGTTTCTCTCTTTTCGGGTAATAGGAAAGGGTACTTTTCGTGGATTAGGGAGTTGGAATACTTCTGCGAAACAACGACGAAACTAACTCAACTCAATTCAGTCCCAATTACTTTTTCAACTACCCGAAAAAGAGAGAAACATTGTCTACGTCGGCTGTAAATTTACTAAAGGAGCACTGTACCTTATGAAAACTAGGTTTTTTTTTTAAATTTTGTTTTCATGAAATATGTTATTAAAAACTTTGAAATAGATTTTTGGTTATTACGAAGAATCGGATTTAGTAATCTTGACATTAAGAATTCTGTTTTCAAAAAGTTCTAATAATTCTTTCATATTTCTGCAGCAGCAGTTAGGTACATGTTGATGAGTTTAAGTTCATGTTGAGCACACATTTTTCGGGCATAGAATTAGAATTGAAATGAGCGATAATCAGATTAAACAGAAAAATTCCGGAAAACGCAGATTCAAGAGCTTGACTTAGGAAAAGTATCAAGTACTAGTAAAAACTTCTTAATTGATAACTATCAATCCAAAAAAAAAAAATTATGTCCTACTAAATTTCACAAAGACCGATTGAAATAGTGTAGTCCAAAATAAATATTGCCCCAAAATAATGCATCTGAAGAAAGAAAAGTATTCCCAATAAGTATAATCTGTTATATTGAGAGCTGTAAGTGAGAGCTTGGGGTATCAAAGGTAATGGTTGCACGAGGCTATGTTAAATTACTTAGAATGATGAAGGAATACAAAGTATTTTGTGCTAAAAATAATGAAGTAATATTTTTATAAGTATTTAAAGTAATCAAGTATGCTCAAGAAAAATGTAGCTTACTTCAAAGTGAACTTAGTAACGTACATTAAAGATGGTTGAGGCAACCAAGAAAGCTACAAGGAGTCAAAAATAATGTATACCAGTAAATTCAAGTAAACTCTTTCAGTGCATGCAATATTGAAGGAAAAGTATTTTAAAAATAGAAATGATTGGGAAAAAACTAATATCTTCAACTTCAAAATGAATTTAAGGTCATTTAAAATAATTCTGGCATGATGGGAAAGATGTGTCACTGAATTCAATGATCCAACACTATTGGTAAACCTACTTATTATGCTTGAGTGTACTTAAAAGAGAAAAATATCTTCCTGTACAGTACATTGACATATTGTCTTTGATATGTGTGAATGTATGTGCGCGTGTATTTTTATTTATTTTTTTTATTATTAATTATTTCTTTAAAAGCGATTTCTTAAAATTTTCAAAAAGAAAATTACAATTGACATGGGGAATAAGATTTTCCAAAAAAAAAAAAAAAAGCTTCTAAAAATCAAAGCCCTAGAATCGTATGAAGGTTCACGTTTCCTGATCAAAGAAGATTAAACCCTTTCTTCAATGTAATGCAAACTTCCATTATGCAGTTTAGTTACTGTTAAGATATGCTCTAAATTTCTTTAGCAAATTATTTGCTTGTTACTTGACAAAAATATTCTTCTCCTTGAATCATTATGTAATCTCCCATTTGATCACTCTGTATGGTTCAATTTTGGTTTTTGTATTATATAAAATATAATATAATCATAATATTGTATTATATCAGTAAAAATAATTTTTTAAGATTCATCCTGAGCATCTAAACAAAAATACATTCACAAAAAAGTGAGGTTATGCACCATCATTCCTTAAACTCATGTTTTAATATCATTTTGGTTGGCATTGTTGACAACAATAATTAAATCATTTTTTTTTAAACTGAATCGAAAAAATTTTTGTGAAAGCTAAAATAACTTCTAAGTTTCTTGTTTATTTAGTTTTAACAACGTTTTTTTGTGAATTATACAACACAATAAATTAAAAAAAAATGCTAGTGTAAACAATTCGGTTTAAAACTTTTGTTGATTAAAATCTTCAAATAGTAATAGTAAGCAGTTTGTTTCTCTTTTTAAGCCTTGCTTTAGGATTTATGCCTTTCTCGAACTGATAAATTGAATTGGAAGAAACATCACACCCTTTACAAGACATTTTTCTTTAATTAAACTCTCAGTGCGACAGGGTTTTTTTTATATTAAGCGCTGATGATATTCTGTATTTTGATGGTTGGAGTATATCAATTTGCAGGGTGTATCCAGAATTTGCGATAAAAGGTGTCGATCTCATTGGAAAACTTAAGACCTACGGAGTAAAATATCAGTTAATATCATCAGGAGGAAAACGAAGTACAATTTAAACCCTCTTCAAAATGTAATATATATTGCATCGAAAATATTTTTATGGTATTCGCTATCATTAACAGTATTTACATTTTAATAAAAATTCATTGCTGTGAAATACAATTTTTAATTATCTAGAATAACTTTACATTGAAATCCAAAACTTCTCTTATGAAGCATTTTTTATATTTAATGCGTGTAGAATGTAGAAAATATATGTTCAATGAAAGCGAGAGGTAAACTATTGTTACAATAACATGCATATGAGACAGAAATAAAGAAACAAATTTTCAAAACATTAGACAAATGTTTTGGGGTTGCATGGAACTGTTTTCAGTACAAAAGGTGCTAATCTTACAGATGTAAAGCCATATTTGAGCTGGCTATTGCAACTTCTGAGCGCTCGAAGTCTTTCAATTTTTCTCCCTAATATCTTAACATTTTCTTCAACTAGACGTGTAAGGTATTTATTGCTAAAAGCTGCTATTTTTTAAAAAATCTTTCCTGATTTTAATTGTTCTTATAATTTCATATCAAATGGCAAGCTTGATGTGTAAGAGTGCCTGCACCAGTGGCTTCATCAGCTCGTATACTGAAGAACCGACTTTCTTTCACTATTTTCAGTATTTTTTATGGTATCAATTAATCACACTATGTTATATTTCTTCATATTTTCAGGTGAAGTCGTACTTTGTTAGGCTGGCAGATTGGTCGAGTTAAAACTTGTAATATAAGAAATTACAACTGTAAAATACTAGGGTTTTATTGTAAAAACACACAAGAACGCAAAATAGTCCATAAAATGAACCCAGCCGATCCCTTGAATTTTGATGCGCTGATAAGAAATGTTTCGTGAACCAAGTAAAAGGGGTTAATATCTATTAAAAGTACTAACTTTTTGGAATTAAAAGGCTGAAGTTAATACTAAAATTCCAGATTTAAAATTCCTTTTACTAAAACCTTGTGGATAAATGTTGCTGTTCTTGACGGCAATCCGAAGGGCTTTTACTTCTATACAATTTTAGGAGTTAATAATGGCAGGTCAACTTCTAAAAGTATCTCCTATCAGTTTGAAGGGGGCAGATGACCCCTTGGTGACCCTCTGAGTCCGCCCTTATCAACTTATCATGAAACATATTCCACAAAAAATTTACCGTAGTATTAGTGAATTGCGTGGTTCATGCATTCTGGTAAATTTCAATATTTAATATTCAATAGTTATTCGATATTTTCATTTTCAAATTGAAAATGAGTATATAACATATATATGTAAACAAAAAGCATAATACAGAATAACACAATTGAAATAACTTAATAATCTCCAAGTGAGGGAACGCATACAGATAAAAGTAACAGTGGAGGAAATCGTAATGTGAGTGGGCGTCTGTCCTAAACTTTAAAAGATGGGGGGAGGGGGCGATAGAGTAAAACCAAAAAGTAGATATGGACTGTTTCCTCGACTGTATTACTGATAATTTCGTGTAAAATATTTTGAAAAATCATCATCACAGAGACTGTGATGCCCCCTACCCCTCCCACCTTTCCTTCAAGAGTTGAAGCAACAAGGAATTATGTTTTACGAATGAGTGCTATGCTCAGTTAGCGTTGCAATAAACTGACGTGTAACCGCTCAAAAGTAGAGTTAGTCAGACTTTAATTGCGATATAAGTCGCTTAACAGACACATCATTTTCTTTTATTCGTCATATAAAACATACTTTAATCTCACTATTCTATTGTGCATTTTTATCGCTATTTCCCTCTGCACGTTTTTTCCTGCGAATACAATTAACACGTTGTGCTTGACTTTCTCATTATCAAGATATATAATATTAATTACAACGTCAGATTATACCTTCCAATCCCCGAATCCGTTTGACCCCACCAACCAATATTCTCAGAACCAAAGATGTATGTAATTTCTGCTCTTCTTCAGTGAATTAAACGCAATCTCAACAATGGCTTCAAATCGTATGATTAATTTTATTAGCCTAAACTAGTATGGTAAAAGAAAAAGCAACGCATCGTCACTTCTTTTCCAGATAGCAATTTACAGCTCCAAGTTCAGGGAATGTGCCTCATCAGTACATGTTTCTAAGTTGCGTGACAGCAGTAGATGAGACGTCAATAACAGTTCTGTAACAAAAGGCGTTGAGTAATTTTCAGTAGTTCTTTGGTCCTCAATAATTAAGGAGTCATCAGGCTAAATATGAACTTTTATAAATATAGGTTCACGGATTTTTACTGTCTCTTAGTTGGACATCTGTTCTCCGAAGTCGATAATAGGCAAAGATTCAATTCATTTTTATTGAGCACGATGTCTTATTTAATTCTAATCATTTGAGTTTCCTCGTATGGTTTTCAGTGTAGTTTTCAAGTTAAAAGGGAAATTGTAGAGTACTTCACGCGCATCTTGTGTGTAGAAAAAATGCGGCATTTTTATTGCTATTTTTTCTGTGTATTGTATTTGAAGCTATTTTTCAGAATTTTCTTCTTATTCATAGAATTATTTTTATTTATTAATTTTTAGTTATTTTACTTTATTTTTCACACTAAAGACTACAAAGACAAGGTATTCGGATGATTAGTTAGTCATATTAATTGGGAAATATTCTGGGAGAAAATCTACTTGGACTGAAAAGAAAACGTAAACGCTAACTTTAATATTCCACTTTTTAGAATGTTGCTAACGGTATTCAATCGATATGTGGGAAACGCTTACTCTGAATTGGTAAGAGATAATGTCAGAAAGATGTTATGTTTAATATCTAGCATGTGTTAACTGTTGAAATATATTTAAACAGGCAAAATATCTAAGGAATGCTATTGTTTTTACGCTCTATGTGAAATGTTTCGGTAAATGTTTAGAACAGCATAGGGTACAATATCTGTAAATATTGGTTCCAATGTTCGATTTCGGTTAAATGTTCAGGACTATTTAATCAAGCAAAATATCTGTGAAATGGCTAAGCGCTCTGTGATCTAATTATTAATTAGTCATCAGGCTAAATATAAACTTTTATAAATATACACTGAAGTGACAAAAGTCATGGGATAGCAATATGCAAATTTTCAGATGGCAGTAGCATCGCATAGAACAGGTATAAATGCGCAGTGCTTTTACAGAGCTTTCATTTCTGTTCAAGTTATTCATGTGAAGAGGTTTTAACGTGATGATGACCGCACGACGTGAATTAACAGACTTTGAATGCGGAATGTTAGTTGGAGCTAGACGCATGGGTCATGCCATTTCGGAAATCGTTAGAGAATTCAACATTCCCAGATCCACTGTGTCAAGAGTGTGCCGAGAGTATGAAATTTCAGGCATAACATCCCACCATGGACAGCGCAGCGGTCGACCGCCTGCACTTAAAGATCGAGACCGGCGACGTCTGCAAAGAGTCGTAAATTCTAACAGACAAGCAACACTGCGTCAAATCACCGTAGAAATCAATGTGGGACGTACAATGGACGTGTCTGCTAGAACTGTGCGGAGAAATTTGGATTTCTTGGGCTATTCCAGCAGAAGACCGACTCGAGTGCCTTTACTGACAGAACGACATCGCTTGCAGCGACTCTCGTGGGTACGTGAGCATATCGGTTGGTCCCTAGATGAATGGAAAACCGTGGCCTGGTCCGATGAGTCACGATTTCAGCTGGTAAGAGCCGATGGTAGGGTTCGAGTGTGGCGCAGACCCCACGAAGCCATGGACCCAAACTGTCAGCAAGGCACTGTTCAAGCTGGTGGTGGCTCCGTAATGGTGTGGGCTGTTTTTTCATGGCATGGACTTGGTCCTCTAGTGCGACTGGACCGAACATTGACTGGAAATGCTTATGTGCAGCTACTTGGAAATCACTTGCAGCCATTCATGGACTTCATGTACCCAAACAACGATGGGATTTTTATGGATGACAATGCGCCATGTCACCGGGCCACAACTGTTCGCAATTGGTTTGAAGAAAATTCTGGACAATTCCAACGAATGATTTGGCCACCTAGATCGCCCGACATGAATCCCATTGAGCATTTATGGGACACCATCGAGAGGTCTGTTCGTGCCCAAAATCCTGCCCCATCAACGCTTTCACAATTATGGACGTCTATCGAGACAGCATGGCTCAATATTCCTGCAGAAGACTTCCAACGACTTGTTGAGTCCATGCCACGTCGAGTTGTTGCACTTCGCCGGGCAAAAGGAGGGCCGACACGATATTAAGAGGTATCCCATGACTTTTGTCACTTCAGTGTATGTTAGCGGATTTTTAATGTCTTTTAATTGGTCATCTGTTCTCCGAAGTCAATAATAGGCAAAGATTCAGTTCATTTTAATTGAGTATGATGTTTTATTTAATTCTAATTATTTGAGTTTTTGAGTTACAAGAGGGAAATTGCGGGGTACTTCCTTCACTCATTGTGTGTGCAGAGACACATGCGGCATTTTTAACGCTATTTTTCTTACTTAATTTTTTTTTACATTTGCAACTATTTTTGAGTTATTGTTTCGATTCAGTACTCAATATTTTCTTCCCATTTATGGAATTCTTACATTTATTTATTTATTACTTATTATTTTAATTTTAGTTTTAATTTACATTATATATTTCTGAGAGAGACTAGAGGTTTTCGGTTGATTAGTTCGTCAAATTGAATGTGGAATCTAACGTAACACAAGTATATATATATATATATATATATATATATATATATATATATATATATATATATATATATATATATATATATATATATATATATATATATTTTTTTTTTCAAATATAATTTAAGTTAACGACTAAACATTGGTTATACAGGAATAATGTTGGCATTGCGTGTAATTTTTTTTTATTGCTTTCAGTAAGTTGGAGACATGTGACGAAGATACTTTAACTAAATAAGACACGGCTAGTGTTATTTATTTTTTTCAGAATTAATTATGTTTTAATTTTACAGGCTTATGTTTCATCAAAGTTTAAAACCTTTTATTGCTATAAAATTAGTTTAGTTCATTCAGCATAAATATTTCCATTACATAGCTAATAAATCAAGGGCAATTTTAACACCGTGAATGATTACATAATTAGAGCTAAAAAATGGAGAAAAGTTGCTTGTGAATGAACAAAAAAGCGCATTGTATTAGTTAAAGGGTATTTTATATCAGAACTTCTTTTCTGCAGCCTTAAGGAACGTAATTTTTTCAAATTTAAGTCTGTAAATCTACTTGTCATTACGACATAGTTTTGGTATTTAATTGCATTCATGGGTGAATATTAGTAAAAGTGCCACTTTGACCGTGGAAATTTTCAATTTTTAAAGATATTCAGAAAATAATATTAATAGGGTATTTCAAATACACATTAGTAACATTTTTTTTTAATTAAGGGCATGGTCAAGGTAAAAATTCACCCCATTTTAGGCGGGGGGTGTCTTTGAGAGTTTCCGACATGATGAGAATGCTACCGATCTGACAAATATTACAGATTTCATACTTAGTGTACAAAAGAAAACATATTCACTCACTACATTTTATGTGAAAAAAGAAAATAATTATTACTTAGAATATAATAATACTTACACAGCCTGAACGCTTTTTTGTTTCATAAATAAAATTAGAGACTAATTAAAAGTTAGTTAAAGTTTAAATTAGTGCGACAAAGTGTTTTTCAAACAGATAAATAGGTTAATAGTTAAAAAAGCAAAACAAAATAAAATTCTTAACACAATCTTAAAAAACGAAATTAATTCAAGACAAAGTTTGGCGGGGGGGGGGGGGGGGCGATGTGCACTAAACTGTTTGTAAGTTTTCCATTTTAAAACAAAATTATATTTTTGAGCGCAGTAGTTACGAACGAAGGTCTGAATATTGATGTAAAAGAAAAGAGGGTGAAAAATGACAATAATTTTGTTTGAAAACTCATGTTTTCGAAGCATTTAAAAAAACAATAAATAAACTGCTTCCAATAATGGAAAATTTGACAGGAAAAACGATAAGCTTGAAATTATCTTTGTTCTTTAAAACTCAACTCATAACACGAAGAAAGAATTCCGAAAAAACATCGGTAACGCACGCATCAGTTTCGTAACAAATATCTTCTACTTCGGCGCTGCCGACTTGACAAATTTCCCGCAATATGATAGTTGAACATCCCTAATTAAAGATTCAAAAATAGAAACGCCTTATTATGCCCATGACGGTAGGTTTCTTTTCCATTTTGCAAAAATAGATTGAAAAATTAATTTATTTTGTGTCTTCATTTCCGCTACCGACATGACACTTCATTTGGTAGAAACAGAAAAGTCAAGATTGAAAAAATCTTACCTGTAATTCAATGCAGCCGAAGAAAAATTTTCTAGCGGAATTGAAACATTAAATATTAGAGCTTCCCCCCGCTTAATTTTTTGGCGGCAAAAAATGTTTTGTCTAGATATTATCAATCCGGAAGTTGGCTCACTCGTCATGTTATGAAAACTTGTGACAAGCAGAAATTGCATTTTTTATCGATCTAAATTCATTTTATCTAAACCACAAGAGTTAATCGTCATAGATGAACATAAAACACGTTATTTCCATTTGTATTTTCTGCTGCGATATTTTATAATCTGCAAGATTTTTTTGAACTTTGCGATTCAAATGTGTGACGCACTGCCGACATGACATTGAAGCAATAAAAAGAGTTCTATTGTCACAAATTAAAGTAAAACCTGAAAATTTTGTCATGGATTGTATGTGCAACGCAGATTACTGTATGAAAAAAGAAAAAAAATTTGGTTTTTATTTGGAAGTGCTTGAGAAATTCATTCGTGACTTAAATTAGCACTTTTCCTGATATTCACCCTCATACCTTTAGTACATCAAATCTTAAACTCGGTTGTTAAACTCAAGAATATTGCAAGTAAATAAGCAACAAAAGTATTAAAATGTTTATTTTTAACCCGGTGCTAATAATTATTAAACGCAATTTTTGCATTGAAAATTGTACAAACATGTTTTGGGGTTACAACATATTCAAGAAAGTGGAGCAATGCAAGAAACAACATTTTCTCTCTGTTTGTAGGGATGAAAGTTCTGCATGCAAGCATTTGCTTATACAACTTTTTGCGTACAACTTTTTGCTTATTGCAAGGGATTTATAAAAAGCCCTTGTAGCTGTATTAGTTGAAAATATTTTTTTATAATGGTACGAAATGTTTTCTACGTACAACTTTTATGTTTGAAAATACCTTTCCATACAAACTTAGTTTTGCAATTTGGCTAACCATATTTTCTCTTATTTTTACTTCAGCGTAAAAATGTACGTGAGACTATGAGTTTATGAATCGAGAAGAAAAAAAACTAAATATGGTATACAATTAAGCAAAATTCTTTAAAAATCCTGATGTCTTTATTTATAGTACAGGAAGAAAATTCAGTTTTACGCCTCAAAAGACCGACACACTTTAAACTGCATTTTAAAAGTCTGTATTAAACTGAACCCAAGCAAATTTAGATGACTATTTATACGCTATCTTGTTGAAAATCTTTTTCCTCCTTTCACTTATATTCAAATTCATTCTCTTTTCAAAAAAATGCGCTTGCGAAAGAATATTAATAATGAGGAAAAGTGACTGCCAATTTGGAAACAAAATCTGTTTATTATCTCAGCGTTAGATGTAATATATATAATAAATTTTGACATCACAGAGAAATTCTAGGAAATTTAAAAATTTTGTTTCTTAATAGTGTCAAAAACAAAAGTTTTTATGAAAGGTAGCACAATCAAATATTGAGTTAAATATAGTACTCCAAAGAAATGCTTTTTAAATTGAACTTTTTGACTATAATATTTTTTTGCAAGAAGTGCTTTAAGAAAAGGAAGTGTAACAGAGCTTTTCTAATGATAACATTTCTTACCTGATTGAAATTCAGGTCTTAACGGGAGATGATGGCTTAATGAAGGGCAGTTGAAAAGTAAGTAAAATTGTTAAATGAGGATTTAACCTGTCAAACTTCAAGATTTATAATGCTGAAATTTGTTTGCGATTTATCTTAAAACTGACAGAAAGAGATTCAAGTAGGCACACATTTACTATGGCAACGGAATTCACAGTGTTAACCATGTTTTGGAGAAAACTAAGCTGTAATTATGTTTGAAGTCATTATCAATCGAAGTTTTGATCATTTAAAACGAAAATGTGTTTGTTAGATATCATATTTGGGCCTATGACTTTTATCATTATACTTTATTTGTATAGATAATAACAGTTTTTAAAAGTCAAAATTTTTTAAATTATCATTTCGAAGTGAACCTAATGGTCCTTAATACTTTGGGTCCCTGGAAAAAATATATATTCTAGGTTTCGTTTATTATTGAAAACATATTTCTTCTAAGATAACGACTTTAGAACACAAGTTAGTAACACACAACGTACAAAATAACTCCAAAAGAAAAATTATTCAAAGCATTAGAATACCGAAAAAAAATCGATTTATAAAGCCAAATATGCCCCTCAAAAGCCCTTATTTAGAGATTCGAACTGAAACATCAGGGGCGCACCCAGGATTTACCTTAAGGGGGGGCTAATTTCTGACATCAAGCACCCCTACCCCTTTCATATCCAGAGGTCATTGGATTAAAATTTTAAAATCGAGAAAATACTAAACTTTAATAGATTGCCCCCCCCCCCTTCTTTCTTTTTACTTATTTTTTCCGAAATAATAGTGTAAAGCTTTGCTTTTTTGATTGGAAGCTCTCTTGCTTCTGTTAAATTTTATGCGAATTTTTTACTTATTTATCAAATTGTGTTTATGTAAGAAAATAAATGGTAAATACTATGAGGATCTTCCAACCTTACTGAAGATGGGGTGATTAATGCACTCACGAGAATAGCGTTATGATACGATCATTATGAACAAAGACATAAAGTAGAATATTCAAACATACTGATGGGGCGTTCATGGGTTCTCCCCGGAAAAATTTCTGAAAAGTGATCTCAAAAACACAACATTTAGACAACTTTTGGTCATGTTAGGGAGATTTGAGACTTGCCGGCCCTCATCTAATATTTTTTCAAAATTTGAAATCTTAAAAACGTTATTATTGCACGCCATTTTGGCAATTATTTGGGGGTGAGGTTTAGGAATGTTTCTATATTAAGCTTCGAAAAGCGCAGTTTGAGAGACATTGACTAATCTTAGGAAAAGCATGAGTCAGGGGCCAATTGTAAATTTTCGAAATTGATGTCCAAAAAACACCATAGTAGGCCCTCTTGAAAATGTTAGGAGAATAAATGGGGGTTTTGGAACTCTTCACTAACGGTTTTTTGATATTGAAATTCCAAAAACGAAATTTATCTCAGTTAATCTTAGGAAGAATAGGGTTTGACCGCTCTCAACCCGAAATTTTTCAAACCTGAAGTCTAAACAACGCAATAGCATCTTTGATGATGTTAGAGAAAGGCATAGAGTTCGGTTTTCACCTCTGAATGTTTTTTGTCGAAATTAAAGATCTCAAAACTTAATTTTAAACGATTTTCGGGATCTTTCCTCGAACATTTTTTGAAATTGAAGTTTTAAAAATGTCATTGTAGACTATCTTTGATGACGTTATGGGAATGGATGGAATGTGGAACTCTCCACAGGATATTTTCCCCGAAACTGAGCTTAGAGAAATGCGGTTCCATTGTTGTCGATGTTAAGAGTTCGGAGGCCTTCCTCAGGAAAGTTTTCAAAATTTGAAGTCTTAAAAATGTGGTTATAGTCCATTTATCGGTAGCCATAGCGATATATTTCATGTACTCTGCACCAGCGGTTTTTCGTAATTAAAGTTCCAGAAACAAAATTTAAGACCTTTTATCATTATTATTTCGTGGGAGGAGGGGGCTTTTTTTTTAATTTTTTGAAATTAAAGTTTTAAAAGCAAAACTGTAGGCCAAATTCCATAATGGGGCTCGCTTTTCACCTCCGGAAATTTTTAGAAATTCATGTTCCAAAAACCAATTATTAGACGATCTTCAATGAGGACTTTCAGACTTTCTCCCGGAATTTTTCTTTCAAGACTTGAAGCTCTAAAACTATAACTCCTTTCTAACTTCAACGCCGAAAAAAAGAAAGGAATTAGGTTCGGATACCCCCTTCCTCCTATTTTCTTAGCTACGTTTTTTTAATATTTTTATTCCAAATCAAAATGGAGAAAATAGGAAAAGATTTTTCAGTTAACTATTTTGGTTTTCTGTATTGAAATTTTTAATTCCCTTCCAGTGCCTTCATTGGTTAGAAGTACAGAAGTTTGTGGCTTTAGTGTAAGGTTTTCTTTCTTTTTTTTTTTTTTTTGACTAATTTGTTTATTATGCAAAGATACCCTTCGGTCACTTTTTTCTGTTTTTTTCCCTCTCTCTCTCTTTCAGAGTTCCTTTTCTTTTAATACCATTTTATATTCTTTATAATCTGTTTTAACTTTTTATCAAGCATGTTTCTCAGAAAATCAGTGGCAGGCTAATCATGTCGCAATTCCCCCCCCCCCGACCATAGGGGGCTTTTATGAAATGGATTCAAAAAATGTGCATGAAAATTTTTTTATAGAATTCTGTTTTTGACAGAAAGGAGCTTTAAAAATTTCATTATGACGAGCCTTCAAACCTATAATTCGCCACTGCGAAACATCATGATTTTCCATGACAAATCCTCGAAATTAAAATTATTTTGGTTTTGATGGTGATAGACGCTCTGTGATTTGAAGTTCTATGCTTTGCTGAGGCCCCATTCTCGTGCATCATCCGTCTGCACATGTACAATGAATGATTTAATTGAAAACAATGCCTTGGTTTCTTGGAAATTGTAGACGAGGAGGAGCGGTCTTTCATAAGTGAAAATTTACCCACGTTCCCCTAGACTTTAAAAAAGACAAGGTATATGTCATACGTGTGCGTATTTGTTATTTCAATTGGATTCAAAGTGTAGTATATATTGAGTTATTAATGACTTGAATCTTTTCTGACACCGTGGAAAAATTTAAAATGTCGTTGATGCTTAAGGCTTCAAGTCCAGTTTTGTCATAGGGGGAGCTTAAGCCCCCAAAGCCCCCTCCTGGGTGCGCGCCTGTGAAACATGAATGTAATTTTACATAATACTGGAGGCAAAAATGCATACGGTGAATATTATGTGAACCTTAAATCGTCCACGTTTTTTAAAAATGTTGCAAAATCACGAAGATTAAGTACCATATTCAGATTTCTACTCTCAGAAATAAAATAAATTGTATCAAAAGAAACTATTCTGCATAAAGCGCAAGAAATACTTCTGAAACAATAACAGTTTTGGGCACATGAGCATAATTTTCCAACTTGCATGCTATGCACGTAAAACTATTTCAGTTACGGAAGACGAAACAGACTTTAAGTTTTTATGAATATTCCCACAAAAATGCTCCTGAGCTCTGAGATTTAGTATCATGGTGGTTTACACTTAACAGCAAAGAAGTTATTACATTGCACATAAAAGTAATACTTTGACGCGAACCAAAGTAATTTTTCCAGTTAACCGTGCATGGCATAGCATTTGGAATATCTTTCTCGCCGTGTATGTGTGCTTTCGATGTGTACTTATCTATATATAATATCTTTATTATCTGCGCGCGATGTATACAAAGAGTGCTTTATCTAAAAACAACTTGCTTCTAATTTGGGAATACCCTGACAAATACATTTTATAATGACAAGGCGGAATGGACTTGCAGTCTCAATCAATTTCCATATTTCTTCGTAAAACATTTGGCTAAAGCCATTCTTTAACACATCAATGTGAGCCAACCATGCGATGCATCCGTTTGCTGTGCTCTTGGAGGCATGGTAAGTGTGATTGATACAACTTTATCACACAGCTTTCGATATCACCTGGAGTGATGTACGTATGTTGTTGTTCACCATTGACGAATTTTATAGAAAACAAAAACGAGTAAAGACGCTTATCTTCTTATTACAATGTATCAAACTCTCGGAAGAAAAGTCCGCACGTGGAGTCAAAATTGTTATTGAGTGTGATTGATATAACTTTATCAATTGGCTTTCGATTTTTCGCAAGATGATCTACGGATTATGTGTTCAGCTTTGGTGGGTTTTATGAGGGCGAAAAAGTCCAAAGTTTATCTTCTTACCGTAATGCAGCAAACATTTCAAACAGAATGCACGTTTCACAAAAACTATTGACTAAGATTAATTCAAAACTTGTCGCATAATTTCTTATGAGGTGATATGTACGCACCGGGTATGCTTAATGTTTATAAAGGGAAAGCAATGAGGCTTAAAGTAGATTTGATAGAGAGTTGACCTGCACAACCTCTAGATTCAATTGAACTAATGAGCTTTCCCTTTTGCAAGGAGTAAGGTGAAAATTCTACTAATAGTGATCTACTAACGGTGTTTTTCCCATATCACAGAGAATATTATGCATTAAAAATGAGCGGGATCAAGGTCAATGTAAACGGGCTCACTATGTCAGTAATCAAAACTTCTATCTTCGATTACATCATAGAAAGTTATGAGGAACGAAACTTCGTATATTTTCCGCTTTTTGCATAAGCCTATTTACGTAAGATTACATATTGTCTGATTTTCTTCGGTAAAAGCATTTTAAAGTGTGGATGGGAAATAAATCAAATAGATCTTAATAAGCATTTTATTTTGTTGGAAAATAAATGCAGCTGACAACTTCCTGCGATATGAAATTAAATCATGAAAAAAACTAATATGTAAATTTGGAAGAAAAAAAAGTTTAAATAAAAAAATTTCTACTTTTATAGACGATGAAAATGTTCAAATTTTTAAGGTGCGGTAAAATCATTCTTCATATTCACAAGTAATTTTCGTGTCACGCTTGCTCTTTTCGAGGAAAAATAAAAAATGGGATATTTATTAGGCTACAAACCCTTTAACCAAGAAAAAGAAGACAGAGCTGTTTGATTGCACCATTAACAACAAATAGTATCACTTGACCGATCCCTACACGAACATACAGAATTTAATTTGCAACTGCCCCCACTGTAAGCGATAAATACGTTCGTGTTGGTCGGCCCCTAGATCAACAGTCCATAACAATGCGCACCAAAAAATGAGTTTCTAATGTAATTGATTATTCAAAATTTTAAGGTGCGGTAAAATCATTCTTCATATTCACAAGTAATTTTCGTGTCACGCTTGCTCTTTTCGAGGAAAAATAAAAAATGTGATATTTATAAGGACCCTTTAACCAAGAAAAAGAAGACTTAACTGTTTGATTGCACCATTAACAACAAATAGAATCCCTTGACCGATCCCTACACGAACATACATAATTTAATTTGCAACTGACCCCTCTGTAAGCGATAAATACGTCCGTGTTGGTCGGCCCCTAGATCAACAGTCCATAACAATGCGCACCAAAAAATGAGTTTCTAACTGTAATTGAAAGCCGCTTGCAAGGAAAAAGGAGGGCGGTACGAGGCCTCAAATCATTTACATTTTGTCAAGTACAATAACGTCAACTAGATTAATACCAGTTTTTAGGCAAGCTTTCTATCATTATCAGCGTTTTTCTAGCAGAAGAAATGAAAGTGTCTGGAATGCTTTGATGCGTCTCTGATTGTTATTCTTAAACGATACTGCTATGATGGAAAATGAGTTTTATATTGCATACGAGAGCTTTATGTCTTAATCCTGGAACATCATTAAAATGTACTACTGGTTCAGCAAACAACAATCAGGCAGTCACGATTTGCTGTCTCTATGTTAGAGAAGACAGAGTTGTTGGAAAGAATTAACTTTGACCTGAAAGTTGGTAATAATTCGAAAGGATTTCATTATATGGTATTTAATTATGATTTAAAAAACGTTTTTAGGCAAATGAAGAATGGAATAGATTTTTGAATGGGAATCTAATTATAATTATTACAAAGTGACTCGTTGAAAAGCATTAAATATTGAATTAAAGAAGCTAAGCAAAGTGCTATGTAAGAACGAACCTTACCTTACGATACCTTTAAAAATATTAAGTTCCGATTGTTCTATTTTTGTTTATTTTTTTCCTCATTTCCTCATTACCGGTATTTTTTTGATAAAACTGCATCGTTAAAACCTAACTTAAAAATTAAGATATTAAGTGTTCCCTAGCAGACCTAGATAAAATTTAAAACTCTGAGCTTAAATTATTTTTAAAAACTTTTTGCAAAAAGAAAAAAAGCTGTACTGCTCCCAAATCTTACATAGTGGTCAACGGCACGACAGGTTTTTCCAGTCGTATTCACTCCTTTTTTTCAGTAGGACTTACTGTTTGTACGAAATTGGGGACCTGTATTTTCTGCTCGCGAAAAAAGTGTACTTATACAGAAATTGGATTAAAAAATGTCAAAATTGTCTACAAACTTCGAAAACTTTTTGTGAATGGCGTTCGTGTGCTCGTCTATATTATCTAAGTTTGCTACTTAGAATCGTAAACATAACTGTTTTCAGACGCAAGAGATACTTTATCCGACGAAACAAGTAAAATTCAACTGTTGACAAGGAATTATTCTCCAATCACTAATTTGTAATCTAAGTGAAAGCAAATATTTAACAAAGACTTAAATGCTTCTCATTTTCAAGATACACTGTTGATAACGCTTGATTTAAATTGAGTAGATAAGCAATGAAACAATCATGTATTAGTAATCGGTTTTGATGCTTTTAATCAACTAAGCTTTTTACACCCAACAGCGAACTCCTGCTCATCAATGCGAAGCAAAGCAAATTTCACGCTCTCTTAAATCCAGTAATTATAAATTAAAAAGTAATTTCCCAAAGTAACTGAAACGAATAAATGAAAACAATTGAGATTAATACAGCATTTACATACTTAAAGAGTTGTTTGAAATTTTTTATGAAGCGTTCGGTTATCACTGAGCTTACGCTTTATGCGTGGAATTACAAAACATTATTTTTGCCCCCTCAAAAAAAAAAAAAAAAGAATTTGAACAAAATATTTGATATTTTAGTTGCTTTAAAAAATAACTTTAAATAAAACTTGTTTTTCCGCTCTTATATTTAGAAATCTGCAAAAAATGGTAGCACCAAACTATGTAGAGTGCTACAACCACAGTGTTATTTAACTTTTACAGTTTAGGTATTTCCTAGAACAGTATCGTTAAATACACTTGATGTTTAGTAGTTTACTTGTTATACTTGTAAATGATAAAATTAATAGATGGATGTTCGCTGTATAAAGTCTATTATAAATGCCTTTTATTACACTTTTTTATGCAATATCTAATTTTTCCAAAAAAAGGAAGTTTGCATACTAGAGAATTTGGTTATCAGCACCATGACATTGCTTAACATCATGGTTCCATCCTAAAATAGGTTTTACGTTTGAATTTTTTTAATATACAGAAGTCTATAAATTATTTTGAAAGAAGTGTTCGTTTTGTTGATGTATACACTTCTTCAAATAAAGTTTTCATTGACTATCTTGTGTTATTATGCTATATTGCGGATCTAGTTCCGAAATTTCAGGAAGTGTATGTCTGTTATTTCGAGCGGTCTTGAAAAACATTCTGAATATTGAGTCAAATTGTAAGTCTGTAAAAATAAAGTGGAAAAATTAAATATATGAAGCAATAAAAATAAAATTTTCTTTCATATTTGACAAGGATGTCTTAAACATCCTTTAATTAACAATAATGATGTTAAAATTGAAGTGGCAAGTGGATAAAGGTGATATGTGACATTCGAATTTCGCCGACTTACACGAATTTAGATTAGTGTATGTTCAATTATGTATAAACGTATGTTCAATTATTTATAACGAAGTATATGCTAACTCACATACACCGTTGAAAGGGCAAGTGAATAAATGCGATATGTGACAATATTTTTAATTTCTAGAAAAAGTTTTCAAAAAAAAAAAAAATATTAGCTTAACACCTTCATCCATGGTAAAAAGTAAGTAAAACTACAATTGTCACATATCACCTTTATCTACTTTCCCCTTCAATTTTAATCTGTTATGTATAGATTACTCTTTTTTTCTCGTTTGTATATTTATTAAAGAATCGTGTTACACAATAAAAATGCATAAAGCGTTATTTCTATGCACCTAAGCCTTAAATCAACTAAAATTTAAGTAACATAAGTGTTTGCCCGTTTTCTAAATCTTGAAGCTCTTAAACAAATGGATTATTTCAAAAAGGAGAAAATACGTAGATTTTTGAGCATAATTTTTATTCAATAGTGGAACCACCTGATTATAAAACAAAAGCAATAAAACAGAAGGCAAGAATTTTAAAAAAAAATGCATGGATAAAATATTGCATGTAATTGGAGCTCTGTAAATTCCTTTCTGATACAGTTAATTAACCTAAGAAGTGAAAATTTACATTATTATCAAAGCACAATTACCCTAATCTTTGAATAAAAAAATATAAAAAAAAAAATATACAGTACTTAAACTTGAATATTAAATTTGTATTTACACACTTGTATCTGAAAATTTAAAAGAAATAAACTATGAAAAATGCTGATTAGCTTATATTATACACTAGCTGCGTGGCCCGGCTCTGCTCGGTATACCTTGAGAATAAAATTTATGTCAAGTAACGCGTGTCTATAAAAGTCCCGATTAGATTAAAGTCGACATTTTGCGCAGTACGAAAAATGAATCAATCGCCAAAAAAGTTTTAAATCCCCGCTACAGGAAAAGCAAAAGCAAGAATTTTATTTGTTTATGTTCAAGAAAAAAATGGCAACACCTTTTTCTCATTAATAATTTATTTCACCCTATTTAATTTCTTTCACGCTCGTGCAGACGATTTTTATAAATCCAATTTAAAATGGATATTTCCAAATTTTCAAATGCCCATATCTTTCTTCAGGGTGGAGATATCGATTAGTGGTTTTGAAAACCTTCGGAAGGAAACTTTCCTAACAGGTATTTTTTGCGTTCTTTCGAATGAGACCAAGATCGAGAAGATCCGATAAGTATTTCGCTAGATAGAGCCATTTTGAAGTCCTTTATTCGAAATTCGAACGGATCGGTACTTTTTTCCCGCTCAAAAACCACCCTATGATCCTTCCCGTGTGCCCAAATATCTCCCAGCCAAATTTCGTCCAGATCCGACGTAAACTGTGGATTTGTTATAAGGTATACACACACATATATATCTGTGGCTTGGTTCTAAAAGGGCCTAAGTCAAAAATGTTAGTTTCGAGAAAAAGGCGATGACAGATATTTGAGATTTTTTAGAATGCTATAACTTCCTTATATTAAGATTCCCATTATTATTGTTTGGTATTTGTTTATTGTTAGTATAAAGAAACATTATTTTATCATATGAAATTTTTTATATAAAATATTATATATTATATAAATATATAATAATAATTTATATAATATATAATATATATAATAATTTATATAATATATAATATGTATAATAATTTATATAATATATAACATATATATTATTATATATTATATAGACATTGGCCTTTGTAGAATTAGAGTTTTACTAAATTGGAAACTTTTGATGTAAATAACACAGAATGTGAAAAAAATTGACATTGGCCCTTTTAGAACCAAGCCACAGATATATATACATATTCTTTGTTTTATTTATGTGGATTACACACTATGCAAGCTCCATCTGAAGGTATAAGAGTAAGGTAACGGAATCTATAACTATTGCTCTTAAGGAATGTGAAATAAATTTAATTTTCAGTCATTTTATTTTAATGCGTTAAATTAACTTATGAATGTTTAGTTAATTAAGTTCATAAAAGTGGTACACACTCTTTGTGTGATCAAAAGTAATATTTTAGTTAAATCATGCTGTTATTTTTTTCTCATTGGTTGTGGTTTTTCAAACCAATTTTTGTAAAAACTAAACATTTATACAAAACTGCTATTATACTTCCTCCCTCCTTTTTCTTCTCATTGAATGAATTAGCGCTTACTTAAAAAATTAACTTTTAATGCGAAATCAATCAAGCAGTGGCAGCAAATCAATCAAGCGTTTGTTGTATATTAAACGTTTTTATTGATACATTTAATTGGAAAAAACAAATCTTATATATTGCGAGATTATTCATACCGATTTAATGACTTTAGTCTGAGCTGAGAGCATTGGGAAACGGAGAAAACTTAAGCATGTTTATTTGAGGGAAACAGCTTGAGGGCTTCCTTGTTGTATTGAATATCGTGCTATAACATCAGATAAAAGGCGTGTAATACAAAGCGTTGAAAGTCAAAAAGCTGATTTTAATGAATGTCAGTTTTAAATGCAATAATAGTGATTTCCGACTTGTATTTTTGTACAGTCATTTTCTTTGACAACTTTATTAGATGTGCTGCAGATCTTGTGCAAAGTTTCGTTGCAGTTTCTATGTTGTTTTTTAAAACTTAGATTGTCAAAGCTTTTTTGGTAAAGTTGATTTTATTCCTTTCCGTAAAAAACAAGCATGTAATTATAGCTGCAGTATTGTACCAATAATAATAGTAATAAGCTATTATTTTTCCGAAAATGTGTTCGAAAAGAAATGGCATATTTATATTTATTTATTTTTTATTTATCTGAATTGCATTTATTTT
The DNA here is from genome assembly GCA_038373865.1 of Uloborus plumipes. NCBI lineage: Eukaryota > Metazoa > Arthropoda > Arachnida > Araneae > Uloboridae > Uloborus > Uloborus plumipes. The sequence goes on along the minus strand of JAXGGA010000479.1, from coordinate 68,652 downwards.
TATCCGTAAGTTAATTCTTGATCATTTGAAATTACGAAGACATATGGTACCGTAAAATGGGGTGTATAGGAACAGCGGGGTCAATCGGAACAAAACTTCCCGACCATACAAAGAAATTCTTCATAAATATACTATTGGGTATTTTTCGCCATTAATTTTTTTTTTAGAAAGGCAAGATCATAGGAAGTAGGAAAAAATTACTTTTGTCAATCTGGAAACGCTACTGGCTTCTAAGGAGGGCTGCATGTTGAATGCTAGAAAACATCACATTTTCATAGACTGCAAAACTTCATATGCAAGAACAAACCTTCTTATATTTTAAACCTAAGACTGGTATGTTTCAATTATGCATGTATCTGAACAACAGAATACCACATTAGAATTTACATTTTTTATAAATTGTGTCATAAAAAGGAAGAATTCTGAAAAATGCCATAGGAAAAAAAATTGCGGGGTGAATCGGAACACTTTGTTCTGTTGTTCCAATTCAAACTTATTTGAAGGAAACTGTTTGAAAAATCAAGATTTTGACCCCAATTCTTCTAATCAAGACAAGGACAAGGATTTATTACTGTTTATCCCTTCTCGTGAGCAACTAGATCTTAGAATGACAAAAAGTTGCAGATTTCAAAAGATTTTTTCTCCAGGAGACTTCTTTTTACTTAAAATAAGCGGGAAAAAGTCATATAGACTTTATATAGCAAAAGACCAGTACACACACAGACACAAATAAGCGTTAAAATCTTTCAGGACAATCTCCAAAACCCAGAGATTTCAAGAAACTAAAGAAAAGGCAGAGTTCATCCCAGAAGATGCTATGAAAAAACTTAACATAAGTCACAATTGCTAGTTTTAAGGACAAGTACATATTTGTGGACAATATGAGTAACTTCAGTTTATGTTAAAGCTTTGTATTTCAATTGAAAAGCATTTCTTAAAATTAATTTTAATTTTTCATAAGTTCAAAATTATTTTGATTTTTGACAAATCATAAACGTTTACTGGTATTGAAATTATACTTTTATTTGACAATAATTATCTGTTCTTATTCTCCCCCATCAACATTACTCATGTTTGTGAGACCTATTACAGGTTAAATTGAAAAAAATAAAAATTTTAACATGTGTTCCGATTGACCCCTATCAGCGGGGTGATTCGGAACACCCATAATTTCCTATATATTTTAATAATAACTGCTCAAAATGTTTTGTCTTTGCTTGGAATATCAAAAGTAAAGCAAGACCGAAGTTTTTACCCAGAAAATCAAATTAAAAAAAATCTTTTAACTGCTTTTTTTGCAATCAAAGCTGAAAAGTGTTCCGATTCACCCCATTTTACGGTATATTATTATTTCAAGAAGGACACCAACTTTTGAAAATTTTTAACTGCCAGAATGTCTCTTTTCACAAGATGTACTTATGTGTGCATACTCATATTTTATTAATCGGCAAAATTTGGAGCTCCATTCGGCAAATTGAGAATTTCTGCACCCCCAAAATTTAATTTCGGGTCGCAACTGCCTGAATCTTACATTTTTTCAGCAAATTATGGTAGCCAAACATCAAGGAAGCCCTCTTCTGTACATACCACTCGCAAAGGAAGGCCAAAAACATCAAGACTTGTTACAACAAGTCGCCCTCTTTTAAAGTAGTCTGCTAAAGTGTTTGGTTGGTTAAGAAATCCTGATTTCACCTGGCTGGGTAGACATAATCACTACCGCCTCGTCATCACGCTTTGCTCGCCAGCAACCATTCAGTAAAAGAGAGCGGGAGACGCCAGATAATGATTAAATTATCACACATATTATACCGCCAGAACTTGCAGTCTGGAGCTCTCCAGTAAATTTCTGCATTTGCCACTTGCCAGAGAATTATCTCATGGCAAAATTTGAGTTCATTCGGTAAATTGAGAATTTCTGCTAACCCAAAATTTAATTTCGGGTCGCAACTGCCTGAATCTTACGTTTTTTAAGCAAATTATGGTAGCTAAACATCAAGGAAGCCCTCTTCTGTACAGATAACTCGCAAAGGAAGGCCAAAAACAAGACTTGTTACAACAACAAGTCGCCCCCTTTTAAAGTAGTCTGCTAAAGTGTTTGGTTGGTTAAGAAATCCTGATTTCACCTGGCTGGGTAGACATAATCACTACCGCCTCGTCATCACGCTTTGCTCGCCAGCAACCATTCAGTGAAAGAGAGCGGGAGACGCCAGATAATGATTAAATTATCACACATATCATACCGCCAGATCTTGCAGTCTGGAGCTCTCCAGTAAATTTCTGCATTTGCCAGAGAATTATCTCTTCATTCGTATACGAGAAATGAACGTGACCATCGTTCGCTTGGCAACTTGAACAACCAACTTTGCTTATCGCTGACATTTGAGAAAATTGACGTGGATTCAAGCTGTCTCATGAACAAAGACCTTGTTTACTTAAATGACATGGCGATGTGGAGATGTAAATGCCTCATTTTTCTTTTCCAATTCTGCTTAAAACAAGCGAAAGAATTTCCATGACGAGAGGGAATTTTAAAATTAATCTGGGGAAAGTTCCTTAGCTCTTGATATAAATAATAATCAAGGAATGTTTTCCATGGAGAGATCTTCCCCCTCTTTGATAATTTCTACATTGTCTTTGTTAAGGTTGAAGGTGTTATCACAAAAAGTGTTTCTCTGTTCATTAAACTTGGAGAAGCAAAAAGAGTTAATATCAGTATAACTTATACTGATTGGATATGTTATTTGTGTGAAGTTTGTAATAATATTTATTATTCTATGTGTTAGGTGAAAATATGTTCAATAATGTCTTATTCATAAAGGAAACTTTGTAAATAAAAGTGAGCTGATATTTTATTTTGGGGCATAGTTTAATGAGTTTATACGATTGAAAGCATTGCCATAAATAACTCTTCCATGTTCAATTTCTAAAATGTCTATATTTTTCATAATGATAAATTTTGAAGTTACTTTTAATAATATATTGTTGAAATTATGCCTTATTTTGTATTTTTTTTTCAGTAAAGTTTCATATTTCATCACAACAGTTCATATTTTTACGAAATTAATTATTCTAACCTAGAAATAGTTGCTTATGGTTTTTTTTTTTTTTTTTAGTAAAAATTCATTGGAAATGTTTTCTATACAAAGTGGCAGTTCATATGTTTGAGCATTGAAAAAATTAATTATTCTAATCAAGAAATATGACCGTATTGTCTTCGTTACATTCATAAGGAGAAAAAAAAAGCTATGTTGCAACTTAAGAAAGAGAAATGAACGGAAACAAAAGAATGAATGGGAAAGTGTTAGAATGAAGAGTTATATATATATATATACATATTAATATGTAGTATAATCGACAGTTTGAAATTTTTTGCGCACTGCATTTTGAAAACCGTTGATATAGTACTAACTACAGTTACAGTACAGTATACTCTCAATCATCCAATTTATTATTTATTTTTATGCAAAAGCCAATTTTCACTTTCTTTATCTTTTTTTAAGTCGTTGTCCTTGATTTCCGTTGTCCACGATAATAGTGTCTCCCAGTTCCGCGGAAATTCGGGAGTATGAAATTATAAAATTATGTGCAAGAACCTTAGTCGGCTACAAAGAGCCCTGAATGAGATTCCCAAACACCTTATTGTGGTAGATGAGTTGAAAACGAAAATCGCTAGCTAGTTGATGTTTTAGCGTAGGCTAGGGAAAAAGTTTCTAAAATCAGGTATTTAGTTTTACGAGAAATAGAGAGAGAGGGAGGCTGGACTCAAAGCCTCCCACACAAGCCTGTTTATCCGTGTGCTCCGTTCTCCAATCGCCATCATTTTACGAGCATTAAGCATCGATATTGCTTTGATTTATTTATTTCCAACTCGGGACTCTCTGCACTTTGAATCCATTTTTGCCATCTCTTCCAGGCGAATAAAGCGATCCGGAAGCATTCCCACAGGCTACTTCAATCTCTGGGTAGTATCGTAACTTTGAAAGCCAGATTGTAATGGCCACCGAGGAACATAAAATCGTAGTCAATCAGATCCCAGTTGTGGTCACGTTTGAGTTTACCTATGACAATAACGCTCTCTCCGATCTTAGAGGCAACCTCGGATTTCCCGTCCTTTACAATAGCATCGATGCCCGTAAGAGCGCGTCATATCGAAGTTTGATTTTATATTCGCGGAATCGTAATTCTCGTCGACTTTTTTTTTCATCTATAATTTTAGAATTTTTCCGATCTGCAGTTATTTACCAAGAAGCTGGAAAATCGAGAGAGCAATATTATTCTCAAACGTGGCGACTTTTATGGCGCATTTTATGACCTGAAGTGTATTTCTCGAAATGTAACTGCCATCGTGGGGAATGAAATAAAGGTGAGTAAAGAAAAAAAAATTATATACATATTCCGCGCGCGCGATTGAGAATTTAAGAATTTATGCGGAGAGAGCTCTGCCCGAATCCTCCTTTTCCAATAACACTAAAACCAATAGATTCCTCCTTGCCTTAACCGATCTGAATAGTGTGCTTATGTGTTCGACTCTTTTTGCATTACTGATCCCAAATCGTCTTTGAGTTAGCCCAACATCGAGCCGGGGAATCTTGACCCTATCAGGATAATGGGGCATCGCCTTAAATTACAACTCCCGAACGTATTTTTCTGACCATAAAATTACGTGATATCTTTCGGTAATAGCCGCTGTTTACGAAGAGGTCTAAATATATGCACAAGGGCTAGCGTAACACGATTAGAAAGCCATTTCTTTTGCGCTTCTAATCCCTGGCCTCTTTAATATTTTAACTTATTTCTTTGCCGAACTGCATGGGTCGCTTCTCCAAGCCCGACTTGAGGCACAGGGACTTAATGGGATTTGAATGAGGCCCATTAAGGAGGAAAGTTATAAAAAGTCTCCCGGGGCTATGACAATAAATTAGAGCCAAACAGTCTAATTATTTGATATCGCGGGATTGAAAAAAATATCCACCTTGAAGAATTGAAGTCGGACCGATTTGTTTCACCGATCGTAAACGCGCGGTGTTCACTGCTAATGGGGAAGATTACAATTATAGTACGAAAATTTTGATTAGAGCAGGTATAAACAGCGCAAACCAGATAATGGGCGGCGGAATTTTCGAACATTACACTTTAATATTCCTTTTATTAATCACTGAATAAATTTATTTCCGCCAAATCTCTGCACAATTAGAGAAGTTTGTGCGGGAGAAAATTATTTTGTTTTTTGTTTAATCGAACATTATGGATTTTTATTGGGAGTACTTTAATGTGAAAAAAGGTAACGCCGCGTCGATAATTGTTATTTCAATTTCGCCGTCAATATCTGTATCATTTTGCGTGTTCGTGTAACATTAAAAAATGTAATTACTCTATATTTATACATTCGCTACTTTAGAGATTATAAAACATTTCCTTAAATTTTACGAGGTTTTAAACGATGTGAGATAGCTTATTATTGTCTTACTTTTGCGGCTTTGTTAATGGATGACAATGAAAATTTAAGATTTTTTTTTTGTGACTCGGCGCTTCATGCGCATCTCATTTGTTTAACGTGTCTTCCCCCCTTTTTTGCATTTGTCACTGTGAAGTCGTAAAATGTGGATTTTTGGAGAAAAGTCTGGAGAAAGATACCATTAGAAAGAGAAGAAAAAGAAGAAAGGGAAAAAAGGAAGGAAAAAAAATTAAAATTCATCATGTTAGTTTTTGAATTTTAATATGTGTAAAGTAGTGTGAATGTTTGGTTCATATAAAATGCTTTCACAAAATTTGACAAAATATTCATATTATTGTAAAATGACTAGTTTTGTTTTTCGGCATTGCAGGAATAATGCTCTGCCATCTTTCATCAGCAATTAAAAGTGTTCAGCTTTCGTTTCTACGAGCTTCAGAGTTTCTTTTTCTTCCTCACTTTAATTTACGAATTTATTTATGAATGTATTTATTTTTGAGTTAATTTAATTTATTTTATTTAAAAAATAATAACTGTGAAAGAAATGACAGAGGAAATCATTGTGAATATCATCAAATTTTTGAAGCCTAAAAATTATCCCCTAAAATTTCTAAAGGTCTAAACAATAATAAACTAAGGATATTAACATTTTAAAGTGTTCAGAGAAAGAATTGTTAAGCATCAGTTTAAATAAGAGCCGTTTTTTACACTCAAAAATTTAGTCGAAACTGCAATAAAACCCACCTACAGCCCTTAAATTCTATAAATACAAAATAATCGAAAGATAAATAAAGATTAAAAGTGTATTAATTATTTTTACCTCCAAGCTTAACAAAACACCTCTCTTATTTTGCCATATCTTTCCCGTCAAGTCAATATATACAAGTATACGTGATAAAGCAGCATAAATATAAATTAAAATTATGAATGAATGCATTATTTTCGTAATCATATTTTATTATTAGAATCAAGTATATTACTCATTTATATGCTAAATTTCGTTAATTAACAATGTTATACTCATTTGGCATTATAAATTGAATAGTACATTATCCGTTTGCTTACTAGATATTCAAATATTAGAATTTAGATGAACTGTTGGTTAAAATGCTTATCAGTTTTTCTCCTTTTACTATAAGAAACCATTATTCATTTATGTATTTATTTGTTTTGGAAGAAAATAAATAAATAGATAAACGGTGAAAGAAATTGCAGCAGAAATACCTTGTGAATGTCATCAAATTTTTAAAGCATAAAAAAATGTCCCCTATACATTTCAGTTTTTTAATGAACCGGCATATTTAAATACACAAAGAATCTTTCTATAGCAGTAAAAGTATTTATCTAACGGAAAAGGGAAAAAAAGGGGGTTTTGTATTTCTGATAAATTTTTGAGACATTTGAAACTACATGGCGTAAAGGCTTATTTTTCAAAAAACTGAATTTCAGATTGAAGAAAAGTAGCAAAAGCATTGCCAGCAAACCAACAACAACAACAATAATAGAAGTAGAAATAATAACTGAAATAACTTCTATATTACTGCTACTAAATTCTACTACTGTTAGTAATAAAAATAATAATAATAACAAGAAAGTGTTTAAAGAATGTAACGTGTATTAAAAATAGAACATGAAACTATAATTGGTGCAATGCTCAAAACCAACAATTGAAAAATGTCATTTTGACAGTAAGGGTTTTTCCATCTAGGTTTGCACAGTGAAATGATACGTTTTAGACGGATGTCATGATATAAAAAAAGAAGATTAAGTACCGGTTATGTAATACAATGAGTTGTAACCTTTCCTTTGCCGCAATGTGTTGGGGGTCAAACAGCTAAAACATAAATGGAAACTGTTGAAACAGTATTTTGTACCACACGTTCAGAAAAAATAAAGAAGAAAAAAATGAGCCAAAAAAAAAAAAAAGCAATTACAAGATTTTGGCTATAGAAAGCAGCAAAGACAAGGAGAATATAAGGTCTCATATTACAATGACCCATATACCGACATTAAGTATGTTTTAGTCTGTAATCACTGGCGAGTTGGCGCCGCTGAAGCATTTTTGAAGGTTTCACGGTTTTGGACTCCATTATAAGGGTTGCATGAAATTTGGCAGTCTTTTAGCATCGCCAACTGTTTCTACTCAAAAAAGTCATGGGTTTAATTTTTATGTGAAAGATCGCACGCTAGAAATAAATCCATAATCGTTAATTGGTTTCTTCATTTGATTCGTTTTGAAAAGAATATGATAAACGACAGTCGGAAGTTTTATTGAATCACATGCGACAGATGGTCATGCAATGAGTAGGAGATGCGCTTGAGGATTGGGAATTGTTGCATAAAAGACTTTCTATTTTTAATAGTTTGTTCGAGACCGGTATTTGTCTTTTCTCTCTAGACAGCAAAACGTGCAGAAACGTGTCTATAATGTTACTGATTTCAGTTTGAAACTTATTTTATTTGATCCACATCGCATTAATTACTACAATCTTCAATTGAAAGTAAAATAATAAAAATCAATATCTTTTTTTTTGGGGGGGGGGGGCTGCCCTTAAATGTTATGTTTTGAGGGGCGAAGGGTTCGTAAAATTGTGGCAGTTTGTAAAAAGAGGAAGGGAAGGGGTAACAAGAAGTGACATCAAGCATGTTTCCTGTTTTCGAAAAATATGTTTATAAAAAATAATGTAGCACGTGACACATGAGGGGGGGTATGGGGAATTGTGAAAGCTGGTGACAATAGGGGAAGGGCTCGTGAATGTTGAAAAAAGTGTGACATCATTTATGGACAGCCCCTTTGTCAAAAAATTAAAGGACGAAAATAGCCTTAATAAAGCTTAAAAACTGCATAACACTGCGTACACATGTTTCGAGTTTACAAGGAAGCCGCTTTTCTTGAGCTTGGAAGAAAGAACATTTTTCAAATGGTTTCTTCTACTCATAAGATCAAAGTTTCTGCATTGAAGAAAGGAGCAAGGAATAATTTTCATGGGAGCTTAATTCCTGCACTTTAGTGTTTTATGTGATTGTTTTTACATTTTGATCGAAAAGCAGACTATTTTATAAAGCCCTGGTTCCATGCTACCTCGAAATATGTGCAGGCAACCATTTACAATGTTTGCATTTCGTTAACAATGTTTTCAATTTAGGTACAAAGGTTTTGTTATCAAGCATGTATGTCTCTTCCTAGACTTCAAACTATTGCTTCTCATCAAAAACAGCATTTATTATTGCTCCTAAAATTCGTGCGAAGTAAACAGCATTGGCATCATATTAAATGTTACATAACTTATTTAATATTAATATCACGTTAAGCATCTTATGATATCAAGATAAAATCACCTACAGAAAATATTACAGGGCTTTAAAATATACTTAAGTCATGATTTTGTTCAAAAATTTTTGTGCGTGTCTGATGTCAATCCCAATGTGTTCAATGATCTTTCCTGATCATTATCACATGAAAATTTGAAAGTGTTAACGTGCACATGCGCATACGCATAAGGAATAGGATTAATAGATGTCGCAAGCAGTAATTTGAACACAGCGTAACATCTCAAATTTGTGGTTTATAAAAAGTGTGCATACTCTTTTATGTGTAATTAAAAAGTGTCAAGGGACTTGTACTGATTGATGCATTTATACTACAGTACATGCGTCAGTCAAATTCAATGAAATGATTACATTAAACAAGCATTGGTCATAGAATGAAGTTTATGCTGTGTGTTGTTAAATTGAATCTTCATAGAAAACTATCCTATTTATATTACTCTCTCTCCAAACCTCTCACAATCGAGCAGTCAAATCAAACGATATCATTTTGATAATAATAAAATGGCAGCATATAGCACACCACAAGTTCTCATAAAAATGAATAAAGAAAAAAAAGAATTTTTGTAAAGAAATTACCGCTATAACGAATTTTTTATTTGATCCCTTCGACTTCTATGTTAACGGGCGGGACTGTATATGTTTTAATTGTTAAAAACTTCTTATTCATAAAGCTGGACGATTCTCACTTTCATGTCAAGACATTTCCCGGTCGAGTAATTAAAATTTAAGGAGTTTTCTTTTTTTCCGATAGCAAAGTTATATACTTTAAGAATTGTTTCGTATTCTTACACTTTATATTAAAATAAACAAAGCAATGTTGCAGGATACACGTGGATAGCTTGATATCCTGAAAGGGCATGTGTATGAAATTTGAAGCGATTTGTATTATTTTTACTTAATTCTATCACAAAATTAATGGGGACAAAGATCCTCTTTGAATATATTCGTATTAATGCACCATTTAAATCAATAATTGTAGCCAAGATTGTCTAAAGTTCTCCTTACTCAGTGCTTCTTCAGTGTGACGTTTCAGGTGTAACAAGCAGGTGAGACGTTTCAATGGTGTAGTATCATCAATAATAATAATGAAAGACGAAAAATAATTTTAAACATACTTATTTGACTAGTTGGTATAGTTTGATTGGATTACTGATAGCAAATGTTACTCTATATAATGAGTAGATAGAAATTTTTTCATTGCAAGAATGAAACTTTTGAGTATAAAACAGCCATTTACGAGATGTAAAACTTACAAAATTAATTGCTTTTCTAAAGCACCTACTTTTTGGGGGGTAGGGGGAATGCGAACACGATCTCAGTAGTACGTTTCAAGGGGAAAGGGGGAGATTTGATACAAAGACATATCATGTAAAATGATTTAAAAATTTACAAACCTAATACGTTCTTAATTCTTCAATTGCAAAAACAAAAAGAGCTTTTTTTTTTCTTTCACTTCTTGTTTTACAGTATAATGAGCATTACGTTTTCACATTACACTAATTATGGAGTAAAAATTACAGTATTTACGTAGTTATCTACTACATTTTTTTAAAAAAAGAAACAAATGGACATTTCCACCCTTACAAGCGTAACAATCAACTTTAAACGCACATAATTACAATTTGGTTCCATAAAAACAATTGTTTTTCCCTCTTGTGTAATTCGATGTTATTTATGGTATCCTAACTGTTGGTGCGGACTCCTTGATTAAAAATAAAAAAATGTGTAAGTTTTATTGTTAAGTCCGTAACCTTGAAATTACCACAAGTGCATTGTAGTCACACTATAAAATATTCCGCACCAAAGCATGACATACATTGCGCTCCGTTTTAAACTGCAAGACCTTTATTTTCGCAGCATTTCGACCTAGATTCGTAGTTCCAATTGCAAAAATGCTCAAAATAAAGTGGAGATGAGTAAAGATGATGAAAGTTTAGAGTGGGAAAAAAAGGAAAAAAAATATAAAATCTAACTTTTCATACGGACTCCAGGTTCCTTAACTTATATTTAAGGAAAAAAATATCCATTGAAAATTAATATAGAACACAAAAAAAGCAAGATTTGCGATTAAAACTCGAAGACATACAAGAGTTCAAAGTTTTTAGGGCCCATGCAGAAAATGAAATCGGAACGTATCGCCCTTTCATTCTACTGAACGATTTTCATTCTACTGAAGCCGCTGTACTACTGTTAGCGGTATATTTTTCTCAACCGGTATTATTCGCAGCGAGTGTAAAGTCGGGTAAGCCACAAAATGCTGCGTTTCATATCTCTGTGAAGTTAGGGGACCTGGACGCCGTATGAGCAGTTAGGTTTCTTATTTTTTGACTTTTTTTTTCTTTTTTTTTGCTTCAAACTTTCAACATCTTAGCTCTGCATTTCGCTTTGAGCATTTTTGCTATTGAAAGGATGTCTCTGAAACAAACGGTTGCGAAATTAAAGGTCTTGCAAGTTAAAACTCTGTGTACCGGAAGTTGAAGAAATATCTTTACCAGTCTAAACTTAAATAACAACAATGCTAACAGGGGAAACAAAATGCAAATTGCGGCAAAAGAATAAAAACTATGAAGTTTATGTGATGAATTAAGTTTCTTTCTGTTATTAATTGTCTAAAGCATTGGTTTCCAAACCTTTTATGATTACCTATAAAGTGGCTAATATATTAGCAGCTGTCCCCGAAATGTTTTTTTTTCCTTTAAATTAAGAAAAATAATAATTTTAATGTTAATTTTAATCATTCAGGCAAAGAAAACAACTTTATTAGCCATTTGTTATAAAACCAATTACAAGTCAATTAGTAAACGACGAGGACCGAATATTAAAATTCCTAGTATTACATCATGATTTCAAATAAGGAAAATATATTTTCATTTTTTAATTTTTTGTTGGGTTGATACTGATTGATTATTTATTACTCAATCTGAATCATGAATGATATTGAAGATTTTAGCGCCGCGTTGCATCCTCGTAGGCTACGGTTAAGCAGCCACAAGCTACCCTTTCTTCGAACGGAAGCGATTCCCTGCCAAATGTGGAAAACAACTCTCCTCCAAAATCCTACCTGACGTGTTTGCGTTGAGTGATGCGCGAGATCACCCGCGGGGCAACCTGCAGCGCAACTGACAGGGTTTTATTACATTCGTCCCCATGACGTCCCACTAATACCTCCCCTTAAGTCAACCCCGGCTCGAATTAGTCCTACAAATGAGCCATCAGCCGATGCGGTGGCCTTTTAACTCTCGCACTTTAACTTCCACTTTTCTTCTCATCCCCCCTCCCCCCTTCTCCGGAAACGTCGCCGCCTGATGTTTAAAATTATACAGGCGGCTCCCCTCCCCCCACAAAAAAGTGCTACTGGTACGTTGTTTACGGCAATCTAACTAACACGGGACAATCATGAACTCAGTTAGCTCTTAGTTTTAAATATAAAGCAGTGCTCACTTAGAAAAAGCATATCCTAAAAGTTATGTATTAAAAAGGTGTTTAAAAAACAGAAAAGGAAACGGAAAATAACTTCTTTTTGGTATTCATATGAGCAGAAAAGTGTTACTGGTACGTTGTTTACGGCAATCATAACTAACATGGGACAATCACGAACTCAGTTAGTTCTTAGTATGAAATATAAAACAATGTTCACTTATAGCAAGCATAATATGCTAAGAGTTATGTATTAAAAAGGTGTTAAAAAAAATAGAAATAACTTTTTTTTTTTTTTGGTATTCATATGAGCTGCTACACTTCTTACAAAAATATTCTGATATTTGTATCATTATAAGTACGAAATCCCTTAACTTCAATTTGTAAGTAATGAAATTGCGAAAAAGAGAAGGAAAATGAGAAAAACTATATTTCTTTTTTTACTTTAATCGCTTTAAAAATATAATTTAGTTTTGGCAAATTGTCTCTGAAAACCATATAGTCCTATTCAACACAAATCAAATGCAGAAAGAGCCAAATGATAAATTGTTTCTAATGAAAACTTAATGATTCATAGCTATGAATGACTCTGTAGCTGTATAAAAGTATGTAAAAGGGATTGATGTCAGTAGCAGAATTTAGGGGTGCTCCTCCCAAAGGGATAAATAAATTAATTATACCATTTGTTTTTATTTAATTCATTTCTTCATAGCATTAGCAATATTTTAGATTATTTCCTTAGAAACACATACATTCACAAAGCATATTTGAATAAAATCACTTTGGTTTGCTGTGGGAGTAATATTGCAGTCAGCGGTCAGTGCGAAAATAAATACATAAAGCTCACGAGTTTCGAATTCAAGCGCACATAGCATCACGATTCATTCATTAACAATTCTTTGACAGCGAAAAGTAATTATTCTGCTTCAACAACATTTTGTTTTAATAATTATGGCGGTGTTTCCTATTAATATCGTGCAACGGACAAGCTTTTATCATAATCACATGCCAAAAATCATTTTATTTTTATTTATGCATTTGTTCATATTTTCAGCCGTTTATAAGTGTTATTGTAACCCCCCCCCCCTCCGCTTCTTTTGAACTATAAGCAGCTTTAAACTCCAGAAATGTACTATAATGCTGATGGTTCTACATGTTAAATAGCATTTCAATAAACGATAACGAAAAGTAAATGGATTAGTAAACAAAATAAATGTTAAAAGAATTAAATTATATTTACGAAATACTTGCTTTTATTATATAGCTAAGGCTATGAGGCATAAATTTTTCACACGATTTATTGAATTAATTTTGAATGATTCCCCCCCCCCCCATGGGGTGATTTGTTACAACTACAGAAATGTATGTAATTTTTCAGATTGAATTAACATTCAGATATAATTTTTAAAATATATAACGGAATCTACATTAGTTAGAGCAAACTTCAAAGTATGTTTCATAAAAACTATTGCCCTAATCGCTATGTATTTTGTAATTCTGTAACAGGTCTCTTCGACTATAAAACTTTCATTTTGTTTTCATATGACATTTCCAGTGATTAGCTGCACGCAGGCACACACATATACACAAATATATAAGTACATGCAATATATAAGTTTGTGTGTATATTCATGTAGGGTGTAATTACGGAGGACATACAGTAATCATGCAGTAAAATATTAAGTACATCAAAGTGACTGTAATATTTAAATGCTATTATTTTCTATTCTTTCCTTTATCGTATCATTTCTAAATAGGGTGCGTAGTTAAGTATACGCGCCCCTTCCGTTAAATGACATCTCTAAACGAAGATCGTATCGTGAGCAATTAAAGAAACAGCAAATGCATCTCAGTGACATGCACAAGTGACGTCATGCCTTTATCTACAACTAGTTATTTTTGTCTATTTTTTTTTCTCTCTCTCTACCTTCACCTTTCTTCTAGACCTGTGCGTGCTCACTTGAGGCGCTCATGTCTTTGCTTTCTCCTTTTTAAATGCGTTTTAAGAGACACAGAGCATTTTCTTTTCCCTCCCCACCCCCCTGCTTGGTGGTAATACGTTTCAAGTTGAGACAGCTGACACATCAAACGGAAAAGTTACCCTGGTCGTTAGATGATCCATCACACTGAAGCTATCAATGTATCCACGCTGGGGGAACGCGTTAAACTGTAGATCCTTCTACGAAAGTTGCTCACTAGTAATTAAATGTGTTTCTTTATCAGTTATGAAATCTCGATCACCTATTCAGTTACACAAAGCATCTGTGAATCATAACATACGATTGATATGCTCTTTGTTATTTCAAATATTGGGCGTTCCTCTCTGCGCGATCAACGTTTTATTCTTTTCAAGTAAATAGTTTTCTTTCTAATAATGCAAGTCGTGCAATTAAACTAACAGCCACACGGCTGATTCCTGCTTGCATTAGCACTCTTGCCATCTTCTATATCGTAATGCTTGAGAGGTTTGATGGAAATAATTGTTGGCTGTTGTGTTGCTTTTACTGGTCAGTCCAGTTGCTCTAATGACAGCCAAAGTTTATTCAAGGATTAAAGCTTTTGGGAGGATGTTTAACGCTGTTGGGCACTGGTTCAGAAACTTGAATCCTAATGGATTTGACCTGTTAAACTGATCACATTCCTAACAAATGATAGTCGTCAACTACATAATTGTTCTTGATTGATATTTAGATTGTAAGGAAGTATTTTTATTAGAGACAAACTTATCTTTGTCCAAATTTTTTTGGTAGCTTTAGATTACTTTTTAATTATGTTTATTTGTATATGTATTTATTTATTTTTAACAATGTCAAACATGATTCTGTTTCGATAAATTAATCGAAGCTCGTTGCTTTAAATGCATATTAAAATGTTAACCTCAATGATGCATTGAGAAGACTATGGGTGATTATTTAAATATTCAATCAAAATTCATAAGGCATAAAAATTACAAAGAAGGTTCACTTTTTATAATCCAAAATATTGTACAACTTTGGCGAAGTACTAAATAGCCATTCTGCTTACAATTGCATCTGCAATTAATGAAAATGTGGCAGCTATAGTACTATATATTTGTTCCAGTACAGTATTTTATTCATTGAAAGAAATCTTTCACACAATAAATCTTTTGATAGTTATCCACGGCACGACAATAGCAGAAGAAAAACTATTGATAAAAGCTGTCTTAGAGTCGGATAGTTTGTAGATTGGAACACACAATTGCTCTCACATTCGCTGTTTCTAAGAATCGTTAATTGAAGAAGAGCTTGAGTGCTTTTTTTTTTTTTTTTAATATCTCCAAATTTGTCTAATTAAGCCAATCTGAAAATGTGTTCAATCTCTTTAAGAAATACAATTTATTTTTATTTACATAAATTTATTTATTTTAATAAATAAATGTATTTTTATGAGTTATAAATGGATGAGGAATCTGTAATTGAATCGTTTATTTCAAAAACCGGTCAAACGACAAAATTCTAAGAAAACATTTATATCCTCACATTAAGTTATTCAATTGCGGTTACAACACTTTTTACTGAAAGAAATACATCTAAATATGTTTACATTAGAATTTAAAATACTGTAATCGGGAACGAGTTTTTCAAAATACGAGTAAAAATGCATTTTCGAACTTTTAGAAGCTTGTCTCTTGACTAGTTTTCAAAACAAACGGCTCGATTGTTAAATCAAATATCATAAAGAATTAATGTGTAAAATATTTTTAGGCCGGCTGTTACTAGATATTTAAACAAGCCTTAATGGATTGATGTCTACGTAGTAACTAAACAAAAAAAAAAAGAAGGAAAAATGTAACGTGCTAAAAATAAATAGTGCTCCCATCAGACGCGATGCTTTAAATAACGTTCTCCAAAATTTTCTTCAGACGTATAATGCTTGTTCTTTACATTACAATTCAACGCAACATCACACTTGCAAATGATACCTTTACAGAAATTACACGTTTTCTCTCCAATTGCCAAAGAATCAAGAATACGCCGCCAACCTATTTCAGGCAGTGCTACCCCATGTCCCGCCAAGCATGAAGCTGAAAGTTCTGAAGAAGAAAAAGCAAATATACCAACAAAACATATTTTCAGCTAATATCTTCTTCAACGCCGTAGGCTCAATAGAAAGCATGATTAAGTGGTTTTTAGAAGCTGGAAAACATATTCAAATAACCCACATGTCTGGCTTCTTCCGGCGATGATCTTTCTTCCGAAGACATTAGGCGATGCTTAATCGTCCTCCTGTGGTTTTTTCCCCACCAGAAATCCCTCAGATGAGCTCATCAAAAAGAGCTGCTGCTGTATTCCGTTCTCCCATATTCAACAACATCAAACCGTGTATAGATGGAAATTTTGTTATGTTTGTAGTTAATGGCTCCGTGAAAAAGAAATTTTTCTGTTAAGTTAAAAAGGTCAAAGGCACCTTTCGAATATTATTTTTACGGAACAGTGTTTCGTAAAGTTTTAAAGTTCACTGCTGCCTTTGAGAGCCCAACAAAAATCCTCTATTGACGAAATATACAGACAGTAAAATTAACTGAAACACGTGGCATAAGTATTTTATAAGAGTTTCTTCAAGGACAGGTAAGGAGTAGTTTAATGATTCGTTTAAAGGGCAACTTCAGTATGGTGATTTTAAGGAAAAAGCACATCAATGAAGTGGTTTTTTTTTTAAAAAAAAGTTATTCTTTTAATATATGTATTTAATGAGAAAGATAGAAATTTAATGCATTTGATAGCAATTCTTTGAAATTTTAAGTTGAAAGAGGGGTTCAAATTTAATAGGGATTGTGAGGATTGCGGGTCAGGCGTTGAAATCTTTTCAAGTAGTTGGGCTAAAGGGAAACAGAATTTCAATGTTTCAAATTTAGGTCCTTCCCTTTCTTTGGGAGGAATAATAGAGACATAAAATGTTGTGCCTTATTTTCAACTAAACTTTCTTTAACGTTTATTTTTGTCTCTGTGTGTTTTTTTTTACCCCAGAGACAAGTATGTAAGTGTAAACCCCTCCATTTATATCAGCATGATCTTGATGCAGGTAGATGATCGCACTATACACAATCAGTTTTGAAGCTTAAGAAGTTCTACACCAACAAAGCTCAATCTGTGGCCCGTAGGTAGCATGCGCCCCCTGAATTCTCCAAATATAATCTGACGTCATTTAAAAATAAAAATATCAATAACTTATGGTCTTAGCTTTTGTTAAATATGCACCAAAGTGTAATTAACATAGATATTTAAGCTTCCAAAACATAAGAAAATACCAACATCTTTAGTGCGAAAGCTTAACGTAAGTGTGCTACAAATATGAGTACGCATCTCAATGATAACGAAAAATACGACCATTAATGCAATTTTCTTTTGTGATAAGTTATTTAGAAATGAGTTTATTGTAAATTACGCATCATGTCAGTTTGAAGATTGGTATTTAAAAAAATGAAAACTAATAAAGAAATGTAAGAGCCAGCTATCTTTTTATAGTTTTAAGTTAATAAATAAATAGATGAGTCTAAGGTTTGAACGAAAAAGATTTAAAGATTCTGAAATGGTTTCGTCTTGAGTGAAAATAATTAATTTAACTTAGAAGTTATACACTTAAGAAGCAATAAGCAACTGTTTTTACAACAAGGGCGGATCCAGAACTTGTGCAAGGGAGGGGCGGTTGATTTTATAAGTTACTTTTTACTATGCATACTGGTTTGTAAATATTGATCACAAAGGTTTTGGACTTCAATTTCGGCACATTTCCGAAGGAAACCCAAATTTCCTTCCTTTAACCTCATTATAACCCGTCTAAAATAAAGTTTTTTGAGCTTCAATGTTGGAAATTTACTGGATAAGAGTCCCTCAAGGGAGGGGTAATCGCCCCCATCGCCCCTGCCTTGTATCCGCCTCTGTTTTACAAGAAGAACGATTTTTTATTTAATAATTGACATTGCAGTAATTTCCTTTATTTTACTATTTTAAGTCCAATTTTCGGAAAGTTAATGAACTCGATGAATCAATCTTCTAAATAGTCACGATCGTATACTATATCTCACTCGCGATATACTGTAAAATAAGTTTTTGAAAACTTTTACAGCTCAATCGTGAAAACGCGGAAGAACGTGAGAAGGGATTAACAAAGTTGCAAAAAAGAAAAAAAAATCTGTGCAAGCTAACTATGCAGAGAAAACATTATATTGAGTAAGAAAGTTATAAATATTTATGAGTTGAGAAGCTTAAAGGTAAATAATCATATCAAATTAAATAGGGATGATTTATTGCATTATTTATTGTCTTTCACTTTAATTCAGATTCACCATAACAAAACAAAAAAAAGAAAAAAAAAGAAATGTAAAGAGGAAGGCCATAAGAGGCAATTACAAACGTATAAACAACTTTTCGTCTTAATTTATTTAAAGATGCGTAAATAGTGGGAAAAACCTCCTTGGATTATAAAGAAAAAGATAAGTTTTAGCGTCAGTTACGAAACTTTTTTTGCCTTTTCTTTACTTACTTCGAAATTTGAAAAACAAACTCCTTGTTTTATAAGTGAAGAATGTAAAAGAGGGAGTTATTACAGTATTTATCTTAGTATAGTAAGCGTGGGGAAAAATACTTTTAAAAATGAGAGAGGTGCTATAATATGATTTAATTACAAATGTTATAATCATGCTCCTATTTTAATTACATGAGCCATAACAAAACAAACTCAGTGATTTGAACGAGACAAAACTTAAGAGGTAAAATTAAAGTTAAGCTTTAAAAAATAAGCTTTATCAAAAGTTATGTGTCTTACACAGTATCAGTCACTAAAATTTGTGCAATTCTCTTTTTATATGAAAAAGAAATACTGAGAATTATAGACGGAGAAAATAAAATACGGTGATTGCGAAGCTTTAAATAATTCAAAATCAATCAAATTTTAGACTAAAAAACATTTGAAAAAACTACTTTTACGGCATGAAACATAATGCTTCAATATAGAATTAATTCTAAAAATTCTTATCGCTTCTGTTTCAGTTTGACAGTTACCATAGAAAACTTGAAGCTAATTTCTTATCAGTCCTCATTAATAAATTGAATGAATTAAAATATCCACAATAAAAACAAAGTAACAAATGAATTATTTTAACTTTTCAAAAGACAGCTTTATAAACCTTAATATAAAAACTTAGAGATGTTTCTCGTTTAATAATAAGTCAAAACCAGCCAAGTGATTCAATTAATCAGTACAGAACACCTTATAAAGTTAATTACATACAGTATAAAGCAAAACAAGCTTTATCCTTCACCTATGCAATCGATACATACACATCTTTGCATTAGGTAATGAAATGCTACAGAATAGCTTTTCAGTTACAATAAAAGATCTTCATGCAATTATCATTCAGAGTCATTCAACCTTATGAAAAACCAAGGTTATCAATAAAACAGCACTATGTTCAAAGGAGTGTTAAAACAATAAATCAAAAAGCCAAATCAGAACCCTCGCACTGGTCCTCAGGTTCAACAACAATGGGAAAACTGCCACGAAAAGGCACATCACATTCACTTATGGTAGTCAATCGAATGTTCTATTGTTTCAATTTTCTTTGTGTATTTCGAGATAAACAAAGTGGTTACATGAGGAGGATTAAGAGCAAGACCGATTAGTGGTGTCGTCGTAAAACAGGCTGGACTGAAGCAAGTTACTCTGGTCAGTTTTTATTTCGAGCAAGAACAATGGCTTTACAGAAATTCTGGAGTTGGAAATTGCAAGAAATACAATGAAAAAATGAAGCTGAAACCCTATAGGATTCTGAAGTTTTACAATAAGTTGTATAATATGTGTGTATGTATCAGTTGCTTTGATGTAACGGTAAACCATGTGTATTGTGCTCCAAAGAAATAAATGATTTTGGAGATTTTGCGAAACTAGAGCAAAACAAGAAAATACATGTCAGTTTTCTGAAATTGCTAGTAATTTTGAGTTTTCGTTGCTTTTTTTGGTAGGTGTTTGAGGAAAAGTATTAGTTTTCAAACTTGATTTAGGTTAACTTTACCTCTATTCATTCTTAAGCCAATGTTTTCTTTATACACATATATATAAATATGTATGCGTACGAATTTTATATGACCCGTTTCTTTCTTTTGGAGTTTTTAAAATAATGTAAAGGGGTATATTATG
Organism: Uloborus plumipes; assembly: GCA_038373865.1. Lineage (NCBI taxonomy): Eukaryota > Metazoa > Arthropoda > Arachnida > Araneae > Uloboridae > Uloborus > Uloborus plumipes. The sequence goes on along the minus strand of JAXGGA010000479.1, from coordinate 48,296 downwards.
CCATGTTTGAGCTAAATATAGACTTCACCAAATCAGAACCCCCAACTATCCAGCTTTATAAATTAGTTATGAGGATGTCTATTTCTGAAAATCTAAAAAAAGGTGCAAGTGAAATGTATTTACTTGCCCCCCCCCCCCTCCCAATGTGAAGAACACAAAATGGATAAATAATCTGTATATGCCAAATGAACTGCACGCACAATAGCATAATATAGTTAGTGCTTAGAAAAACCCTCCATTACAGCTCTCTTTGCGTTTTAGCAATTCATGTATAAAGTCGACCAAACAACTGCTCATTCCAACATAAAGTCCGAGATCAAGTTTAAACTTCTTCCAATTATTCAAAAAAAAAAAAAAAAAAGGACTTGAGAACAATTTCCTTTTCGCTTTTCCAAACAAATATTTCTATTTAAAAGTATATTTTTAAAAATTAGGAAAAAAAAATAGAATGGCTATTATTTCAATAACTTCTCAACTCTTTTTTGCAAATGAAGTATATAACTTTTTTACAAGTATTTCAATATCTTTGATTATGCCTAAATAAGGTACAATATCTTGTATATTTATAACATTTGCTCGTATAGACGAATGTGACGACGATATGTATATCAACCAATTTTGACGGGAAGCAGTTTAAAAGGAGTCCGCCATTTCTTTTTTTAATCCTAGGTTCTCTCTCTCTCTTTTAAATAAAGCATAGCATTTTTGCAAGTGTTCCAGTATTTTAATTACGACTAAAATACGTTATTTTATCATGATTAAATAGTTTAGTTTCTTATTTTTAATTATTTAAATGAATTATTAGCCTTTTTTAAGATTTTGTATAACTGATAAAAGGGCAATTACGGGTGAGATGATGGGACCTGCCAAATATTCCAGCAATCCCCCAGCCCAGAGATAATTTTTAAGACACACTTTTGTGTTTTTCAAAAAGCAAAGTAGCTTTTTCTCCCTAGGTAAGTATTGCTTGCTGCAAGTCAAGTATTTTCCCCCCGCACGATTATAATTACAACATTAAAGGCTTTAACAAATATGTGATGCATCTAGTTTTGATAGCAAGGGGGAACATATGAGTTTCTAAATTAACTGAAATGTCGACTTAATATTTCTAGTGTAGAGCTGGCCATAAGCTTCAACCAGACGATGGGAAGAGATAGAGCACGTCTAGACGGGAGCAATGGACCAGGTATATTTTCGCGAAAGGTAGAGCTATAAAATCTGGAATCTGAGATTTATTTGTTAAATAGCTAAATTTAAGATGAGCACTGCTGATAAAAAACATAATTTTGAGAACAAAAACAAACCAAACCAAGTAAAAAATTATAATAAAATAAACAGAATCATGTTTCAATATTTGTTTCGATCGGATTCGAACACGTTTGTAAACGTGCAAAAAATATATGACGACTGGGATGACTCTTTCGAAAAGAACGAAAGGTATGGCAGCAACAAGATCAACAGAGAAACCGACAAGAATGCAAAATGCATCTTATTTAAAGAGGGAAAAAATGTATCGCGACAAAGAAAATCCTTCAAAACAATCTAAATTCAGAGTACATAAAAACATTTTCATTAATAATATTTATTTATTTTTTTCAAGAATTCGAGAAACACAATTTTTGAGTTAAAAAGCTAAATATTAATTCACGTGACCTTAATCTTAATAATTATTAATTTAGTTTTAAGTATGATAGTTTGGTTCTCATCTAATAAAAATAAAATTCTATGAGTTCAATTTTGTGTTTAAATATTTTATTATTTTTATGCTTCAATTCCACCCAGAGAAAAAGAGAAGTCTCATAACAAAACTTGAAAAATAATATTAAGGGCACATGTGAAATTGTACATTGGGATTTTTATAAGAACCATGCACTATATAGTATGTACCATGTAAGTAAAATGTAAGCAAACATGGAATGAGGAGATAGTACGTAAATAGTGAACTTTTAAAAATTTAAGAAAAAAAGGGACCTACCGTTCTTACAATTACTTTAAAAATATTTTTGTCGAAAATCACTTCGTAATAAGTCATGTTAATATGATGAGCGTTCAATCGTGTAGATAAAATTTGTAAGTTTTTAACAATAAAAATACTTTTTTCGCGGCCAAATTGTTTTGTAATTTTTATACATGCAAGAAATTTATGCTAAAAATTTTCTGGCAATTTAAAATTATTTATAATCGAATAGTCTAAAGCATTACTTTTTGCTTTATTTTAAAATAAAGCATTTTGATAACAACGACACATTTAGAATAACAAGCTTGGAACGCAAAAGTAAATAAACCGATAAATATAATGAAATCAGTAAAGTAATCAGTCATAACAAAATCCGTTAATAAATTCAGTGAGTAGCCAAATTATTATGGGCCATAATAATGATGTTTTGATCCATCAAACTTAAAATAAATGTAAAATTAATCAAGGCACATAAACTGATTAATTTTAAATAAATAAAATATATGTGCTCTAAAAATTAAATGGTGTGCTTTAAAAACGGTGCTATTTTAACTGTTCAGAGTTACTTATTTATTTTTCATACTGGTAATAAAAATGAACTTTTAAATTATGCGCCAAAATACTTATTATGTCAATCTTAAAGTTAATGATGAATTCCTATCAGATTTTAATATATATCAGCATTTTTTCTCCTATTGGATTCTAAAAGCATATACATTTTGATAGCCAGCAAGTGAAATGAATTCATAACTCTGCTAACAGCTTTTGCACTGCTGAGTTTATACCAAAAACATAATGGGATACTACCTAACTCTATTAAAAATGAATAAATAAAGGTTCTATTTCTTTTCAGAATGTGTTAAACTATTAAACCCAGCAACCATTTTTAAAAGTTATTTTTTTTATAAATATTATTGTTCAATCTTTTCGACACTGCGCTTCAGTCACAGATTTGCACTTTCAATAGTGCTTTTTAAGACAATGATAACGATTAACGTTTTACATTACTTCACATCATTAAAAATTATTTGAGTACTCTTGAAATGCTCCGACTAATAATTACTGAAAAATGGCTGAGCAATAAAAGTTAAAAGTGCGCACTAAACGCAGCACATTTGACATCTGTGGGCGCCCAAGAATGACGTGTCACGACTGGAATTCGGCAACAGTCATTTAACAAAGAGTTTTGTGCGTTCTCGCCTTTTTGGACGCCTTCTCTCAAAAGTCCTATACAGAGTCATTGCCGTTGATGATGTGTTAACGACCCTTGGTTAGTTACTGAAACGCTACTAAAACGTTTGAAGGGTGAAATCAGTTGGGCGCGTTTAAAGAATAAGGCAGTCTTCCTTTCCATTATGCACTAATGGAATGAAATTGAATAAAGAGAGATGGAAATGTTTGTTAGCTTTCTTGAAGTGTCTAGAGAGGGAGGGGGGGTTCCTTTATTTGTTTCGTCATTTGCTTCTACAAGAAACAATCTAATGACAAGACGGTGGAATTTCTTCCAGCATACATTGCTGCTTGAAATGAATAGTGGCATATTTGAAAAACACTACTTTTCACTAGAGCGTTTGAAAGTTTTTGAAGTAAAACGGTATTTTGAAGTAAAATGGTATTAATGGTACTTATGCCGAATCAACTTACAGGGGCATAGGTGTTCCTCCTCCAAGCAATTTCTTCAGAACTGACGCAATGGCGGCTGTGTCGTTGTTTACTAGTAGAAGCGCGCCAAAATAATAACTATGCACAACGATACTAACGATTGCTGCGTCATATTTTGAAACTAGAGATTTGCCGATATTACCTCAAGAAAGAGTAAAAAAATTGAATTTTGTGATGTAATTAAAAAAAAAATCGATTTTTGCAGATATGCCGCTGTTCATTTCAAGCAGCGACATGTGTTTGGATTAACGTAATATATTCAAACTGCAATTAGAGAAAATAAAACTTTATTTTTTCTAAAAATGATAAATTTGTTCGTGATATGTTGATTTTTGTTTCTGAAAAATAGTTGACTATAAGATTTAACGTTTTAAAAAGTCGAGACAAAATGGAAAAGCTGCATACGGGCTCCTATCAGTGAAAAATCTGCCTAGTAAACACTTGTCAGAGTGCTTATTAGTTTTTTTTTTCTTGAGGTACGTAAAAGGTGCTTCATTTATTATGCAGATTCGCTTCAAAAATTTAAAATTTGTTCTGCTTAAAAACCGCGGAGATTTGAGTTTGTGTGTACTTCAAGCTCCTTATTGAGTACATCCATTTTTTTTTTTTTTTTTTGTTCATTTAATGAAGTTGATTGATTCGTTACCAATGTTATCGATTCTTTATGCTGTCATAAATTTTGGTTGTGGCATGTTATGTATCGTTTATGAAAGGTTTGATTTGAGTTTCTCGTTTAAACTGTACCGATTAGTTATTACTCAACATACATTACATGCTCATGAAATAAGTATCGACCATGTTTAGACAACTCGGACCACAAGAGGAGCAAGTGACACGCAAACGATACGAGAAAATGACATGATTCCACAAGAGCTAGATGATGGAATTTTCGTGTGATCTAGAGTTAAACGTTAAACCGTAATAGAAACACCTAAGATTATTTTCTGAATCACAACCAAAATTTTCTTTTCCTTCTACACAACTCTAGAAAAAAATTGTTTTTAGAGCAATTGAAGGGCTTGGAGGATGAAGGGGCTATGTTACATTTCAAAAAAATGAACACTCTGGATAAGCAATGGGTACAGGTAAGCAAATAAAACATGGTACATCAAAAAGTAAACTTCATTAGATCAATTTCATACGCACACTAACGACAAAAGCAGAAAACAAGAAAAGCTGCAACAACTGTATCAATAAAACTTGAACTTTGATTACTCGCAATTTCTGTTTTGTCACATAACCCCTTCATCTCCCAAGTCCTTCAGTTGTCAAACAGTGTTTTGTATTGATCTCGAAGTCGCAATATTTATCTCAGAAGCAATATTTATGCAAACCTGCTCAAGATTAGTCCAAAAATAAATAAATAAGTAAATAAAATGTAGTTTCTTACCTCCACTTTGTCCGCCGGTTCTGGAACCACGTCTTCACTTGCGCATCTGTCATTTTCAGCTGCTTTGCAAGTGCAGCCCTTTCTGCAGAGGCAAGATATTTCTGTTTATGGAATCGTTTTTCAAGCTCACATATTTGCATCCGAGTGAAAGAAGTCCTGGGTTTTTTCCTCTTCGGCGGCGTCCTGTTTTGATAGGGGTGTCCAATCCTCCTGGGAGGCACCGGCGGCAGACCTGGTGGTATAGAAAAAGGCACTACGAGGGAATTAGTATCAGCAAGTAACTATACAGGAACAAAAATAGTAGCAGGTTATTAAAATTACTATCCCAAGTAGCACACTTCGTTTTTTAAAGGTTGTAAAATGGTTGTAACAACCACTTAAAAACGTTTATACAACGTTTAAAGGTTATTTGTGCTACCTGGGATGTTTATGCGTTTAAAATTTTGCAAACAGTTTTTGATTTGCAGTTATAATTGGTTTTTTACTTAGGTCTCACTGTTTTCACTGTTTATGATTTACAATTTTCCTGAAATATTACGGCAGCTCTATCGTATCGGCATCTCTGTATATGAGTATCGGCATCTCTGTTACTAGTACTTTTTACCGTAATATCCGACTTTACTGTAAAATTTTACGGTAGGAAAAAAAAAAAGTTAAACAACTCGATAGGCGAGCAGCAGGGATGGAACCAGAGTTCCTAGTATTCGCAAACCAGTTTAGTGTAAACTATACTTAATGGGTCACATCAGGCGAGTGGAAATGGTGTGTTAGGTGTTTTACACCATAAGTCAAGTGGTGTATCGATTGTCGCTGCAATTAATTTTTTGGTACAATTTACTGTAAAAATTGTATGCACGGTAAACGCTCCATTTTACAGTAATATTGCCCAGAAAAGTTTCCTGAATTTTTGCGTGCTCATCTCGCAATGTTGAACTAATTCATATTTGTCTAAATAGCTACTGTGAATATCGTTGTTTATGAGGAGGAAAAAAACATATAAATACAGTAAAGAGTAAAGAGTAAAACTAAGTATAATGCTACTAAACCTTCAATAATGGTGAACTTTTTTTTAAAATATAAATGCTTCATATTTCATTGCACTTGAGGCATGCATAAGCTGACTAACTAAATAACCAACAAATGCTAAGTGCACCCAGCAATAATAACATACCAAAATAAAATAAAATAGCGATAGACAATTTAACTGTTATAATCAATAGCAGTCATATCTTTTCGTAGGGCTCTTACGTGATAATGTGAAGGTCTAGGCTTACTTCTTACACTATCATTTACATGTCAATCTCCGTTTGAAAGCAGCCTGATTCTTAAACCTGAAAGCAGAAAAATATTCCCTCCTAACTTCCAACTGCTTTTGTTTTTGCCAATAGAGATAGAACTGGTCGCAGACAGCTGATTTTTATAAAACGGAGCATTTGTAATCGATAATTATAATGCTTCATTGAAATCTATGTCGCATAATTTTATAAAAATTGAAAGCGCTTCTTTTGAGTGGAATAAAAACAACTCTGAAGTCCACTGTGTTGTTAGGAAGGAGAATTTAATTACGATTTAACCCTTTGGCGCAGAATTTTCATCAACTTAATTTTTATACTTTGTTCATTATTCTGTATTTTGCTAAAAGTATGAAAAAACTCACTTTTACAAATTGCCACTTTTATCACCATTAAGTTTTTTTTTTTTTCTCTTTCGAATAATGGGGCTTCATATTTATGTACACGGTGCATGATTGAAAATTGTCAACGATGTTTCAAAAACTCTTCTGTAAGCCAATTTTATTTATTTCTTTTTTTGATCCGTCATATATTATATTTGATTCATTTTGCTCTGCCACAGCTTCAATTTCGCAATTTTATAGATAAGAGAACAAAACTTTAAAAGAAATTGAGCTTACTCGCATTTTTTTTTCTTTAATTTTGAGGCATCATCTCAGTAGTTGAAGTGTCAACACTTTTGTTAAAATTCTAATGCGAAAGACTATTGGCTATAAGAAAACACTGTGGAAAGTGAAATACATGTTTTTTTTTTAAAGTAAAACATCAAAAAATGTTTTTTTTTTTTTGAAATTATACTATTTCCTTTCTTTTCGGAGAGTCACGAGGAAAGTGCTCAAATTTAGATTTTCGTAGAAAAATATTTTTGAAACATTTCTGTCATTTGAAACATTACCCCGTAATGTCTTTTCGCACCGCTGTCTCGCATGCAGAGCACTAACCTTCTTCTATAATGTGAGAACTTCAATCTGCAAGTAACCAGATTCAAGTCGAGAATAGATAGATGTTAACTGAAGCGGCTGAAGAAACGGAACCTTCAAAAGAGTAAATAAACTGAATAATCACTCGCGTTTCTCTATTTTTTTATTTATTTATTTATTTTTTTATTTTTTTGAAACATCGGCAAATCTCAGTAAATTGAAGTGTGAACCCTTTCGTTAAAATTCTAATGCGAAAGTCTATTAGACATTAGAAGACATTGGAAAGTGAAAGACATTGATTTTCTTTTTATTTTTTAAATAACACATTTTTAAAAAGCTCAAAGAATTTTTCGAAATCATACTATTTCCTTTCTGTTCGGAAAAAGTCCACGGGGAAAGTGCTCAAATTTAGATTTTCGTAAAAGAAAGTATTTTCGAAACATATTTCTGTCATTTGAAACATTACCCCGTAACTTTTCACACCGTTGTCCAGCACGCAGAGCACATTAAAAAATTCTTACATTATAGAACAAGGTTATATTCTATAATGTAAGAACTTCAATCTGCTAGTAACCAGATTCAAGTTCAGAATAGACAGCTGTTAACTGAAGCGGTTGAAGAGGTGGAGCTTTCATAAGAGTAAATAAACTGAATAATCACGACATCTTACAATGCAACACAGTTGTTTGTCGTAATACACAAAGCGTCTGTTTAAAAATTCATCCGACTATTCAGTTTAATCTGCCATTGTTAAACTAATTTTCTCTGTGTTCATCACACGCTCAATAAACTGTTATTGACATTATTGGCACTTACGAAGCTATTATTTCTCAAAAAAAAAAAAAAAAAAAAATCATGTCACACGGTTTGTCTGTAATGATTCATGGCACGTAAAGCAAAGAAATTGTGTTTTCATTGAAATCGTGAATTATGAATGAATTTTATGAAGGATTTGTCGATACAAAATTTGCGGATAAATTTTCAATGTTGATTTTTACCTGTTTTAGATTAACTTGACGAATTGAAAGAACATTAATATTATACTGACAATATTAGTTTATTAAGTCCAGTAGTGTCTTTCAATATTTTTGCTAATATTATTTCGTTGTTTTCAATGCATCAAACATTATTTTGCAAGAAATATTTCAATCTCAAATGCGATTATTAATTATAATTTTTTTAACATCCTGTCGTTTAAAAACTGCTTTCGTTTTTTGTATTTTGGATTATAATCTTAATCTGTAATTAATAATAATATCGTATAGTCATAAGATAGCTGATCCCAACTGTACCATTTTCAATACATCGATACACCCCATGATATGCTTCGCTGTGCCCCCACGAGGAGGCACAGTTGGAGAGCCATTTGAAATTCCACTTTTTTAAAGAAAAATAATTAAAATAAATTTTGAAAAAAAAAGAATAGTGATAACTTAAAAATTTTAATAACGTTCTGTAATTGAAATTTCTTCAAAACTAAAATTAAATGAAGTATAACAAAACGAAAGGAAACTCACTGTGCCTCCTCTTCCCATACATTTCAGGAAAAAATGTGTTTTGTTTAGCAATGCTATTTTTCTAAGTTAATATTCTTAAGTATTTTATTTATTTTTTTATTACAAAATATGAGTTTTTACTTAGACATTTCCTTCGGTTAAAAAACACGTTTGAAGTATCTCAGCAGATACATATTTTTATTTATTTATTATCTCCCCCCCCCCGCTCCTCCATTTTACTGAAACCACAATGTAAAAAAATTACTTTGAATTAATAGTTCGTGATTACATACCTCTTTTATTTTAAGCGGTACAAAATGTAGTTTTCAAAGATTTATTATTTCCGAAAATAGTATTAGTAATGCAATTACACTGTACTCGAAACACGTCGCTCACCCCATTTCAATGCGAGAATTGTGTTATGTAATAAATAACTGTCATTTACAGGAACTTGAATCTTAAATTTCCTTGTTTGATTTACCTTTTAATAGACTATGTCCGTCCTTTTTTTCCTCTTATGAATGCAAAAGTTAACCTTCTTGTACACTCTTTAATGTTGGAGACATACGTATTATATGTGACATTATCGACATTTGCTCATATTTTAAGCTTTGATTCATAAATTTGATTTGATGCTTGAGCAATACCCATAATTTTTCTGCTTAATGCAAACTAATTTTCGTTCTTCATAGGGTTGACTATCGCAGCGTCTAATATATATTGCAACATCAAGTAATAGTTATTTAGCTGAAAAATGAGGAAGAGTGGAAAATTAATTATGTTAACATCTTAGCTCTTTGCGTTTGATTTGCTGCTCGCTCAAGTGGCAACACATATAGCATCCCTGCGACAGAAGGTACTCTACTCACAACAACAGCATATGGAGAAAAATCAAGGTAAAACTTAATACATAATACTTTTAACTGTTTTATTCGAAAAACTTTGTGTGTGGCTATATAAAGTATTAAATTTAGATTTTAAATCACTAATTAGGATTTTTCTTCAAATTTTAATAGCGGTAACTGATTCTTCGACAAATCTATTTTAGTTATAGGGCATGAATGCGTTCAAATGCGTCAACTTGATGCCACTTTTTGGTGATTTTTGAGCACATATTCCGTATTGTTTGACATAGCAGATTGGGAATTTTCGTCATATACAGCTACACACTTTAGAAATTTAAATGCCGTTGTGAAAAAAGTCCAATTAGCTAGGGAAGGGGATAGAGAGAGAAAACGTTTTCATGTGGCACAAAGTTACAAAGTTGTTAACATAAATGCGTTAACGTTATGCCAAATTATTTTGTTCAAAATGCAGTCTGTCATATACTAGGTTGTTTATGATTAAAATCCGTACTAAAAATGATTGCTTTTGGTCTTATTTTTTAATATTTCCTCAAGATATTGGTGGAATAAAAAAAGTTACTTGAGATTGTCAATCTTTTTATTTAAACTTCTAATAGAAATGGCAACAAGTCACTAAACTTAGGTGTATATTTCTTAACTTTTGGGACCAGTTTCTTAAAAATTGATTTTTTAGTGTGTTTTTTCTTAAAGTTGATCAAAGAGAAAAAAGGTTCTAATTGAAAGCACTGATACAAAACGAATTATTTGAAAAACAAAAAACATATAACAAAAACAAACAAAAATAACGGATGTGTTCATGACTTAATATTAATTAGAAACAAATTTCCGCAGTTTTTTCGAAGTGGCTTCATCGATCCTTTTATTTTGTCCTTGCGGTAATAAACAACTACAGAAATTTGTTTCTTAAAATTCCTTATGACTGGACAACACGTGCACATGGAAAAGGTTTCATATAATATAGTATCACTTATGAAAACTGGTAAGTTTCGCAATTATGAAAACCTTAAATAAAACAATTCGTAAAATCGTCAATTTGTGTTGTTAACCTTCAAAAACATAGAAATACAATATTAAACTTTTCATCAATTTAAAATAGGTGGAAATAGTTGCTTCAAGCAAGACTCTGACGATAATACAGAAACAATGTGTACTACAGCATTCACATTCAAATTTAATGTTATCACAAAAAAAGGTTAAAAACAATAGACATCCCTTTTTGCGTGCTAGTACTGAACTGTAAAATTTTTTGGAAACTCTATTTACATTTCGACAATCACTACGCGCCCTAAAATCAAAAATGATGTGCCATAAAGTTGGTTGCTGGCAAAAAGTTGCCGTATTCGACAGTATCACAGAGTGCAAATTCAATAAGAGCAATTACTGTTCATTTTACACAAAGTAAAGTATTTTATTGTTAAAACCAATGCTATGAAAGCAAAATTCGCGAAAAGCTTTGCATATAAGCTTATTTCGAGCGAACAAATATGTTTTAATACTAAAAAAAAAAAAAAAAACTCCAGACGGAATCATTAATTATTTTATACCAAAAGTAAAGAGATACCCCTCCCCCTTTTTATACACAAAAGGTAATAATAATAATGAAATATACATCAATGTTAATGACTTAATAGCTACTAATCTTCCCCTCCTCCAGCTTTTCTATAAGAGTGTGAAAAAACTCTTTTAATTGAAAGCTCTTGACGTATTTGATTACTTTACTTTTTGCATGCCCTAAAATGTCTTGTTTTGAAGCTACAATTCAGAATTACTGAAAGTAGCTTTGCTTCTATAATTACACAGCACTTGCAACAAGACGCAAAACGCTTCTCTACGACAGAATTACACAATCCTACAAATAACCGTCATTTACCCATGCTATAATCTCACCTTTCGATCTCAGCTTTGCTTTTCAAGAGATAATAAACATCATTTCCCGTTACTGATACAAAATAATCTTCTACAGTTACAAGGTATGGGTATATCATAGAGTACGGCTACAGTAAAAGGCATTGTAAAATTACACAGTACTCCTTTGATGCGAAAATGTCGTGTGGTGGTTTTTGTGGAGCTCTTTGAGACTGGAATCGCATCCATCACCCTGGTCCGCCGGGAATGAATGTAATTACAATATTTTCCTGTAATTTCTAGCAAATGGGCAACTTTCTGAAAAACCTCAATGCGCTCTGTAATTTTCTCTTTCAATGCGGATAACAAAACTAACTACGCGCATTGATGGTAATTAAGGTTCAAATGTTAACAATATGTCTGGCTGCATTTTAAAAAGCAGAACAGCGTAGATTTAAGGTTTGATAGTATTTTTTCTTTATACTCCTGTTTTAACTTGTTTTATGGTAAGTAAGTTAATAACGTTTATTTCAAATGAAAAAAAAAAATATATCAAGAATAAATTCTAGTTCGTATGATTGCGTTTGGCTCGTTTTGCATTGATTATAAATGCAATGATCAATCATTATTGGCAAGATCATGGGTTTCGTAATTTGAAGTAGTTTTTTTTTTTTTTTTCATTTTCAGTTTATCTAAAATATCGTTTTGATTTGATCGTTTCTTAAAAATGATTGATTTGGAAATGAATTATTTATATTTAAATTTAGTTAGATTTGTAGTTATTCTTCAGACATATGTTTTAGATCTCGTTTCAAAGAATGCATTCTAACTTTATAATGTTGAGCAACTTTCTTCTAGGAATAAATTAAGGTCATAGTCTGCTGGGAATTGTATTTGCTTTATCAAACGAGGTAAAATATATTGATATAATTATGTAATTTGTATTACGAGAAAAAATGTACTTCAAGGAACATTCATTCTATCGGCATCTGAAAATGCAATGGATGGAATCATTAGAAACCTCGACTTTCTATTTTATTTTGAGTGAAAATGGGGTTTCAAAAGCACTATTTTCTTAATTTAAATTCCCATCTTTTTGCATTAAATATTTTGTTTGTTACAGTATTAGTGCTTAAGTGACTAAAAAACTGAACTTATTGATAGATTATTTCTAAAAATTTATTTTTAATAGGCAACTTTCGTAGTTTTAATGTTAGAGAACATCGTAGTTTTAAAAAACTAAAGCGTTTGACGTTAAAACGTTGTTTGTTTTAAGATTTTGATAAATTTAAATTAGGAGCAATATTTTTATGTCTAAATCTGCAATATTTTGCTCAATAGATAAATTACTTAGAAAATATAAAACTTTGATGAAGGGTAAATTCACGTTTAATACGGTATTAATTTTTGTTTCTTGCTTTTACTTGAAACCATATTTTTTCAATTTCACGCTAACAAAATCATACATTAATTCTATTCATTAAACATTTTCAAAAATGTTTATCCCTTATATTAGTGTATAATAAACTTCTAAGACTTAATATACATTCAAATACATATTTGTGAATTTTTAATACTGACTAATGTAAATCAGATGCGAAAAATTTCGTGTTTGTTTTTTTCTCTCTTTCCTCTCCGTGAAACACAAAGTCCAGGAGCCTTGTAATAAGTAAATTGCAAGGTTATGGTTCACTTTCTCAGGTGGGATCATATCATAAATGGCCTTTTTAAAAAAGCAGAACTATATATTTTTTTATTTAATAGAGAAAAAAGAAGAAAAACTTTTATTTTCCGTTCATTTATATCTCAATCTCAACACTTTCAGCAAAGATATGGGAATTTTGATGCAAGAATTTTCCAAAATGCTGAAATGTTGGAGCAGAAGGTCAATTAAAAATGTAAAGGCGGGAATTAACGTCGTTTATGGTTAGGTTTAAATAGTGCTATTCCTCGTAGTTTTCACTGACGCAGAAAACTAATAGGTGATAAAAATTCCCCGTTATAGTGTGAGTTACATCCGAGATGTGAGCATTTCTCTTACAAAAGAAATTGACCATTTGTTAGTTTTGAACTTTCTTTTATCAACACCAACGCATTGAAGCTACAAATTGGATACATTTATCTTACAAAAGAAATTGACCATCAGTTTTGAAATTAATGCACTGGTGCGCTCCGGAGCGCAATATCGATGAGCTTCGCTCCTTACCGTCTCATTTCTCAAGTCCTCCTGAAAAAAAAATAATGCAGTTGTTGAGCTCCCATGCAAATTAAGTTCCACTAAAAGTAGTCGTTAACTTCGTTATTATTTAAGTTTAACATCGCGAGAAGTTCAAGCAACTCTAAATAGAAGTCCGTGTGTCTGTGATTAAGTTGACCTTTCCTTCCTCTACAAAAAACGGAAAAACATATCATAGCTACCGGGCATTTACTATTGACGCCATAAGACTTCTCCATGATTTGATTTTGGGTTCACTCCGTATAAGGAAGCTATAATGATGTCACTGAGTGTATTATCATCGTCGAGCCGACACAACTGAAGACTTGTCGACACACTGTAATTTGTCTTTAGCCAGAATGGTTGATGTTTATTTTTCATGCTTGTTTCGCCCCAATGTAGCATCAATAATATCCGATTTGAAGCCTCAATGTGTAATTCGGATTACTACTATCAAGCTGAAACAGCAAATTAAATGCAATGTTGTTTGTACGCTAATGGGAGCATCAGAATGCTTTTAAAGTTATCTTTAAATTCTTCGAGTGATTGCCGATTTCCGCGGAGTATTTTAGCACATTATTTCTGCGGCCCGCAATTATAGAAATTGTACAAATGTCTGTATCTTCTAACCGTTGACTATAAAAGTAAGGACTTTGTCGTCTGCCGATTTCTTTGAGCTAAATTTTCTTTGATGAACCTAGACCACTAATTATTTTTTTTCAAATACGAGTAAAAAGCAAAAAAAAAAAAAAGAAATGAAAATAAATAAATAAAAGAGAAAGAAAACTATGAAAAGATGATTTTAATTTTAGTGTAATGATAATTGCACTGAAATTGAAGTATTGCAAGACTTGCATACACACATGCGCATATGTATACTTGTAAAATTATAGGAAATTAGGAAGCACGTTGGGGAGATGTGATAAAAAGACAGCGAATAAAATTACCATGCTTTTTTTTTTTAAGGACTAGAACCTTTTATCCAACATTCATTTTAAAAAATGCTTGCAGTAATCATTCATTTTAAAAAATCTAAGTAACATTCATTTTAAAAAATCTTGCAGTAATACAAAATTACGTGTACCGGAAAATTTAAAAGTAGAAACATGAAGGGGGATGAGCGACACAATAAAATTGTAATCGGTGCACAGATGCGAAAATATGTTATGCAAATCAATTTATTTTTTGTCGTTCATAGCGTTAACAGCTACTAATTTAATCGATTATATTCCATGGTTAACTTCTACTTATTTATTTTTCATTCTTTAAACAAACAACACAAATTTCCATGCAAATATCTAACATGAGAACTCACTTTTTAAAAAGCATTATTTTAAACTGATAAAACTAAATAACAATCATTCCTTCAACATTTCACAGAGGTACCTTACGTCTTTAAACATTTAAGAGATGGTGATGGATTGGCGAACAATTACTTATTTATTTTTCATTCTTTAAACAAACAACACAAATTTCCATGCAAATATCTAACATGAGAACTCACTTTTTAAAAAGCATTATTTTAAACTGATAAAACTAAATAACAATCATTCCTTCAACATTTCACAGAGGTACCTTACGTCTTTAAACATTTAAGAGATGGTGATGGATTGGCGAACAATTACTTATTTATTTTTCATTCTTTAAACAAACAACACAAATTTCCTTGCAAATATCTAACATGAGAACTCACTTTTCAAAAAGCATTATTTTAAACTGATAAAACTAAATAACAATCATTCCTTCAACATTTCACAGAGGTACCTTACGTCTTTAAACATTTAAGAGATGGTGATGGATTGGCGAACAATTACTTATTTATTTTTCATTCTTTAAACAAACAACACAAATTTCCTTGCAAATATCTAACATGAGAACTCACTTTTTAAAAAGCATTATTTTAAACTGATAAAACTAAATAACAATCATTCCTTCAACATTTCACAGAGGTACCTTACGTCTTTAAACATTTAAGAGATGGTGATGGATTGGCGAACAATTACTTATTTATTTTTCATTCTTTAAACAAACAACACAAATTTCCTTGCAAATATCTAACATGAGAACTCATTTTTCAAAAAGCATTATTTTAAACTGATAAAACTAAATAACAATCATACCTTCAACATTTCACAGAGGTACCTTACGTCTTTAAACATTTAAGAGATGGTTTGATTCTGGCTTTTGTAATCCACCGGCGATTACATATGTAATAATTAGCGGCCTTAAGCAGATGCATATATTGCGCGCCTATGAGATCCGCAGCGTTTGATGCAGACTGTAAATCTGCTGCCAACTGCTGTCCACTTCAGTAATTACCATCAACAAACGCGCTTATAATATATTATGATCTGTGTTCAAGGTAGGAAGTGAATCATAGTAATGGGACCAACCAGGGCAGAAATATTTCCCCCTCGGGTTGCACAATAAGGAGAAATTCGAGATGTTATGGTTTCACCGTAAAATGTATAATTATGTCTGATGGTTGCACGATTAATCGCTGTAAAACATCAGAATGCTTATTTAATATAATTTAAAAAACAAGTAATCTAAGAACACTGTTTCTATTCTATATTGGCCGATTTGAATTCATGATAGGTCTGTGAATATAATGGGGACTGTTTTAATCACGACTGAAATTTTGAATGACTGGTTCTGCAGAGATTTGACTTTGTGGAGGACTATAAAGTGAGGGGGGATTTTGCTGCCATTCTCCTCTACTTTTCTAACAAATAAATTCATAAATACTGTTGATTAAAATGTGTAAATTTTACAGTTTGAATTAAGGAAATTTGAAGTGAATTTTCGTAATTAAATTTGGTACGAAAAACAAAAGGATGGTGAATTGCTGAAACTTTGTATAGAATTGTTTTTAATAACTGAAATATTCCGAACTCTCATATTCGAATTATTTTACAGCTATAAATGACCTATTAATAAGCAAATGACCTATTTCAAATGAATCATTAACAAATATAGTAAGTAATTCTGATTGTTAAGCAATTTTATCTTTAAATGCTTTATAATTCTCCTGTGTCTCGTAAAGCTATGGGACATTGATTCCATTAATTGAGGAGATTGTTATAAAGTTTTTTTAATATGGTTTGAACATTTTTGGTGTTTTAGGGAAAGAAAATTAACCTCAAAATATGCTGAAGGAAATATTAAGTTAATTTCATTTTGCTAAAACTGTTTAACAATGTGGCTGTGTAGTTTTGTAAAGGGTGTTTGTGGGTGTCGCAGGCAAGATGTGCTGCGAACTGTAAATGGTTTCGATATATTCATATATAATAGAGATAAACTACGGTGTTGTGAGAAAATTCTACTTCTTTAAATGGTATCGCGAATCGGAGAGGTTCGGGCACCCCTTTTATAGTATATTTATCCAAAGAGTACGAATGATAGACGTACAGATTTCCTCCAAGCAAATACTGGAACTAACTCTGAGTTTTAATTAGTCAAGGTACAGTAGCTCCTTCAATACAACGAGTGGTATATGGACGGATGTTAGCTTGGAATCACAAGAGGAGAAAAAAAAAGAGGTTCTTGCATGAATGAAAACAAAATAATAAATAAAATGTGATTTTGCAAAAACAAATAGATGTAGCGACTGGCTGATTTTACAGCTCAAAGAAGAAAAGAAAACATTAAGTTGGACCGTTGATACTTGAATATCTGCGTGGCATCAAACAACCCTGAAAGCAGTCAAGAATGGACGTATAAAATAAGAAGTTCGCTAGTAGTTAAGTCCAAGACTGTAGCTTTTGCCTATAAATTTTAAGCAATCTCAGAAATGCGTCGTAGCAACACTACAATTATAGGGTAACTACTTTCTAAATCACATTCTTTTTTCCTGTAAAAATTATCACGATTAACCCATTAATGCCTAGCGTCCCTTTTTAGGGACGGTCCAAAAAATGGTCTGAATTTCCCCAAAATGAACATTTCAACCAAATAATCGTGTTCAATGAGTACCTTGATGTTGTTTCAACTCGTTATTAACAGATTGCAGCACATAACCATTGTAAAGTGCGTTCTGTAGCAGTTTTAATATGACCTTTATCAAAAATGACATCGGTCACAATCTCAAGAAAAAAAGCTAAGTTTTCAAAGTCATTCCCAGCTTCCCAGTGTATGTTAATTGCTGATTTTATTTCTTCTTATAAAATGTCTATTTAAATATTATATCGTAGGAAGAAAAAAATTTTAGTAAAAAAAGTATATACCCTCTGGGGTCTATCGTAACTTTTGAGGGACGATTTTTCTTTCCTTAATAAAAAGATTATTTTCTACATAATATTTTTTTTATTATTTTTCCCGTTCATTAAACACTGTTTGTAACTAGTATGCAAAATATCTTTGGAAAAAAAAAGTCAGGCATTAATGGGTTAAAAAGAGTCTACTTTTTGTTTCTTCCTTTTCCCCAATAATTTAAGACTTTTAGATTTTTTAAAAATCTCATTTAAGAATCTCGGAATGGAAAGCAAATTTTAAAAAATATGCAGAAAACAATCACTTCTATACTAGAGAAAAATCGAAACAAAATGTAGCTATCACAGTTAAACAAATTGCACCTGGAAGACTTCGATAGAAACTACACTTTCAATTATGATTCATTGAAACTGTTATCTTCAGTTATTATTCAAATAAAGA